>CAXKTH010000005.1:0-374000 GCA_964056705.1 Troilus luridus
TAGGGACCTAGAAATCTATCCCTCTAGGGACCTAGAAATCCCTCTAGCGACATAGAAATCCCTCTAGGGACCTAGAAATCCCTCTAGGGACATTGAAATCCCTCTAGGGACCTAGAAATCTCTCTAGCGACATAGAAATCCCTCTGGGACATAGAAATCCCTCTAGGGATATAGAAATCCCTCTAGGGACATAGAAATCTATCCCTCTAGGGACATAGAAATCCCTCTTGGGACATAGAAATCCCTCTAGGGACATAGAAATCTCTCTCTCTAGGGACATAGAAATCCCTCTTGGGACATAGAAATCCCTCTAGCGACATAGAAATCTATCCCTCTAGGGACATAGAAATCCCTCTAGGGACATAGTAATCTATCCCTCTAGGGACATAGAAATCCCTCTAGGGACCTAGAAATCCCTCTGGGACATAGAAATCCCTCTAGGGACCTAGAAATCCCTCTTGGGACATAGAAATCCCTCTAGGGAAATAGAAATCCCTCTAGGGACATAGAAATCCCTCTTGGGACATAGAAATCCCTCTTGGGACATAGAAATCCCTCTTGGGACCTAGAAATCCCTCTAGGGACATAGAAATCTATCCCTCTAGGGACATAGAAATCCCTCTAGGGACATAGAAATCTATCCCTCTAGGGACATAGAAATCCCTCTAGGGACATAGAAATCCCTCTTGGGACATAGAAATCCCTCTAGCGACATAGAAATCTATCCCTCTAGGGACATAGAAATCCCTCTAGGGACATAGAAATCTATCCCTCTAGGGACATAGAAATCCCTCTAGGGACATAGAAATCCCTCTTGGGACATAGAAATCCCTCTTGGGACATAGAAATCCCTCTTGGGACCTAGAAATCCCTCTAGGGACATAGAAATCTATCCCTCTAGGGACTTAGAAATCCCTCTAGGGACATAGAAATCCCTCTAGCGACATAGAAATCCCTCTAGGGACATTGAAATCCCTCTAGGGACCTAGAAATCTATCCCTCTAGGGACCTAGAAATCCCTCTAGCGACATAGAAATCCCTCTAGGGACCTAGAAATCCCTCTAGGGACATTGAAATCCCTCTAGGGACCTAGAAATCTCTCTAGCGACATAGAAATCCCTCTGGGACATAGAAATCCCTCTAGGGACATAGAAATCCCTCTAGGGACATAGAAATCTATCCCTCTAGGGACATAGAAATCCCTCTTGGGACATAGAAATCCCTCTAGGGACATAGAAATCTCTCTCTCTAGGGACCTAGAAATCCCTCTAGGGACATAGAAATCCCTCTTGGGACATAGAAATCCCTCTAGCGACATAGAAATCTATCCCTCTAGGGACATAGAAATCCCTCTAGGGACATAGTAATCTATCCCTCTAGGGACATAGAAATCCCTCTAGGGACCTAGAAATCCCTCTGGGACATAGAAATCCCTCTAGGGACCTAGAAATCCCTCTTGGGACATAGAAATCCCTCTAGGGAAATAGAAATCCCTCTAGGGACATAGAAATCCCTCTTGGGACATAGAAATCCCTCTTGGGACATAGAAATCCCTCTTGGGACCTAGAAATCCCTCTAGGGACATAGAAATCTATCCCTCTAGGGACATAGAAATCCCTCTAGGGACATAGAAATCTATCCCTCTAGGGACATAGAAATCCCTCTAGGGACATAGAAATCCCTCTTGGGACATAGAAATCCCTCTAGCGACATAGAAATCTATCCCTCTAGGGACATAGAAATCCCTCTAGGGACATAGAAATCTATCCCTCTAGGGACATAGAAATCCCTCTAGGGACATAGAAATCTATCCCTCTAGGGACATAGAAATCCCTCTTGGGACATAGAAATCCCTCTAGGGACATAGAAATCTCTCTCTCTAGGGACCTAGAAATCCCTCTAGGGACCTAGAAATCCCTCTAGGGACATAGAAATCCCTCTAGGGACATCCTAGAAATCCCTCTAGGGACATTGAAATCCCTCTAGGGACATAGAAATCTATCCCTCTAGGGACATAGAAATCCCTCTAGGGACATAGAAATCCCTCTTGGGACATAGAAATCCCTCTAGCGACATAGAAATCTATCCCTCTAGGGACATAGAAATCCCTCTAGGGACATAGTAATCTATCCCTCTAGGGACATAGAAATCCCTCTAGGGACCTAGAAATCCCTCTGGGACATAGAAATCCCTCTAGGGACCTAGAAATCCCTCTTGGGACATAGAAATCCCTCTAGGGAAATAGAAATCCCTCTAGGGACATAGAAATCTATCCCTCTAGGGACCTAGAAATCCCTCTAGCGACATAGAAATCCCTCTAGGGACATTGAAATCCCTCTAGGGACCTAGAAATCTATCCCTCTAGGGACCTAGAAATCCCTCTAGCGACATAGAAATCCCTCTAGGGACCTAGAAATCCCTCTAGGGACATTGAAATCCCTCTAGGGACCTAGAAATCCCTCTAGGGACATAGAAATCTATCCCTCTAGGGACATAGAAATCCCTCTAGGGACCTAGAAATCCCTCTAGGGAAATAGAAATCCCTCTAGGGACATAGAAATCCCTCTTGGGACATAGAAATCCCTCTTGGGACATAGAAATCCCTCTTGGGACCTAGAAATCCCTCTAGGGACATAGAAATCTATCCCTCTAGGGACATAGAAATCCCTCTAGGGACATAGAAATCCCTCTAGCGACATAGAAATCCCTCTAGGGACATAGAAATCCCTCTAGGGACCTAGAAATCTATCCCTCTAGGGACCTAGAAATCCCTCTAGCGACATAGAAATCCCTCTAGCGACATAGAAATCCCTCTAGGGACCTAGAAATCCCTCTAGGGACATTGAAATCCCTCTAGGGACCTAGAAATCTCTCTAGCGACATAGAAATCCCTCTGGGACATAGAAATCCCTCTAGGGACATAGAAATCCCTCTTGGGACATAGAAATCCCTCTTGGGACCTAGAAATCCCTCTAGGGACATAGAAATCTATCCCTCTAGGGACATAGAAATCCCTCTAGGGACATAGAAATCCCTCTAGCGACATAGAAATCCCTCTAGGGACATAGAAATCTATCCCTCTAGGGACATAGAAATCCCTCTAGGGACATAGAAATCCCTCTTGGGACATAGAAATCCCTCTAGCGACATAGAAATCTATCCCTCTAGGGACATAGAAATCCCTCTAGGGACATAGTAATCTATCCCTCTAGGGACATAGAAATCCCTCTAGGGACCTAAAAATCCCTCTGGGACATAGAAATCCCTCTAGGGACCTAGAAATCCCTCTTGGGACATAGAAATCCCTCTAGGGAAATAGAAATCCCTCTAGGGACATAGAAATCCCTCTTGGGACATAGAAATCCCTCTTGGGACATAGAAATCCCTCTTGGGACCTAGAAATCCCTCTAGGGACATAGAAATCTATCCCTCTAGGGACATAGAAATCCCTCTAGGGACATAGAAATCCCTCTAGCGACATAGAAATCCCTCTAGGGACATTGAAATCCCTCTAGGGACCTAGAAATCTATCCCTCTAGGGACCTAGAAATCCCTCTAGCGACATAGAAATCCCTCTAGGGACCTAGAAATCCCTCTAGGGACATAGAAATCTATCCCTCTAGGGACATAGAAATCCCTCTAGGGACATAGAAATCCCTCTTGGGACATAGAAATCCCTCTAGCGACATAGAAATCTATCCCTCTAGGGACATAGAAATCCCTCTAGGGACATAGTAATCTATCCCTCTAGGGACATAGAAATCCCTCTAGGGACCTAGAAATCCCTCTGGGACATAGAAATCCCTCTAGGGACCTAGAAATCCCTCTTGGGACATAGAAATCCCTCTAGGGAAATAGAAATCCCTCTAGGGACATAGAAATCCCTCTTGGGACATAGAAATCCCTCTTGGGACATAGAAATCCCTCTTGGGACATAGAAATCCCTCTTGGGACCTAGAAATCCCTCTAGGGACATAGAAATCTATCCCTCTAGGGACATAGAAATCCCTCTAGGGACCTAGAAATCCCTCTAGCGACATAGAAATCCCTCTAGGGACATTGAAATCCCTCTAGGGACCTAGAAATCTATCCCTCTAGGGACCTAGAAATCCCTCTAGCGACATAGAAATCCCTCTAGGGACCTAGAAATCCCTCTAGGGACATTGAAATCCCTCTAGGGACCTAGACATCTCTCTAGCGACATAGAAATCCCTCTGGGACATAGAAATCCCTCTAGGGACATAGAAATCCCTCTAGGGACATAGAAATCTATCCCTCTAGGGACATAGAAATCCCTCTTGGGACATAGAAATCCCTCTAGGGACATAGAAATCTCTCTCTCTAGGGACCTAGACATCCCTCTAGGGACATAGAAATCCCTCTTGGGACATAGAAATCCCTCTAGCGACATAGAAATCTATCCCTCTAGGGACATAGAAATCCCTCTAGGGACATAGTAATCTATCCCTCTAGGGACATAGAAATCCCTCTAGGGACCTAGAAATCCCTCTGGGACATAGAAATCCCTCTAGGGACCTAGAAATCCCTCTTGGGACATAGAAATCCCTCTAGGGAAATAGAGATCCCTCTAGGGACATAGAAATCCCTCTTGGGACATAGAAATCCCTCTTGGGACATAGAAATCCCTCTTGGGACCTAGAAATCCCTCTAGGGACATAGAAATCTATCCCTCTAGGGACATAGAAATCCCTCTAGGGACATAGAAATCTATCCCTCTAGGGACATAGAAATCCCTCTAGGGACATAGAAATCCCTCTTGGGACATAGAAATCCCTCTAGCGACATAGAAATCTATCCCTCTAGGGACATAGAAATCCCTCTAGGGACATAGAAATCTATCCCTCTAGGGACATAGAAATCCCTCTAGGGACATAGAAATCTATCCCTCTAGGGACATAGAAATCCCTCTTGGGACATAGAAATCCCTCTAGGGACATAGAAATCTCTCTCTCTAGGGACCTAGAAATCCCTCTAGGGACCTAGAAATCCCTCTAGGGACATAGAAATCCCTCTAGGGACATTGAAATCCCTCTAGGGACATAGAAATCTATCCCTCTAGGGACATAGAAATCCCTCTAGGGACATAGAAATCCCTCTAGCGACATAGAAATCCCTCTAGGGACCTAGAAATCCCTCTAGGGACATTGAAATCCCTCTAGGGACCTAGAAATCTCTCTAGCGACATAGAAATCCCTCTGGGACATAGAAATCCCTCTAGGGACATAGAAATCCCTCTAGGGACATAGAAATCTATCCCTCTAGGGACATAGAAATCCCTCTTGGGACATAGAAATCCCTCTAGGGACATAGAAATCTCTCTCTCTAGGGACCTAGAAATCCCTCTAGGGACCTAGAAATCCCTCTAGGGACATAGAAATCCCTCTAGGGACATCCTAGAAATCCCTCTAGGGACCTAGAAATCCCTCTAGGGACCTAGAAATCCCTCTAGGGACCTAGAAATCCCTCTAGGGACATAGAAATCCCTCTAGGGACATCCTAGAAATCCCTCTAGGGACATTGAAATCCCTCTAGGGACATAGAAATCTATCCCTCTAGGGACATAGAAATCCCTCTAGGGACATAGAAATCCCTCTTGGGACATAGAAATCCCTCTAGCGACATAGAAATCTATCCCTCTAGGGACATAGAAATCCCTCTAGGGACATAGAAATCTATCCCTCTAGGGACATAGAAATCCCTCTAGGGACATAGAAATCTATCCCTCTAGGGACATAGAAATCCCTCTAGGGACCTAGAAATCCCTCTGGGACATAGAAATCCCTCTAGGGACCTAGAAATCTCTCTCTCTAGGGACCTAGAATACCCTCTAGGGACCTAGAAATCCCTCTGGGACCTAGAAATCCCTCTAGGGACATTGAAATCCCTCTAGGGACCTATAAATCTCTCTAGCGACATAGAAATCCCTCTAGGGACATAGAAATCCCTCTAGGGACATAGAAATCCCTCTTGGGACATAGAAATCCCTCTAGGGACATAGAAATCTCTCTCTCTAGGGACCTAGAAATCCCTCTAGGGACCTAGAAATCCCTCTAGGGACATAGAAATCCCTCTAGGGACATTGAAATCCCTCTAGGGACCTAGAAATCTCTCTAGCGACATAGAAATCCCTCTGGGACATAGAAATCCCTCTAGGGACATAGAAATCCCTCTAGGGACATAGAAATCTATCCCTCTAGGGACATAGAAATCCCTCTTGGGACATAGAAATCCCTCTAGGGACATAGAAATCTCTCTCTCTAGGGACCTAGAAATCCCTCTAGGGACATAGAAATCCCTCTAGGGACATAGAAATCCCTCTTGGGACATAAAAATCCCTCTAGGGACATAGAAATCCCTCTAGGGACATAGAAATCTATCCCTCTAGGGACATAGAAATCCCTCTAGGGACATAGAAATCCCTCTAGGGACATAGAAATCCCTCTAGGGACATAGAAATCCCTCTAGGGACCTAGAAATCTCTCTAGCGACATAGAAATCCCTCTAGCGACATAGAAATCCCTCTAGGGACATAGAAATCTCTCTCTCTAGGGACCTAGAATACCCTCTAGGGACCTAGAAATCCCTCTGGGACATAGAAATCCCTCTAGGGACATAGAAATCCCTCTAGGGACCTAGAAATCCCTCTAGGGACATAGAAATCTATCCCTCTAGGGACATAGAAATCCCTCTTGGGACATGGAAATCCCTCTAGCAACATAGAAATCTATCCCTCTAGGGACATAGAAATCCCTCTAGGGACATAGAAATCTATCCCTCTAGGGACATAGAAATCCCTCTAGGGACATAGAAATCTATCCCTCTAGGGACATAGAAATCCCTCTAGGGACCTAGAAATCCCTCTGGGACATAGAAATCCCTCTAGGGACCTAGAAATCTCTCTCTCTAGGGACCTAGAATACCCTCTAGGGACCTAGATATCCCTCTGGGACCTAGAAATCCCTCTAGGGACATTGAAATCCCTCTAGGGACCTAGAAATCTCTCTAGCGACATAGAAATCCCTCTGGGACATAGAAATCCCTCTAGGGACATAGAAATCCCTCTAGGGACATAGAAATCTATCCCTCTAGGGACATAGAAATCCCTCTTGGGACATAGAAATCCCTCTAGGGACATAGAAATCTCTCTCTCTAGGGACCTAGAAATCCCTCTAGGGACCTAGAAATCCCTCTAGGGACATAGAAATCCCTTTAGGGACATAGAAATCTATCCCTCTAGGGACATAGAAATCCCTCTAGGGACATAGAAATCCCTCTTGGGACATAGAAATCCCTCTAGCGACATAGAAATCTATCCCTCTAGGGACATAGAAATCCCTCTAGGGACATAGTAATCTATCCCTCTAGGGACATAGAAATCCCTCTAGGGACCTAGAAATCCCTCTAGGGACATAGAAATCCCTCTAGGGACCTAGAAATCCCTCTTGGGACATAGAAATCCCTCTAGGGAAATAGAAATCCCTCTAGGGACATAGAAATCCCTCTTGGGACATAGAAATCCCTCTTGGGACATAGAAATCCCTCTTGGGACCTAGAAATCCCTCTAGGGACATAGAAATCTATCCCTCTAGGGACATAGAAATCCCTCTAGGGACATAGAAATCCCTCTAGCGACATAGAAATCCCTCTTGGGACATAGAAATCCCTCTTGGGACCTAGAAATCCCTCTAGGGACATAGAAATCTATCCCTCTAGGGACATAGAAATCCCTCTAGGGACATAGAAATCCCTCTAGCGACATAGAAATCCCTCTAGGGACATTGAAATCCCTCTAGGGACCTAGAAATCTATCCCTCTAGGGACCTAGAAATCCCTCTAGCGACATAGAAATCCCTCTAGGGACCTAGAAATCCCTCTAGGGACATTGAAATCCCTCTAGGGACCTAGAAATCTCTCTAGCGACATAGAAATCCCTCTGGGACATAGAAATCCCTCTAGGGACATAGAAATCCCTCTAGGGACATAGAAATCTATCCCTCTAGGGACATAGAAATCCCTCTTGGGACATAGAAATCCCTCTAGGGACATAGAAATCTCTCTCTCTAGGGACCTAGAAATCCCTCTAGGGACATAGAAATCCCTCTTGGGACATAGAAATCCCTCTAGCGACATAGAAATCTATCCCTCTAGGGACATAGAAATCCCTCTAGGGACATAGTAATCTATCCCTCTAGGGACATAGAAATCCCTCTAGGGACCTAGAAATCCCTCTGGGACATAGAAATCCCTCTAGGGACCTAGAAATCCCTCTTGGGACATAGAAATCCCTCTAGGGAAATAGAAATCCCTCTAGGGACATAGAAATCCCTCTTGGGACATAGAAATCCCTCTTGGGACATAGAAATCCCTCTTGGGACCTAGAAATCCCTCTAGGGACATAGAAATCTATCCCTCTAGGGACATAGAAATCCCTCTAGGGACATAGAAATCTATCCCTCTAGGGACATAGAAATCCCTCTAGGGACATAGAAATCCCTCTTGGGACATAGAAATCCCTCTAGCGACATAGAAATCTATCCCTCTAGGGACATAGAAATCCCTCTAGGGACATAGAAATCTATCCCTCTAGGGACATAGAAATCCCTCTAGGGACATAGAAATCTATCCCTCTAGGGACATAGAAATCCCTCTTGGGACATAGAAATCCCTCTAGGGACATAGAAATCTCTCTCTCTAGGGACCTAGAAATCCCTCTAGGGACCTAGAAATCCCTCTAGCGACATAGAAATCCCTCTAGGGACCTAGAAATCCCTCTAGGGACATTGAAATCCCTCTAGGGACCTAGAAATCACTCTAGGGACATAGAAATCTATCCCTCTAGGGACATAGAAATCCCTCTTGGGACATAGAAATCCCTCTAGGGACATAGAAATCTCTCTCTCTAGGGACCTAGAAATCTCTCTAGGGACATAGAAATCCCTCTTGGGACATAGAAATCCCTCTAGCGACATAGAAATCTATCCCTCTAGGGACATAGAAATCCCTCTAGGGACATAGTAATCTATCCCTCTAGGGACATAGAAATCCCTCTAGGGACCTAGAAATCCCTCTGGGACATAGAAATCCCTCTTGGGACATAGAAATCCCTCTAGGGAAATAGAAATCCCTCTAGGGACATAGAAATCCCTCTTGGGACATAGAAATCCCTCTTGGGACATAGAAATCCCTCTTGGGACCTAGAAATCCCTCTAGGGACATAGAAATCTATCCCTCTAGGGACATAGAAATCCCTCTAGGGACATAGAAATCCCTCTTGGGACATAGAAATCCCTCTAGCGACATAGAAATCTATCCCTCTAGGGACATAGAAATCCCTCTAGGGACATAGAAATCTATCCCTCTAGGGACATAGAAATCCCTCTAGGGACATAGAAATCTATCCCTCTAGGGACATAGAAATCCCTCTTGGGACATAGAAATCCCTCTAGGGACATAGAAATCTCTCTCTCTAGGGACCTAGAAATCCCTCTAGGGACCTAGAAATCCCTCTAGGGACATCCTAGAAATCCCTCTAGGGACATTGAAATCCCTCTTGGGACATAGAAATCCCTCTTGGGACCTAGAAATCCCTCTAGGGACATAGAAATCTATCCCTCTAGGGACTTAGAAATCCCTCTAGGGACATAGAAATCCCTCTAGCGACATAGAAATCCCTCTAGGGACATTGAAATCCCTCTAGGGACCTAGAAATCTATCCCTCTAGGGACCTAGAAATCCCTCTAGCGACATAGAAATCCCTCTAGGGACCTAGAAATCTCTCTAGCGACATAGAAATCCCTCTGGGACATAGAAATCCCTCTAGGGACATAGAAATCCCTCTAGGGACATAGAAATCTATCCCTCTAGGGACATAGAAATCCCTCTTGGGACATAGAAATCCCTCTAGGGACATAGAAATCTCTCTCTCTAGGGACCTAGAAATCCCTCTAGGGACATAGAAATCCCTCTTGGGACATAGAAATCCCTCTAGCGACATAGAAATCTATCCCTCTAGGGACATAGAAATCCCTCTAGGGACATAGTAATCTATCCCTCTAGGGACATAGAAATCCCTCTAGGGACCTAGAAATCCCTCTGGGACATAGAAATCCCTCTAGGGACCTAGAAATCCCTCTTGGGACATAGAAATCCCTCTAGGGAAAAAGAAATCCCTCTAGGGACATAGAAATCCCTCTTGGGACATAGAAATCCCTCTTGGGACCTAGAAATCCCTCTAGGGACATAGAAATCTATCCCTCTAGGGACATAGAAATCCCTCTAGGGACATAGAAATCTATCCCTCTAGGGACATAGAAATCCCTCTAGGGACATAGAAATCCCTCTTGGGACATAGAAATCCCTCTAGCGACATAGAAATCTATCCCTCTAGGGACATAGAAATCCCTCTAGGGACATAGAAATCTATCCCTCTAGGGACATAGAAATCCCTCTAGGGACATAGAAATCTATCCCTCTAGGGACATAGAAATCCCTCTTGGGACATAGAAATCCCTCTAGGGACATAGAAATCTCTCTCTCTAGGGACCTAGAAATCCCTCTAGGGACCTAGAAATCCCTCTAGGGACATAGAAATCCCTCTAGGGACATCCTAGAAATCCCTCTAGGGACATTGAAATCCCTCTAGGGACATAGAAATCTATCCCTCTAGGGACATAGAAATCCCTCTAGGGACATAGAAATCCCTCTTGGGACATAGAAATCCCTCTAGCGACATAGAAATCTATCCCTCTAGGGACATAGAAATCCCTCTAGGGACATAGTAATCTATCCCTCTAGGGACATAGAAATCCCTCTAGGGACCTAGAAATCCCTCTGGGACATAGAAATCCCTCTAGGGACCTAGAAATCCCTCTTGGGACATAGAAATCCCTCTAGGGAAATAGAAATCCCTCTAGGGACATAGAAATCTATCCCTCTAGGGACCTAGAAATCCCTCTAGCGACATAGAAATCCCTCTAGGGACATTGAAATCCCTCTAGGGACCTAGAAATCTATCCCTCTAGGGACCTAGAAATCCCTCTAGCGACATAGAAATCCCTCTAGGGACCTAGAAATCCCTCTAGGGACATTGAAATCCCTCTAGGGACCTAGAAATCCCTCTAGGGACATAGAAATCTATCCCTCTAGGGACATAGAAATCCCTCTAGGGACCTAGAAATCCCTCTAGGGAAATAGAAATCCCTCTAGGGACATAGAAATCCCTCTTGGGACATAGAAATCCCTCTTGGGACATAGAAATCCCTCTTGGGACCTAGAAATCCCTCTAGGGACATAGAAATCTATCCCTCTAGGGACATAGAAATCCCTCTAGCGTCATAGAAATCCCTCTAGGGACATAGAAATCCCTCTAGGGACCTAGAAATCTATCCCTCTAGGGACCTAGAAATCCCTCTAGCGACATAGAAATCCCTCTAGCGACATAGAAATCCCTCTAGGGACCTAGAAATCCCTCTAGGGACATTGAAATCCCTCTAGGGACCTAGAAATCTCTCTAGCGACATAGAAATCCCTCTGGGACATAGAAATCCCTCTAGGGACATAGAAATCCCTCTTGGGACATAGAAATCCCTCTTGGGACCTAGAAATCCCTCTAGGGACATAGAAATCTATCCCTCTAGGGACATAGAAATCCCTCTAGGGACATAGAAATCCCTCTAGCGACATAGAAATCCCTCTAGGGACATAGAAATCTATCCCTGTAGGGACATAGAAATCCCTCTAGGGACCTAGAAATCCCTCTTGGGACATAGAAATCCCTCTAGCGACATAGAAATCTATCCCTCTAGGGACATAGAAATCCCTCTAGGGACATAGTAATCTATCCCTCTAGGGACATAGAAATCCCTCTAGGGACCTAAAAATCCCTCTGGGACATAGAAATCCCTCTAGGGACCTAGAAATCCCTCTTGGGACATAGAAATCCCTCTAGGGAAATAGAAATCCCTCTAGGGACATAGAAATCCCTCTTGGGACATAGAAATCCCTCTTGGGACATAGAAATCCCTCTTGGGACCTAGAAATCCCTCTAGGGACATAGAAATCTATCCCTCTAGGGACATAGAAATCCCTCTAGCGACATAGAAATCCCTCTAGGGACATTGAAATCCCTCTAGGGACCTAGAAATCTATCCCTCTAGGGACCTAGAAATCCCTCTAGCGACATAGAAATCCCTCTAGGGACCTAGAAATCCCTCTAGGGACATAGAAATCTATCCCTCTAGGGACATAGAAATCCCTCTAGGGACATAGAAATCCCTCTTGGGACATAGAAATCCCTCTAGCGACATAGAAATCTATCCCTCTAGGGACATAGAAATCCCTCTAGGGACATAGTAATCTATCCCTCTAGGGACATAGAAATCCCTCTAGGGACCTAGAAATCCCTCTGGGACATAGAAATCCCTCTAGGGACCTAGAAATCCCTCTTGGGACATAGAAATCCCTCTAGGGAAATAGAAATCCCTCTAGGGACATAGAAATCCCTCTTGGGACATAGAAATCCCTCTTGGGACATAGAAATCCCTCTTGGGACATAGAAATCCCTCTTGGGACCTAGAAATCCCTCTAGGGACATAGAAATCTATCCCTCTAGGGACATAGAAATCCCTCTAGGGACCTAGAAATCCCTCTAGCGACATAGAAATCCCTCTAGGGACATTGAAATCCCTCTAGGGACCTAGAAATCTATCCCTCTAGGGACCTAGAAATCCCTCTAGCGACATAGAAATCCCTCTAGGGACCTAGAAATCCCTCTAGGGACATTGAAATCCCTCTAGGGACCCTAGAAATCTCTCTAGCGACATAGAAATCCCTCTGGGACATAGAAATCCCTCTAGGGACATAGAAATCCCTCTAGGGACATAGAAATCTATCCCTCTAGGGACATAGAAATCCCTCTTGGGACATAGAAATCCCTCTAGGGACATAGAAATCTCTCTCTCTAGGGACCTAGACATCCCTCTAGGGACATAGAAATCCCTCTTGGGACATAGAAATCCCTCTAGCGACATAGAAATCTATCCCTCTAGGGACATAGAAATCCCTCTAGGGACATAGTAATCTATCCCTCTAGGGACATAGAAATCCCTCTAGGGACCTAGAAATCCCTCTGGGACATAGAAATCCCTCTAGGGACCTAGAAATCCCTCTTGGGACATAGAAATCCCTCTAGGGAAATAGAGATCCCTCTAGGGACATAGAAATCCCTCTTGGGACATAGAAATCCCTCTTGGGACATAGAAATCCCTCTTGGGACCTAGAAATCCCTCTAGGGACATAGAAATCTATCCCTCTAGGGACATAGAAATCCCTCTAGGGACATAGAAATCTATCCCTCTAGGGACATAGAAATCCCTCTAGGGACATAGAAATCCCTCTTGGGACATAGAAATCCCTCTAGCGACATAGAAATCTATCCCTCTAGGGACATAGAAATCCCTCTAGGGACATAGAAATCTATCCCTCTAGGGACATAGAAATCCCTCTAGGGACATAGAAATCTATCCCTCTAGGGACATAGAAATCCCTCTTGGGACATAGAAATCCCTCTAGGGACATAGAAATCTCTCTCTCTAGGGACCTAGAAATCCCTCTAGGGACCTAGAAATCCCTCTAGGGACATAGAAATCCCTCTAGGGACATTGAAATCCCTCTAGGGACATAGAAATCTATCCCTCTAGGGACATAGAAATCCCTCTAGGGACATAGAAATCCCTCTAGCGACATAGGAATCCCTCTAGGGACCTAGAAATCCCTCTAGGGACATTGAAATCCCTCTAGGGACCTAGAAATCTCTCTAGCGACATAGAAATCCCTCTGGGACATAGAAATCCCTCTAGGGACATAGAAATCCCTCTAGGGACATAGAAATCTATCCCTCTAGGGACATAGAAATCCCTCTTGGGACATAGAAATCCCTCTAGGGACATAGAAATCTCTCTCTCTAGGGACCTAGAAATCCCTCTAGGGACATAGAAATCCCTCTAGGGACATCCTAGAAATCCCTCTAGGGACCTAGAAATCCCTCTAGGGACCTAGAAATCCCTCTAGGGACCTAGAAATCCCTCTAGGGACATAGAAATCCCTCTAGGGACATCCTAGAAATCCCTCTAGGGACATTGAAATCCCTCTAGGGACATAGAAATCTATCCCTCTAGGGACATAGAAATCCCTCTAGGGACATAGAAATCCCTCTTGGGACATAGAAATCCCTCTAGCGACATAGAAATCTATCCCTCTAGGGACATAGAAATCCCTCTAGGGACATAGAAATCTATCCCTCTAGGGACATAGAAATCCCTCTAGGGACATAGAAATCTATCCCTCTAGGGACATAGAAATCCCTCTAGGGACCTAGAAATCCCTCTGGGACATAGAAATCCCTCTAGGGACCTAGAAATCTCTCTCTCTAGGGACCTAGAATACCCTCTAGGGACCTAGAAATCCCTCTGGGACCTAGAAATCCCTCTAGGGACATTGAAATCCCTCTAGGGACCTATAAATCTCTCTAGCGACATAGAAATCCCTCTAGGGACATAGAAATCCCTCTAGGGACATAGAAATCCCTCTTGGGACATAGAAATCCCTCTAGGGACATAGAAATCTCTCTCTCTAGGGACCTAGAAATCCCTCTAGGGACCTAGAAATCCCTCTAGGGACATAGAAATCCCTCTAGGGACATTGAAATCCCTCTAGGGACCTAGAAATCTCTCTAGCGACATAGAAATCCCTCTGGGACATAGAAATCCCTCTAGGGACATAGAAATCCCTCTAGGGACATAGAAATCTATCCCTCTAGGGACATAGAAATCCCTCTTGGGACATAGAAATCCCTCTAGGGACATAGAAATCTCTCTCTCTAGGGACCTAGAAATCCCTCTAGGGACATAGAAATCCCTCTAGGGACATAGAAATCCCTCTTGGGACATAAAAATCCCTCTAGGGACATAGAAATCCCTCTAGGGACATAGAAATCTATCCCTCTAGGGACATAGAAATCCCTCTAGGGACATAGAAATCCCTCTAGGGACATAGAAATCCCTCTAGGGACATAGAAATCCCTCTAGGGACCTAGAAATCTCTCTAGCGACATAGAAATCCCTCTAGCGACATAGAAATCCCTCTAGGGACATAGAAATCTCTCTCTCTAGGGACCTAGAATACCCTCTAGGGACCTAGAAATCCCTCTGGGACATAGAAATCCCTCTAGGGACATAGAAATCCCTCTAGGGACCTAGAAATCCCTCTAGGGACATAGAAATCTATCCCTCTAGGGACATAGAAATCCCTCTTGGGACATGGAAATCCCTCTAGCAACATAGAAATCTATCCCTCTAGGGACATAGAAATCCCTCTAGGGACATAGAAATCTATCCCTCTAGGGACATAGAAATCCCTCTAGGGACATAGAAATCTATCCCTCTAGGGACATAGAAATCCCTCTAGGGACCTAGAAATCCCTCTGGGACATAGAAATCCCTCTAGGGACCTAGAAATCTCTCTCTCTAGGGACCTAGAATACCCTCTAGGGACCTAGATATCCCTCTGGGACCTAGAAATCCCTCTAGGGACATTGAAATCCCTCTAGGGACCTAGAAATCTCTCTAGCGACATAGAAATCCCTCTGGGACATAGAAATCCCTCTAGGGACATAGAAATCCCTCTAGGGACATAGAAATCTATCCCTCTAGGGACATAGAAATCCCTCTTGGGACATAGAAATCCCTCTAGGGACATAGAAATCTCTCTCTCTAGGGACCTAGAAATCCCTCTAGGGACCTAGAAATCCCTCTAGGGACATAGAAATCCCTCTAGGGACATAGAAATCTATCCCTCTAGGGACATAGAAATCCCTCTAAAGACATAGAAATCCCTCTTGGGACATAGAAATCCCTCTAGCGACATAGAAATCTATCCCTCTAGGGACATAGAAATCCCTCTAGGGACATAGTAATCTATCCCTCTAGGGACATAGAAATCCCTCTAGGGACCTAGAAATCCCTCTAGGGACATAGAAATCCCTCTAGGGACCTAGAAATCCCTCTTGGGACATAGAAATCCCTCTAGGGAAATAGAAATCCCTCTAGGGACATAGAAATCCCTCTTGGGACATAGAAATCCCTCTTGGGACATAGAAATCCCTCTTGGGACCTAGAAATCCCTCTAGGGACATAGAAATCTATCCCTCTAGGGACATAGAAATCCCTCTAGGGACATAGAAATCCCTCTATCGACATAGAAATCCCTCTTGGGACATAGAAATCCCTCTTGGGACCTAGAAATCCCTCTAGGGACATAGAAATCTATCCCTCTAGGGACATAGAAATCCCTCTAGGGACATAGAAATCCCTCTAGCGACATAGAAATCCCTCTAGGGACATTGAAATCCCTCTAGGGACCTAGAAATCTATCCCTCTAGGGACCTAGAAATCCCTCTAGCGACATAGAAATCCCTCTAGGGACCTAGAAATCCCTCTAGGGACATTGAAATCCCTCTAGGGACCTAGAAATCTCTCTAGCGACATAGAAATCCCTCTGGGACATAGAAATCCCTCTAGGGACATAGAAATCCCTCTAGGGACATAGAAATCTATCCCTCTAGGGACATAGAAATCCCTCTTGGGACATAGAAATCCCTCTAGGGACATAGAAATCTCTCTCTCTAGGGACCTAGAAATCCCTCTAGGGACACAGAAATCCCTCTTGGGACATAGAAATCCCTCTAGCGACATAGAAATCTATCCCTCTAGGGACATAGAAATCCCTCTAGGGACATAGTAATCTATCCCTCTAGGGACATAGAAATCCCTCTAGGGACCTAGAAATCCCTCGGGGACATAGAAATCCCTCTAGGGACCTAGAAATCCCTCTTGGGACATAGAAATCCCTCTAGGGAAATAGAAATCCCTCTAGGGACATAGAAATCCCTCTTGGGACATAGAAATCCCTCTTGGGACATAGAAATCCCTCTTGGGACCTAGAAATCCCTCTAGGGACATAGAAATCTATCCCTCTAGGGACATAGAAATCCCTCTAGGGACATAGAAATCTATCCCTCTAGGGACATAGAAATCCCTCTAGGGACATAGAAATCCCTCTTGGGACATAGAAATCCCTCTAGCGACATAGAAATCTATCCCTCTAGGGACATAGAAATCCCTCTAGGGACATAGAAATCTATCCCTCTAGGGACATAGAAATCCCTCTAGGGACATAGAAATCTATCCCTCTAGGGACATAGAAATCCCTCTTGGGACATAGAAATCCCTCTAGGGACATAGAAATCTCTCTCTCTAGGGACCTAGAAATCCCTCTAGGGACCTAGAAATCCCTCTAGCGACATAGAAATCCCTCTAGGGACCTAGAAATCCCTCTAGGGACATTGAAATCCCTCTAGGGACCTAGAAATCACTCTAGGGACATAGAAATCTATCCCTCTAGGGACATAGAAATCCCTCTTGGGACATAGAAATCCCTCTAGGGACATAGAAATCTCTCTCTCTAGGGACCTAGAAATCTCTCTAGGGACATAGAAATCCCTCTTGGGACATAGAAATCCCTCTAGCGACATAGAAATCTATCCCTCTAGGGACATAGAAATCCCTCTAGGGACATAGTAATCTATCCCTCTAGGGACATAGAAATCCCTCTAGGGACCTAGAAATCCCTCTGGGACATAGAAATCCCTCTAGGGACCTAGAAATCCCTCTTGGGACATAGAAATCCCTCTAGGGAAATAGAAATCCCTCTAGGGACATAGAAATCCCTCTTGGGACATAGAAATCCCTCTTGGGACATAGAAATCCCTCTTGGGACCTAGAAATCCCTCTAGGGACATAGAAATCTATCCCTCTAGGGACATAGAAATCCCTCTAGGGACATAGAAATCCCTCTTGGGACATAGAAATCCCTCTAGCGACATAGAAATCTATCCCTCTAGGGACATAGAAATCCCTCTAGGGACATAGAAATCTATCCCTCTAGGGACATAGAAATCCCTCTAGGGACATAGAAATCTATCCCTCTAGGGACATAGAAATCCCTCTTGGGACATAGAAATCCCTCTAGGGACATAGAAATCTCTCTCTCTAGGGACCTAGAAATCCCTCTAGGGACCTAGAAATCCCTCTAGGGACATAGAAATCCCTCTAGGGACATCCTAGAAATCCCTCTAGGGACATTGAAATCCCTCTAGGGACATAGAAATCTATCCCTCTAGGGACATAGAAATCCCTCTAGGGACATAGAAATCCCTCTTGGGACATAGAAATCCCTCTAGCGACATAGAAATCTATCCCTCTAGGGACATAGAAATCCCTCTAGGGACATAGAAATCTATCCCTCTAGGGACATAGAAATCCCTCTAGGGACCTAGAAATCCCTCTGGGACATAGAAATCCCTCTAGGGACCTAGAAATCCCTCTTGGGACATAGAAATCCCTCTAGGGAAATAGAAATCCCTCTAGGGACATAGAAATCTATCCCTCTAGGGACCTAGAAATCCCTCTAGCGACATAAAAATCCCTCTAGGGACATTGAAATCCCTCTAGGGACCTAGAAATCTATCCCTCTAGGGACCTAGAAATCCCTCTAGCGACATAGAAATCCCTCTAGGGACCTAGAAATCCCTCTAGGGACATTGAAATCCCTCTAGGGACCTAGAAATCCCTCTAGGGACATAGAAATCTATCCCTCTAGGGACATAGAAATCCCTCTAGGGACCTAGAAATCCCTCTAGGGAAATAGAAATCCCTCTAGGGACATAGAAATCCCTCTTGGGACATAGAAATCCCTCTTGGGACATAGAAATCCCTCTTGGGACCTAGAAATCCCTCTAGGGACATAGAAATCTATCCCTCTAGGGACATAGAAATCCCTCTAGGGACATAGAAATCCCTCTAGCGACATAGAAATCCCTCTAGGGACATAGAAATCCCTCTAGGGACCTAGAAATCTATCCCTCTAGGGACCTAGAAATCCCTCTAGCGACATAGAAATCCCTCTAGCGACATAGAAATCCCTCTAGGGACCTAGAAATCCCTCTAGGGACATTGAAATCCCTCTAGGGACCTAGAAATCTCTCTAGCGACATAGAAATCCCTCTGGGACATAGAAATCCCTCTAGGGACATAGAAATCCCTCTTGGGACATAGAAATCCCTCTTGGGACCTAGAAATCCCTCTAGGGACATAGAAATCTATCCCTCTAGGGACATAGAAATCCCTCTAGGGACATAGAAATCCCTCTAGCGACATAGAAATCCCTCTAGGGACATAGAAATCTATCCCTCTAGGGACATAGAAATCCCTCTAGGGACATAGAAATCCCTCTTGGGACATAGAAATCCCTCTAGCGACATAGAAATCTATCCCTCTAGGGACATAGAAATCCCTCTAGGGACATAGTAATCTATCCCTCTAGGGACATAGAAATCCCTCTAGGGACCTAGAAATCTCTCTGGGACATAGAAATCCCTCTAGGGACCTAGAAATCCCTCTAGGGACATAGAAATCCCTCTTGGGACATAGAAATCCCTCTTGGGACATAGAAATCCCTCTTGGGACCTAGAAATCCCTCTAGGGACATAGAAATCTATCCCTCTAGGGACATAGAAATCCCTCTAGGGACATAGAAATCCCTCTAGCGACATAGAAATCCCTCTAGGGACATTGAAATCCCTCTAGGGACCTAGAAATCTATCCCTCTAGGGACCTAGAAATCCCTCTAGCGACATAGAAATCCCTCTAGGGACCTAGAAATCCCTCTAGGGACATAGAAATCTATCCCTCTAGGGACATAGAAATCCCTCTAGGGACATAGAAATCCCTCTTGGGACATAGAAATCCCTCTAGCGACATAGAAATCTATCCCTCTAGGGACATAGAAATCCCTCTAGGGACATAGTAATCTATCCCTCTAGGGACATAGAAATCCCTCTAGGGACCTAGAAATCCCTCTGGGACATAGAAATCCCTCTAGGGACCTAGAAATCCCTCTTGGGACATAGAAATCCCTCTAGGGAAATAGAAATCCCTCTAGGGACATAGAAATCCCTCTTGGGACATAGAAATCCCTCTTGGGACATAGAAATCCCTCTTGGGACATAGAAATCCCTCTTGGGACCTAGAAATCCCTCTAGAACATAGAAATCTATCCCTCTAGGGACATCGAAATCCCTCTAGGGACATAGAAATCCCTCTAGCGACATAGAAATCCCTCTAGGGACATTGAAATCCCTCTAGGGACCTAGAAATCTATCCCTCTAGGGACATAGAAATCCCTCTAGGGACCTAGAAATCCCTCTAGGGACATTGAAATCCCTCTAGGGACCTAGAAATCTCTCTAGCGACATAGAAATCCCTCTGGGACATAGAAATCCCTCTAGGGACATAGAAATCTATCCCTCTAGGGACATAGAAATCCCTCTTGGGACATAGAAATCCCTCTAGGGACATAGAAATCTCTCTCTCTAGGGACCTAGAAATCCCTCTAGGGACATAGAAATCCCTCTTGGGACATAGAAATCCCTCTAGCGACATAGAAATCTATCCCTCTAGGGACATAGAAATCCCTCTAGGGACATAGTAATCTATCCCTCTAGGGACATAGAAATCTCTCTAGGGACCTAGAAATCCCTCTGGGACATAGAAATCCCTCTAGGGACCTAGAAATCCCTCTTGGGACATAGAAATCCCTCTAGGGAAATAGAAATCCCTCTAGGGACATAGAAATCCCTCTTGGGACATAGAAATCCCTCTTGGGACATAGAAATCCCTCTTGGGACCTAGAAATCCCTCTAGGGACATAGAAATCTATCCCTCTAGGGACATAGAAATCCCTCTAGGGACATAGAAATCTATCCCTCTAGGGACATAGAAATCCCTCTAGGGACATAGAAATCCCTCTTGGGACATAGAAATCCCTCTAGCGACATAGAAATCTATCCCTCTAGGGACATAGAAATCCCTCTAGGGACATAGAAATCTATCCCTCTAGGGACATAGAAATCCCTCTAGGGACATAGAAATCTATCCCTCTAGGGACATAGAAATCCCTCTTGGGACATAGAAATCCCTCTAGGGACATAGAAATCTCTCTCTCTAGGGACCTAGAAATCCCTCTAGGGACCTAGAAATCCCTCTAGGGACATAGAAATCCCTCTAGGGACATTGAAATCCCTCTAGGGACATAGAAATCTATCCCTCTAGGGACATAGAAATCCCTCTAGGGACATAGAAATCCCTCTAGCGACATAGAAATCCCTCTAGGGACCTAGAAATCCCTCTAGGGACATTGAAATCCCTCTAGGGACCTAGAAATCTCTCTAGCGACATAGAAATCCCTCTGGGACATAGAAATCCCTCTAGGGACATAGAAATCCCTCTAGGGACATAGAAATCTATCCCTCTAGGGACATAGAAATCCCTCTTGGGACAAGGAAATCCCTCTAGGGACATAGAAATCTCTCTCTCTAGGGACCTAGAAATCCCTCTAGGGACCTAGAAATCCCTCTAGGGACATAGAAATCCCTCTAGGGACATCCTAGAAATCCCTCTAGGGACCTAGAAATCCCTCTAGGGACCTAGAAATCCCTCTAGGGACATAGAAATCCCTCTAGGGACATCCTAGAAATCCCTCTAGGGACATTGAAATCCCTCTAGGGACATAGAAATCTATCCCTCTAGGGACATAGAAATCCCTCTAGGGACATAGAAATCCCTCTTGGGACATAGAAATCCCTCTAGCGACATAGAAATCTATCCCTCTAGGGACATAGAAATCCCTCTAGGGACATAGAAATCTATCCCTCTAGGGACATAGAAATCCCTCTAGGGACATAGAAATCTATCCCTCTAGGGACATAGAAATCCCTCTAGGGACATAGAAATCTATCCCTCTAGGGACATAGAAATCCCTCTGGGACATAGAAATCCCTCTAGGGACCTAGAAATCTCTCTCTCTAGGGACCTAGAATACCCTCTAGGGACCTAGAAATCCCTCTGGGACCTAGAAATCCCTCTAGGGACATTGAAATCCCTCTAGGGACCTATAAATCTCTCTAGCGACATAGAAATCCCTCTGGGACATAGAAATCCCTCTAGGGACATAGAAATCCCTCTAGGGACATAGAAATCCCTCTTGGGACATAGAAATCCCTCTAGGGACATAGAAATCTCTCTCTCTAGGGACCTAGAAATCCCTCTAGGGACCTAGAAATCCCTCTAGGGACATAGAAATCCCTCTAGGGACATTGAAATCCCTCTAGGGACATAGAAATCTATCCCTCTAGGGACATAGAAATCCCTCTAGGGACATAGAAATCCCTCTTGGGACATAGAAATCCCTCTAGCGACATAGAAATCTATCCCTCTAGGGACATAGAAATCCCTCTAGGGACATAGTAATCTATCCCTCTAGGGACATAGAAATCCCTCTAGGGACCTAGAAATCCCTCTGGGACATAGAAATCCCTCTAGGGACCTAGAAATCCCTCTTGGGACATAGAAATCCCTCTAGGGAAATAGAAATCCCTCTAGGGACATAGAAATCCCTCTTGGGACATAGAAATCCCTCTTGGGACATAGAAATCCCTCTTGGGACCTAGAAATCCCTCTAGGGACATAGAAATCTATCCCTCTAGGGACATAGAAATCCCTCTAGGGACATAGAAATCCCTCTAGCGACATAGAAATCCCTCTAGGGACATAGAAATCTATCCCTCTAGGGACATAGAAATCCCTCTAGGGACATAGAAATCCCTCTTGGGACATAGAAATCCCTCTAGCGACATAGAAATCTATCCCTCTAGGGACATAGAAATCCCTCTAGGGACATAGTAATCTATCCCTCTAGGGACATAGAAATCCCTCTAGGGACCTAGAAATCCCTCTGGGACATAGAAATCCCTCTAGGGACATTGAAATCCCTCTAGGGACATAGAAATCTATCCCTCTAGGGACATAGAAATCCCTCTAGGGACATAGAAATCCCTCTTGGGACATAGAAATCCCTCTAGCGACATAGAAATCTATCCCTCTAGGGACATAGAAATCCCTCTAGGGACATAGTAATCTATCCCTCTAGGGACATGGAAATCCCTCTAGGGACCTAGAAATCCCTCTTGGGACATAGAAATCCCTCTAGGGAAATAGAAATCCCTCTAGGGACATAGAAATCCCTCTTGGGACATAGAAATCCCTCTTGGGACATAGAAATCCCTCTTGGGACCTAGAAATCCCTCTAGGGACATAGAAATCTATCCCTCTAGGGACATAGAAATCCCTCTAGGGACATAGAAATCCCTCTAGCGACATAGAAATCCCTCTAGCGACATAGAAATCTATCCCTCTAGGGACATAGAAATCCCTCTAGGGACATAGAAATCCCTCTTGGGACATAGAAATCCCTCTAGCGACATAGAAATCTATCCCTCTAGGGACATAGAAATCCCTCTAGGGACATAGTAATCTATCCCTCTAGGGACATAGAAATCCCTCTAGGGACCTAGAAATCCCTCTGGGACATAGAAATCCCTCTAGGGACCTAGAAATCCCTCTGGGACATAGAAATCCCTCTAGGGACATAGAAATCTCTCTCTCTAGGGACCTAGAAATCCCTCTAGGGACCTAGAAATCCCTCTAGGGACATAGAAATCCCTCTAGGGACATCCTAGAAATCCCTCTAGGGACCTAGAAATCCCTCTAGGGACCTAGAAATCCCTCTAGGGACATAGAAATCCCTCTAGGGACATCCTAGAAATCCCTCTAGGGACATTGAAATCCCTCTAGGGACATAGAAATCTATCCCTCTAGGGACATAGAAATCCCTCTAGGGACATAGAAATCCCTCTTGGGACATAGAAATCCCTCTAGCGACATAGAAATCTATCCCTCTAGGGACATAGAAATCCCTCTAGGGACATAGAAATCTATCCCTCTAGGGACATAGAAATCCCTCTAGGGACATAGAAATCTATCCCTCTAGGGACATAGAAATCCCTCTAGGGACATAGAAATCTATCCCTCTAGGGACATAGAAATCCCTCTGGGACATAGAAATCCCTCTAGGGACCTAGAAATCTCTCTCTCTAGGGACCTAGAATACCCTCTAGGGACCTAGAAATCCCTCTGGGACCTAGAAATCCCTCTAGGGACATTGAAATCCCTCTAGGGACCTATAAATCTCTCTAGCGACATAGAAATCCCTCTGGGACATAGAAATCCCTCTAGGGACATAGAAATCCCTCTAGGGACATAGAAATCCCTCTTGGGACATAGAAATCCCTCTAGGGACATAGAAATCTCTCTCTCTAGGGACCTAGAAATCCCTCTAGGGACCTAGAAATCCCTCTAGGGACATAGAAATCCCTCTAGGGACATTGAAATCCCTCTAGGGACATAGAAATCTATCCCTCTAGGGACATAGAAATCCCTCTAGGGACATAGAAATCCCTCTTGGGACATAGAAATCCCTCTAGCGACATAGAAATCTATCCCTCTAGGGACATAGAAATCCCTCTAGGGACATAGTAATCTATCCCTCTAGGGACATAGAAATCCCTCTAGGGACCTAGAAATCCCTCTGGGACATAGAAATCCCTCTAGGGACCTAGAAATCCCTCTTGGGACATAGAAATCCCTCTAGGGAAATAGAAATCCCTCTAGGGACATAGAAATCCCTCTTGGGACATAGAAATCCCTCTTGGGACATAGAAATCCCTCTTGGGACCTAGAAATCCCTCTAGGGACATAGAAATCTATCCCTCTAGGGACATAGAAATCCCTCTAGGGACATAGAAATCCCTCTAGCGACATAGAAATCCCTCTAGGGACATAGAAATCTATCCCTCTAGGGACATAGAAATCCCTCTAGGGACATAGAAATCCCTCTTGGGACATAGAAATCCCTCTAGCGACATAGAAATCTATCCCTCTAGGGACATAGAAATCCCTCTAGGGACATAGTAATCTATCCCTCTAGGGACATAGAAATCCCTCTAGGGACCTAGAAATCCCTCTGGGACATAGAAATCCCTCTAGGGACATTGAAATCCCTCTAGGGACATAGAAATCTATCCCTCTAGGGACATAGAAATCCCTCTAGGGACATAGAAATCCCTCTTGGGACATAGAAATCCCTCTAGCGACATAGAAATCTATCCCTCTAGGGACATAGAAATCCCTCTAGGGACATAGTAATCTATCCCTCTAGGGACATGGAAATCCCTCTAGGGACCTAGAAATCCCTCTTGGGACATAGAAATCCCTCTAGGGAAATAGAAATCCCTCTAGGGACATAGAAATCCCTCTTGGGACATAGAAATCCCTCTTGGGACATAGAAATCCCTCTTGGGACCTAGAAATCCCTCTAGGGACATAGAAATCTATCCCTCTAGGGACATAGAAATCCCTCTAGGGACATAGAAATCCCTCTAGCGACATAGAAATCCCTCTAGCGACATAGAAATCTATCCCTCTAGGGACATAGAAATCCCTCTAGGGACATAGAAATCCCTCTTGGGACATAGAAATCCCTCTAGCGACATAGAAATCTATCCCTCTAGGGACATAGAAATCCCTCTAGGGACATAGTAATCTATCCCTCTAGGGACATAGAAATCCTTCTAGGGACCTAGAAATCCCTCTGGGACATAGAAATCCCTCTAGGGACCTAGAAATCCCTCTTGGGACATAGAAATCCCTCTAGGGAAATAGAAATCCCTCTAGGGACATAGAAATCCCTCTTGGGACATAGAAATCCCTCTTGGGACATAGAAATCCCTCTTGGGACCTAGAAATCCCTCTAGGGACATAGAAATCTATCCCTCTAGGGACATAGAAATCCCTCTAGGGACATAGAAATCCCTCTAGCGACATAGAAATCCCTCTAGGGACATTGAAATCCCTCTAGGGACCTAGAAATCTATCCCTCTAGGGACCTAGAAATCCCTCTAGCGACATAGAAATCCCTCTAGGGACCTAGAAATCCCTCTAGGGACCTAGAAATCCCTCTTGGGACATAGAAATCTATCCCTCTAGGGACATAGAAATCCCTCTAGGGACATAGAAATCCCTCTTGGGACATAGAAATCCCTCTAGCGACATAGAAATCTATCCCTCTAGGGACATAGAAATCCCTCTAGGGACATAGTAGTCTATCCCTCTAGGGACATAGAAATCCCTCTAGGGACCTAGAAATCCCTCTGGGACATAGAAATCCCTCTAGGGACCTAGAAATCCCTCTTGGGACATAGAAATCCCTCTAGGGAAATAGAAATCCCTCTAGGGACATAGAAATCCCTCTTGGGACATAGAAATCCCTCTTGGGACATAGAAATCCCTCTTGGGACCTAGAAATCTCTCTAGGGACATAGAAATCTATCCCTCTAGGGACATAGAAATCCCTCTAGGGACATAGAAATCCCTCTAGCGACATAGAAATCCCTCTAGGGACATTGAAATCCCTCTAGGGACCTAGAAATCTATCCCTCTAGGGACCTAGAAATCCCTCTAGCGACATAGAAATCCCTCTAGCGACATAGAAATCCCTCTAGGGACCTAGAAATCCCTCTAGGGACATTGAAATCCCTCTAGGGACCTAGAAATCTCTCTAGCGACATAGAAATCCCTCTGGGACATAGAAATCCCTCTAGGGACATAGAAATCCCTCTAGGGACATAGAAATCTATCCCTCTAGGGACATAGAAATCCCTCTTGGGACATAGAAATCCCTCTAGGGACATAGAAATTTCTCTCTCTAGGGACCTAGAAATCCCTCTAGGGACCTAGAAATCCCTCTAGGGACATAGAAATCCCTCTAGGGACATCCTAGAAATCCCTCTAGGGACATTGAAATCCCTCTAGGGACATAGAAATCTATCCCTCTAGGGACATAGAAATCCCTCTAGGGACATAGAAATCCCTCTTGGGTCATAGAAATCCCTCTAGCGACATAGAAATCTATCCCTCTAGGGACATAGAAATCCCTCTAGGGACATAGAAATCCCTCTAGGGACCTAGAAATCCCTCTGGGACATAGAAATCCCTCTAGGGACCTAGAAATCCCTCTTGGGACATAGAAATCCCTCTAGGGAAATAGAAATCCCTCTAGGGACATAGAAATCTATCCCTCTAGGGACCTAGAAATCCCTCTAGCGACATAGAAATCCCTCTAGGGACATTGAAATCCCTCTAGGGACCTAGAAATCTATCCCTCTAGGGACCTAGAAATCCCTCTAGCGACATAGAAATCCCTCTAGGGACCTAGAAATCCCTCTAGGGACATTGAAATCCCTCTAGGGACCTAGAAATCTCTCTAGCGACATAGAAATCCCTCTGGGACATAGAAATCCCTCTAGGGACATAGAAATCCCTCTAGGGACATAGAAATCTATCCCTCCAGGGACATAGAAATCCCTCTTGGGACATAGAAATCCCTCTAGGGACATAGAAATCTCTCTCTCTAGGGACCTAGAAATCCCTCTAGGGACATAGAAATCCCTCTAGGGACATAGAAATCCCTCTTGGGACATAAAAATCCCTCTAGGGACATAGAAATCCCTCTAGGGACATAGAAATCTATCCCTCTAGGGACATAGAAATCCCTCTAGGGACATAGAAATCCCTCTAGGGACATAGAAATCCCTCTAGGGACATAGAAATCCCTCTAGGGACCTAGAAATCTCTCTAGCGACATAGAAATCCCTCTAGCGACATAGAAATCCCTCTAGGGACATAGAAATCTCTCTCTCTAGGGACCTAGAATACCCTCTAGGGACCTAGAAATCCCTCTGGGACATAGAAATCCCTCTAGGGACATAGAAATCCCTCTAGGGACCTAGAAATCCCTCTAGGGACATAGAAATCTATCCCTCTAGGGACATAGAAATCCCTCTTGGGACATGGAAATCCCTCTAGCGACATAGAAATCTATCCCTCTAGGGACATAGAAATCCCTCTAGGGACATAGAAATCTATCCCTCTAGGGACATAGAAATCCCTCTAGGGACATAGAAATCTATCCCTCTAGGGACATAGAAATCCCTCTAGGGACCTAGAAATCCCTCTGGGACATAGAAATCCCTCTAGGGACCTAGAAATCTCTCTCTCTAGGGACCTAGAATACCCTCTAGGGACCTAGATATCCCTCTGGGACCTAGAAATCCCTCTAGGGACATTGAAATCCCTCTAGGGACCTAGAAATCTCTCTAGCGACATAGAAATCCCTCTGGGACATAGAAATCCCTCTAGGGACATAGAAATCCCTCTAGGGACATAGAAATCTATCCCTCTAGGGACATAGAAATCCCTCTTGGGACATAGAAATCCCTCTAGGGACATAGAAATCTCTCTCTCTAGGGACCTAGAAATCCCTCTAGGGACCTAGAAATCCCTCTAGGGACATAGAAATCCCTCTTGGGACATAGAAATCCCTCTAGCGACATAGAAATCTATCCCTCTAGGGACATAGAAATCCCTCTAGGGACATAGTAATCTATCCCTCTAGGGACCTAGAAATCCCTCTGGGACATAGAAATCCCTCTAGGGACCTAGAAATCCCTCTTGGGACATAGAAATCCCTCTAGGGAAATAGAAATCCCTCTAGGGACATAGAAATCCCTCTTGGGACATAGAAATCCCTCTTGGGACATAGAAATCCCTCTTGGGACCTAGAAATCCCTCTAGGGACATAGAAATCTATCCCTCTAGGGACATAGAAATCCCTCTAGGGACATAGAAATCCCTCTAGCGACATAGAAATCCCTCTAGGGACATTGAAATCCCTCTAGGGACCTAGAAATCTATCCCTCTAGGGACCTAGAAATCCCTCTAGCGACATAGAAATCCCTCTAGGGACCTAGAAATCCCTCTAGGGACATTGAAATCCCTCTAGGGACCTAGAAATCTCTCTAGCGACATAGAAATCCCTCTGGGACATAGAAATCCCTCTAGGGACATAGAAATCCCTCTAGGGACATAGAAATCGATCCCTCTAGGGACATAGAAATCCCTCTTGGGACATAGAAATCCCTCTAGGGACATAGAAATCTCTCTCTCTAGGGACCTAGAAATCCCTCTAGGGACATAGAAATCCCTCTTGGGACATAGAAATCCCTCTAGCGACATAGAAATCTATCCCTCTAGGGACATAGAAATCCCTCTAGGGACATAGTAATCTATCCCTCTAGGGACATAGAAATCCCTCTAGGGACCTAGAAATCCCTCTGGGACATAGAAATCCCTCTAGGGACCTAGAAATCCCTCTTGGGACATAGAAATCCCTCTAGGGAAATAGAAATCCCTCTAGGGACATAGAAATCCCTCTTGGGACATAGAAATCCCTCTTGGGACATAGAAATCCCTCTTGGGACCTAGAAATCCCTCTAGGGACATAGAAATCTATCCCTCTAGGGACATAGAAATCCCTCTAGGGACATAGAAATCTATCCCTCTAGGGACATAGAAATCCCTCTAGGGACATAGAAATCCCTCTTGGGACATAGAAATCCCTCTAGCGACATAGAAATCTATCCCTCTAGGGACATAGAAATCCCTCTAGGGACATAGAAATCTATCCCTCTAGGGACATAGAAATCCCTCTAGGGACATAGAAATCTATCCCTCTAGGGACATAGAAATCCCTCTTGGGACATAGAAATCCCTCTAGGGACATAGAAATCTCTCTCTCTAGGGACCTAGAAATCCCTCTAGGGACCTAGAAATCCCTCTAGGGACATAGAAACCCCTTTAGGGACATCCTAGAAATCCCTCTAGGGACATTGAAATCCCTCTAGGGACATAGAAATCTATCCCTCTAGGGACATAGAAATCCCTCTAGGGACATAGAAATCCCTCTTGGGACATAGAAATCCCTCTAGCGACATAGAAATCTATCCCTCTAGGGACATAGAAATCCCTCTAGGGACATAGAAATCTATCCCTCTAGGGACATAGAAATCCCTCTAGGGACCTAGAAATCCCTCTGGGACATAGAAATCCCTCTAGGGACCTAGAAATCCCTCTTGGGACATAGAAATCCCTCTAGGGAAATAGAAATCCCTCTAGGGACATAGAAATCTATCCCTCTAGGGACCTAGAAATCCCTCTAGCGACATAGAAATCCCTCTAGGGACATTGAAATCCCTCTAGGGACCTAGAAATCTATCCCTCTAGGGACCTAGAAATCCCTCTAGCGACATAGAAATCCCTCTAGGGACCTAGAAATCCCTCTAGGGAAATAGAAATCCGTCTAGGGACATAGAAATCCCTCTTGGGACATAGAAATCCCTCTTGGGACATAGAAATCCCTCTTGGGACCTAGAAATCCCTCTAGGGACATAGAAATCTATCCCTCTAGGGACATAGAAATCCCTCTAGGGACATAGAAATCCCTCTAGCGACATAGAAATCCCTCTAGGGACATAGAAATCCCTCTAGGGACCTAGAAATGTATCCCTCTAGGGACCTAGAAATCCCTCTAGCGACATAGAAATCCCTCTAGCGACATAGAAATCCCTCTAGGGACCTAGAAATCCCTCTAGGGACATTGAAATCCCTCTAGGGACCTAGAAATCTCTCAAGCGACATAGAAATCCCTCTGGGACATAGAAATCCCTCTAGGGACATAGAAATCCCTCTAGGGACATAGAAATCTATCCCTCTAGGGACATAGAAATCCCTCTTGGGACATAGAAATCCCTCTAGGGACATAGAAATTTCTCTCTCTAGGGACCTAGAAATCCCTCTAGGGACCTAGAAATCCCTCTAGGGACATAGAAATCCCTCTAGGGACATCCTAGAAATCCCTCTAGGGACATTGAAATCCCTCTAGGGACATAGAAATCTATCCCTCTAGGGACATAGAAATCCCTCTAGGGACATAGAAATCCCTCTTGGGACATAGAAATCCCTCTAGCGACATAGAAATCTATCCCTCTAGGGACATAGAAATCCCTCTAGGGACATAGAAATCTATCCCTCAAGGGACATAGAAATCCCTCTAGGGACATAGAAATCCCTCTAGGGACATAGAAATCTATCCCTCAAGGGACATAGAAATCCCTCTTGGGACATAGAAATCCCTCTAGGGAAATAGAAATCCCTCTAGGGACATAGAAATCTATCCCTCTAGGGACCTAGAAATCCCTCTAGCGACATAGAAATCCCTCTAGGGACATTGAAATCCCTCTAGGGACCTAGAAATCTATCCCTCTAGGGACCTAGAAATCCCTCTAGCGACATAGAAATCCCTCTAGGGACCTAGAAATCCCTCTAGGGACATTGAAATCCCTCTAGGGACCTAGAAATCTCTCTAGCGACATAGAAATCCCTCTGGGACATAGAAATCCCTCTAGGGACATAGAAATCCCTCTAGGGACATAGAAATCTATCCCTCTAGGGACATAGAAATCCCTCTTGGGACATAGAAATCCCTCTAGGGACATAGAAATCTCTCTCTCTAGGGACCTAGAAATCCCTCTAGGGACATAGAAATCCCTCTAGGGACATAGAAATCCCTCTTGGGACATAAAAATCCCTCTAGGGACATAGAAATCCCTCTAGGGACATAGAAATCTATCCCTCTAGGGACATAGAAATCCCTCTAGGGACATAGAAATCCCTCTAGGGACATAGAAATCCCTCTAGGGACATAGAAATCCCTCTAGGGACCTAGAAATCTCTCTAGCGACATAGATATCCCTCTAGCGACATAGAAATCCCTCTAGGGACATAGAAATCTCTCTCTCTAGGGACCTAGAATACCCTCTAGGGACCTAGAAATCCCTCTGGGACATAGAAATCCCTCTAGGGACATAGAAATCCCTCTAGGGACCTAGAAATCCCTCTAGGGACATAGAAATCTATCCCTCTAGGGACATAGAAATCCCTCTTGGGACATAGAAATCCCTCTAGCGACATAGAAATCTATCCCTCTAGGGACATAGAAATCCCTCTAGGGACATAGAAATCTATCCCTCTAGGGACATTGAAATCCCTCTAGGGACATAGAAATCTATCCCTCTAGGGACATAGAAATCCCTCTAGGGACATAGAAATCCCTCTTGGGACATAGAAATCCCTCTAGCGACATAGAAATCCCTCTAGGGACATAGAAATCTCTCTCTCTAGGGACCTAGAATACCCTCTAGGGACCTAGAAATCCCTCTGGGACATAGAAATCACTTTAGGGACATAGAAATCCCTCTAGGGACCTAGAAATCCCTCTAGGGACATAGAAATCTATCCCTCTAGGGACATAGAAATCCCTCTTGGGACATAGAAATCCCTCTAGCGACATTGAAATCTATCCCTCTAGGGACATAGAAATCCCTCTAGGGACCTAGAAATCCCTCTGGGACATAGAAATCCCTCTAGGGACCTAGAAATCCCTCTTGGGACATAGAAATCCCTCTAGGGACATAGAAATCTATCCCTCTAGGGACATAGAAATCCCTCTAGGGACATAGAAATCCCTCTTGGGACATAGAAATCCCTCTTGGGACATAGAAATCCCTCTTGGGACCTAGAAATCCCTCTAGGGACATTGAAATCCCTCTAGGGACATAGAAATCTATCCCTCTAGGGACATAGAAATCCCTCTAGGGACATAGAAATCCCTCTAGGGACATAGAAATCCCTCTAGGGACATAGAAATCCCTCTTGGGACATAGAAATCTCTCTCTCTAGGGACCTAGAAATCCCTCTAGGGACCTAGAAATCCCTCTAGGGACATAGAAATCCCTCTAGGGACATAGAAATCTATCCCTCTAGGGACATAGAAATCCCTCTTGGGACATAGAAATCCCTCTAGGGACCTAGAAATCCCTCTAGCGACATAGAAATCCCTCTAGCGACATAGAAATCCCTCTAGGGACATAGAAATCTCTCTCTCTAGGGACCTAGAAATCCCTCTAGGGACATAGAAATCCCTCTAGGGACCTAGAAATCTCTCTAGGGACATAGAAATCCCTCTAGGGACATAGAAATCTATCTCTCTAGGGACCTAGAAATCCCTCTAGGGACATAGAAATCCCTCTAGGGACATAGAAATCCCTCTAGGGACCTAGAAATCCCTCCTAAAACTCCAGATATCCCTCTCAAAACCCAAGATAACAGTTACATTTCTACCAGTTACCTTGGATAACCTTACATTTTTGACAGACATCATTGTTTGTTTACTAGTCTGTTCGAGCGTTGTTGTGTTTGTTGCTCAGTTGTTCTTTGTTAATAATACAAGATAATGTCGATATTTTGTTGTTTGGTGTTTCTTAGTTATACGACAATGCTTATTTGGGATTTGGCAAGAACCGAGGAAGATGCAATTCATTTTTGCCAGGAGAAAAACATTTTGCAGAAAAATAGGAAATGTAGGGATAGAGACTCTTTTCAATCCATGTTGAACTGTATAGCAACCCATTTTCCACCGAAATGCGATTGAATGTTAAGTTTTTAAATAATTTTTTGAATTTTAAATATTTTATATATGTTGCATTATTTTACATCCTACACTTATTATTTATGATTAAATATACTTATTATTTATTTATTATACTTTATACTAGTTTTAGATAATTATTTTAATTTTAAATAGTTTATATATTGGAGTATTTATTGATCTCATTATTTTATTTATTTACATTATATACCAAATTATTTTATAATATGTTATATATTCAATTATATTGTTATTACTTCGATTTATGTATTTCCATTATTATTACTCTATTTATTGATCTCGTTATTATATTTATTTACATTATATACAACATTATTTTATAACATGTTATATATTTAATTATATTGTTATTACTTCGATTTATTTATTTCCAATATTATTACATTCCTATTTTGAAAGGTTATCCAAGGTAACCGTCTCTAGGGACATAGAAATCCCTCTAGGGACATAGAAATCTATCCCTCTAGGGACATAGAAATCCCTCTTGGGACCTAGAAATCCCTCTAGGGACATAGAAATCCCTCTAGGGACATAGAAATCCCTCTAGGGACATAGAAATCCCTCTAGGGACCTAGAAATCTCTCTAGCGACATAGAAATCCCTCTAGCGACATAGAAATCCCTCTAGGGACATAGAAATCTCTCTCTCTAGGGACCTAGAATACCCTCTAGGGACCTAGAAATCCCTCTGGGACATAGAAATCCCTCTAGGGACATAGAAATCCCTCTAGGGACCTAGAAATCCCTCTAGGGACATAGAAATCTATCCCTCTAGGGACATAGAAATCCCTCTTGGGACATAGAAATCCCTCTAGCGACATAGAAATCTATCCCTCTAGGGACATAGAAATCCCTCTAGGGACATAGAAATCCCTCTAGGGACATAGAAATCTATCCCTCTAGGGACCTAGAAATCCCTCTAGGGACCTAGAAATCCCTCTGGGACATAGAAATCCCTCTAGGGACCTAGAAATCCCTCTTGGGACATAGAAATCCCTCTAGGGACATAGAAATCTATCCCTCTAGGGACATAGAAATCCCTCTAGGGACATAGAAATCCCTCTTGGGACATAGAAATCCCTCTTGGGACATAGAAATCCCTCTTGGGACCTAGAAATCCCTCTAGGGACATTGAAATCCCTCTAGGGACATAGAAATCTATCCCTCTAGGGACATAGAAATCCCTCTAGGGACATAGAAATCCCTCTTGGGACATAGAAATCCCTCTAGCGACATAGAAATCCCTCTAGGGACATAGAAATCTCTCTCTCTAGGGACCTAGAATACCCTCTAGGGACCTAGAAATCCCTCTGGTACATAGAAATCCCTCTAGGGACATAGAAATCCCTCTAGGGACCTAGAAATCCCTCTAGGGACATAGAAATCTATCCCTCTAGGGACATAGAAATCCCTCTTGGGACATAGAAATCCCTCTAGGGACATAGAAATCCCTCTAGGGACCTAGAAATCCCTCTAGGGACATAGAAATCTATCCCTCTGGGGACATAGAAATCCCTCTTGGGACATAGAAATCCCTCTGGGACATAGAAATCTATCCCTCTAGGGACATAGAAATCCCTCTAGGGACATAGAAATCTATCCCTCTAGGGACATAGAAATCCCTCTAGGGACCTAGAAATCCCTCTGGGACATAGAAATCCCTCTTGGGACATAGAAATCCCTCTTGGGACATAGAAATCCCTCTTGGGACCTAGAAATCCCTCTAGGGACATTGAAATCCCTCTAGGGACATAGAAATCTATCCCTCTAGGGACATAGAAATCCCTCTAGGGACATAGAAATCCCTCTAGGGACATAGAAATCCCTCTAGGGACATAGAAATCCCTCTTGGGACATAGAAATCTCTCTCTCTAGGGACCTAGAAATCCCTCTAGGGACCTAGAAATCCCTCTAGGGACATAGAAATCCCTCTAGGGACATAGAAATCTATCCCTCTAGGGACATAGAAATCCCTCTTGGGACATAGAAATCCCTCTAGGGACCTAGAAATCCCTCTAGCGACATAGAAATCCCTCTAGGGACATAGAAATCTATCCCTCTAGGGACATAGAAATCCCTCTTGGGACATAGAAATCCCTCTAGGGACCTAGAAATCCCTCTAGCGACATAGAAATCCCTCTAGCGACATAGAAATCCCTCTAGGGACATAGAAATCCCTCTAGGGACCTAGAAATCTCTCTAGGGACATAGAAATCCCTCTAGGGACATAGAAATCTATCCCTCTAGGGACATAGAAATCCCTCTTGGGACATAGAAATCCCTCTAGCGACATAGAAATCCCTCTTGGGACCTAGAAATCCCTCTAGGGACATTGAAATCCCTCTAGGGACATAGAAATCTATCCCTCTAGGGACATAGAAATCCCTCTAGGGACATAGAAATCCCTCTAGGGACATAGAAATCCCTCTAGGGACATAGAAATCCCTCTTGGGACATAGAAATCTCTCTCTCTAGGGACCTAGAAATCCCTCTAGGGACCTAGAAATCCCTCTAGGGACATAGAAATCCCTCTAGGGACATAGAAATCTATCCCTCTAGGGACATAGAAATCCCTCTTGGGACATAGAAATCCCTCTAGGGACCTAGAAATCCCTCTAGCGACATAGAAATCCCTCTAGCGACATAGAAATCCCTCTAGGGACATAGAAATCCCTCTAGGGACCTAGAAATCTCTCTAGGGACATAGAAATCCCTCTAGGGACATAGAAATCTATCTCTCTAGGGACCTAGAAATCCCTCTAGGGACATAGAAATCCCTCTAGGGACATAGAAATCCCTCTAGGGACCTAGAAATCCCTCCTAAAACTCCAGATATCCCTCTCAAAACCCAAGATAACAGTTACATTTCTACCAGTTACCTTGGATAACCTTACATTTTTGACAGACATCATTGTTTGTTTACTAGTCTGTTCGAGCGTTGTTGTGTTTGTTGCTCAGTTGTTCTTTGTTAATAATACAAGATAATGTCGATATTTTGTTGTTTGGTGTTTCTTAGTTATACGACAATGCTTATTTGGGATTTGGCAAGAACCGAGGAAGATGCAATTCATTTTTGCCAGGAGAAAAACATTTTGCAGAAAAATAGGAAATGTAGGGATAGAGACTCTTTTCAATCCATGTTGAACTGTATAGCAACCCATTTTCCACCGAAATGCGATTGAATGTTAAGTTTTTAAATAATTTTTTGAATTTTAAATATTTTATATATGTTGCATTATTTTACATCCTACACTTATTATTTATGATTAAATATACTTATTATTTATTTATTATACTTTATACTAGTTTTAGATAATTATTTTAATTTTAAATCGTTTATATATTGGAGTATTTATTGATCTCATTATTTTATTTATTTACATTATATACCAAATTATTTTATAATATGTTATATATTCAATTATATTGTTATTACTTCGATTTATGTATTTCCATTATTATTACTCTATTTATTGATCTCGTTATTATATTTATTTACATTATATACAACATTATTTTATAACATGTTATATATTTAATTATATTGTTATTACTTCGATTTATTTATTTCCAATATTATTACATTCCTATTTTGAAAGGTTATCCAAGGTAACCGTCTCTAGGGACATAGAAATCCCTCTAGGGACATAGAAATCTATCCCTCTAGGGACATAGAAATCCCTCTTGGGACCTAGAAATCCCTCTAGGGACATAGAAATCCCTCTAGGGACATAGAAATCCCTCTAGGGACATAGAAATCCCTCTAGGGACCTAGAAATCTCTCTAGCGACATAGAAATCCCTCTAGCGACATAGAAATCCCTCTAGGGACATAGAAATCTCTCTCTCTAGGGACCTAGAATACCCTCTAGGGACCTAGAAATCCCTCTGGGACATAGAAATCCCTCTAGGGACATAGAAATCCCTCTAGGGACCTAGAAATCCCTCTAGGGACATAGAAATCTATCCCTCTAGGGACATAGAAATACCTCTTGGGACATAGAAATCCCTCTAGCGACATAGAAATCTATCCCTCTAGGGACATAGAAATCCCTCTAGGGACATAGAAATCTATCCCTCTAGGGACCTAGAAATCCCTCTAGGGACCTAGAAATCCCTCTGGGACATAGAAATCCCTCTAGGGACCTAGAAATCCCTCTAGGGACCTAGAAATCCCTCTTGGGACATAGAAATCCCTCTAGGGACATAGAAATCTATCCCTCTAGGGACATAGAAATCCCTCTAGGGACATAGAAATCCCTCTTGGGACATAGAAATCCCTCTTGGGACATAGAAATCCCTCTTGGGACCTAGAAATCCCTCTAGGGACATTGAAATCCCTCTAGGGACATAGAAATCTATCCCTCTAGGGACATAGAAATCCCTCTAGGGACATAGAAATCCCTCTTGGGACATAGAAATCCCTCTAGGGACCTAGAAATCCCTCTAGGGACATAGAAATCTATCCCTCTGGGGACATAGAAATCCCTCTTGGGACATAGAAATCCCTCTGGGACATAGAAATCTATCCCTCTAGGGACATAGAAATCCCTCTAGGGACATAGAAATCTATCCCTCTAGGGACATAGAAATCCCTCTAGGGACCTAGAAATCCCTCTGGGACATAGAAATCCCTCTTGGGACATAGAAATCCCTCTTGGGACATAGAAATCCCTCTTGGGACCTAGAAATCCCTCTAGGGACATTGAAATCCCTCTAGGGACATAGAAATCTATCCCTCTAGGGACATAGAAATCCCTCTAGGGACATAGAAATCCCTCTAGGGACATAGAAATCCCTCTAGGGACATAGAAATCCCTCTTGGGACATAGAAATCTCTCTCTCTAGGGACCTAGAAATCCCTCTAGGGACCTAGAAATCCCTCTAGGGACCTAGAAATCCCTCTAGGGACATAGAAATCCCTCTAGGGACATAGATATCTATCCCTCTAGGGACATAGAAATCCCTCTTGGGACATAGAAATCCCTCTAGGGACCTAGAAATCCCTCTAGCGACATAGAAATCCCTCTAGCGACATAGAAATCCCTCTAGGGACATAGAAATCTCTCTTGGGACATAGAAATCCCTCTTGGGACCTAGAAATCCCTCTAGGGACATTGAAATCCCTCTAGGGACATAGAAATCTATCCCTCTATGGACATAGAAATCCCTCTAGGGACATAGAAATCCCTCTAGGGACATAGAAATCCCTCTAGGGACATAGAAATCCCTCTTGGGACATAGAAATCTCTCTCTCTAGGGACCTAGAAATCCCTCTAGGGACCTAGAAATCCCTCTAGGGACATAGAAATCTATCCCTCTAGGGACATAGAAATCCCTCTTGGGACATAGAAATCCCTCTTGGGACATAGAAATCCCTCTTGGGACCTAGAAATCCCTCTAGGGACATTGAAATCCCTCTAGGGACATAGAAATCTATCCCTCTAGGGACATAGAAATCTATCCCTCTGGGGACATAGAAATCCCTCTTGGGACATAGAAATCCCTCTGGGACATAGAAATCTATCCCTCTAGGGACATAGAAATCCCTCTAGGGACATAGAAATCTATCCCTCTAGGGACATAGAAATCCCTCTAGGGACCTAGAAATCCCTCTGGGACATAGAAATCCCTCTTGGGACATAGAAATCCCTCTTGGGACATAGAAATCCCTCTTGGGACATAGAAATCCCTCTTGGGACATAGAAATCCCTCTAGGGACATTGAAATCCCTCTAGGGACATAGAAATATATCCCTCTAGGGACATAGAAATCCCTCTAGGGACATAGAAATCCCTCTGGGAGACATAGAAATCCCTCTAGGGACATAGAAATCCCTCTTGGGACATAGAAATCTATCCCTCTAGGGACATAGAAATCCCTCTAGGGACATAGAAATCCCTCTAGCGACATAGAAATCCCTCTAGCGACATAGAAATCCCTCTAGGGACATAGAAATCCCTCTTGGGACATAGAAATCCCTCTTGGGACATAGAAATCCCTCTTGGGACCTAGAAATCCCTCTAGGGACATAGAAATCTATCCCTCTAGGGACATAGAAATCCCTCTTGGGACATAGAAATCCCTCTAGCGACATAGAAATCTATCCCTCTAGGGACATAGAAATCCCTCTAGGGACATAGAAATCTATCCCTCTAGGGACCTAGAAATCCCTCTAGGGACCTAGAAATCCCTCTGGGACATAGAAATCCCTCTAGGGACCTAGAAATCCCTCTTGGGACATAGAAATCCCTCTAGGGACATAGAAATCTATCCCTCTAGGGACATAGAAATCCCTCTAGGGACATAGAAATCCCTCTTGGGACATAGAAATCCCTCTTGGGACATAGAAATCCCTCTTGGGACCTAGAAATCCCTCTAGGGACATTGAAATCCCTCTAGGGACATAGAAATCTATCCCTCTAGGGACATAGAAATCCCTCTAGGGACATAGAAATCCCTCTTGGGACATAGAAATCCCTCTAGCGACATAGAAATCCCTCTAGGGACATAGAAATCTCTCTCTCTAGGGACCTAGAATACCCTCTAGGGACCTAGAAATCCCTCTGGGACATAGAAATCCCTCTAGGGACATAGAAATCCCTCTAGGGACCTAGAAATCCCTCTAGGGACATAGAAATCTATCCCTCTAGGGACATAGAAATCCCTCTTGGGACATAGAAATCCCTCTAGGGACATAGAAATCCCTCTAGGGACCTAGAAATCCCTCTAGGGACATAGAAATCTATCCCTCTGGGGACATAGAAATCCCTCTTGGGACATAGAAATCCCTCTGGGACATAGAAATCTATCCCTCTAGGGACATAGAAATCCCTCTAGGGACATAGAAATCTATCCCTCTAGGGACATAGAAATCCCTCTAGGGACCTAGAAATCCCTCTGGGACATAGAAATCCCTCTTGGGACATAGAAATCCCTCTAGGGACATAGAAATCTATCCCTCTAGGGACATAGAAATCCCTCTAGGGACATAGAAATCCCTCTAGGGACATAGAAATCCTTCTAGGGACATAGAAATCCCTCTTGGGACATAGAAATCTCTCTCTCTAGGGACCTAGAAATCCCTCTAGGGACCTAGAAATCCCTCTAGGGACATAGAAATCCCTCTAGGGACATAGAAATCTATCCCTCTAGGGACATAGAAATCCCTCTTGGGACATAGAAATCCCTCTTGGGACATAGAAATCCCTCTTGGGACCTAGAAATCCCTCTAGGGACATTGAAATCCCTCTAGGGACATAGAAATCTATCCCTCTAGGGACATAGAAATCTATCCCTCTGGGGACATAGAAATCCCTCTTGGGACATAGAAATCCCTCTGGGACATAGAAATCTATCCCTCTAGGGACATAGAAATCCCTCTAGGGACATAGAAATCTATCCCTCTAGGGACATAGAAATCCCTCTAGGGACATAGAAATCCCTCTAGGGACATAGAAATCCCTCTTGGGACATAGAAATCTCTCTCTCTAGGGACCTAGAAATCCCTCTAGGGACCTAGAAATCCCTCTAGGGACCTAGAAATCCCTCTAGGGACATAGAAATCCCTCTAGGGACATAGATATCTATCCCTCTAGGGACATAGAAATCCCTCTTGGGACATAGAAATCCCTCTAGGGACCTAGAAATCCCTCTAGCGACATAGAAATCCCTCTAGCGACATAGAAATCCCTCTAGGGACATAGAAATCTCTCTTGGGACATAGAAATCCCTCTTGGGACCTAGAAATCCCTCTAGGGACATTGAAATCCCTCTAGGGACATAGAAATCTATCCCTCTATGGACATAGAAATCCCTCTAGGGACATAGAAATCCCTCTAGGGACATAGAAATCCCTCTAGGGACATAGAAATCCCTCTTGGGACATAGAAATCTCTCTCTCTAGGGACCTAGAAATCCCTCTAGGGACCTAGAAATCCCTCTAGGGACATAGAAATCCCTCTAGGGACATAGAAATCTATCCCTCTAGGGACATAGAAATCCCTCTTGGGACATAGAAATCCCTCTTGGGACATAGAAATCCCTCTTGGGACCTAGAAATCCCTCTAGGGACATTGAAATCCCTCTAGGGACATAGAAATCTATCCCTCTAGGGACATAGAAATCTATCCCTCTGGGGACATAGAAATCCCTCTTGGGACATAGAAATCCCTCTGGGACATAGAAATCTATCCCTCTAGGGACATAGAAATCCCTCTAGGGACATAGAAATCTATCCCTCTAGGGACATAGAAATCCCTCTAGGGACCTAGAAATCCCTCTGGGACATAGAAATCCCTCTTGGGACATAGAAATCCCTCTTGGGACATAGAAATCCCTCTTGGGACATAGAAATCCCTCTAGGGACATTGAAATCCCTCTAGGGACATAGAAATATATCCCTCTAGGGACATAGAAATCCCTCTAGGGACATAGAAATCCCTCTGGGAGACATAGAAATCCCTCTAGGGACATAGAAATCCCTCTTGGGACATAGAAATCTATCCCTCTAGGGACATAGAAATCCCTCTAGGGACATAGAAATCCCTCTAGCGACATAGAAATCCCTCTAGCGACATAGAAATCCCTCTAGGGACATAGAAATCCCTCTTGGGACATAGAAATCCCTCTTGGGACATAGAAATCCCTCTTGGGACCTAGAAATCCCTCTAGGGACATAGAAATCTATCCCTCTAGGGACATAGAAATCCCTCTTGGGACATAGAAATCCCTCTAGCGACATAGAAATCTATCCCTCTAGGGACATAGAAATCCCTCTAGGGACATAGAAATCTATCCCTCTAGGGACCTAGAAATCCCTCTAGGGACCTAGAAATCCCTCTGGGACATAGAAATCCCTCTAGGGACCTAGAAATCCCTCTTGGGACATAGAAATCCCTCTAGGGACATAGAAATCTATCCCTCTAGGGACATAGAAATCCCTCTAGGGACATAGAAATCCCTCTTGGGACATAGAAATCCCTCTTGGGACATAGAAATCCCTCTTGGGACCTAGAAATCCCTCTAGGGACATTGAAATCCCTCTAGGGACATAGAAATCTATCCCTCTAGGGACATAGAAATCCCTCTAGGGACATAGAAATCCCTCTTGGGACATAGAAATCCCTCTAGCGACATAGAAATCCCTCTAGGGACATAGAAATCTCTCTCTCTAGGGACCTAGAATACCCTCTAGGGACCTAGAAATCCCTCTGGGACATAGAAATCCCTCTAGGGACATAGAAATCCCTCTAGGGACCTAGAAATCCCTCTAGGGACATAGAAATCTATCCCTCTAGGGACATAGAAATCCCTCTTGGGACATAGAAATCCCTCTAGGGACATAGAAATCCCTCTAGGGACCTAGAAATCCCTCTAGGGACATAGAAATCTATCCCTCTGGGGACATAGAAATCCCTCTTGGGACATAGAAATCCCTCTGGGACATAGAAATCTATCCCTCTAGGGACATAGAAATCCCTCTAGGGACATAGAAATCTATCCCTCTAGGGACATAGAAATCCCTCTAGGGACCTAGAAATCCCTCTGGGACATAGAAATCCCTCTTGGGACATAGAAATCCCTCTAGGGACATAGAAATCTATCCCTCTAGGGACATAGAAATCCCTCTAGGGACATAGAAATCCCTCTAGGGACATAGAAATCCTTCTAGGGACATAGAAATCCCTCTTGGGACATAGAAATCTCTCTCTCTAGGGACCTAGAAATCCCTCTAGGGACCTAGAAATCCCTCTAGGGACATAGAAATCCCTCTAGGGACATAGAAATCTATCCCTCTAGGGACATAGAAATCCCTCTTGGGACATAGAAATCCCTCTTGGGACATAGAAATCCCTCTTGGGACCTAGAAATCCCTCTAGGGACATTGAAATCCCTCTAGGGACATAGAAATCTATCCCTCTAGGGACATAGAAATCTATCCCTCTGGGGACATAGAAATCCCTCTTGGGACATAGAAATCCCTCTGGGACATAGAAATCTATCCCTCTAGGGACATAGAAATCCCTCTAGGGACATAGAAATCTATCCCTCTAGGGACATAGAAATCCCTCTAGGGACATAGAAATCCCTCTTGGGACATAGAAATCTCTCTCTCTAGGGACCTAGAAATCCCTCTAGGGACCTAGAAATCCCTCTAGGGACATAGAAATCCCTCTAGGGACATAGAAATCTATCCCTCTAGGGACATAGAAATCCCTCTTGGGACATAGAAATCCCTCTTGGGACATAGAAATCCCTCTTGGGACCTAGAAATCCCTCTAGGGACATTGAAATCCCTCTAGGGACATAGAAATCTATCCCTCTAGGGACATAGAAATCTATCCCTCTGGGGACATAGAAATCCCTCTTGGGACATAGAAATCCCTCTGGGACATAGAAATCTATCCCTCTAGGGACATAGAAATCCCTCTAGGGACATAGAAATCTATCCCTCTAGGGACATAGAAATCCCTCTAGGGACCTAGAAATCCCTCTGGGACATAGAAATCCCTCTTGGGACATAGAAATCCCTCTTGGGACATAGAAATCCCTCTTGGGACCTAGAAATCCCTCTAGGGACATTGAAATCCCTCTAGGGACATAGAAATCTATCCCTCTAGGGACATAGAAATCCCTCTAGGGACATAGAAATCCCTCTGGGAGACATAGAAATCCCTCTAGGGACATAGAAATCCCTCTTGGGACATAGAAATCTCTCTCTCTAGGGACCTAGAAATCCCTCTAGGGACATAGAAATCCCTCTAGGGACATAGAAATCTATCCCTCTAGGGACATAGAAATCCCTCTTGGGACATAGAAATCCCTCTAGGGACCTAGAAATCCCTCTAGCGACATAGAAATCCCTCTAGCGACATAGAAATCCCTCTAGCGACATAGAAATCCCTCTAGGGACATAGAAATCTCTCTCTCTAGGGACCTAGAAATCCCTCTAGGGACATAGAAATCCCTCTAGGGACCTAGAAATCTCTCTAGGGACATAGAAATCCCTCTAGGGACATAGAAATCTATCTCTCTAGGGACCTAGAAATCCCTCTAGGGACATAGAAATCCCTCTAGGGACATAGAAATCCCTCTAGGGACCTAGAAATCCCTCCTAAAACTCCAGATATCCCTCTCAAAACCCAAGATAACAGTTACATTTCTACCAGTTACCTTGGATAACCTTACATTTTTGACAGACATCATTGTTTGTTTACTAGTCTGTTCGAGCGTTGTTGTGTTTGTTGCTCAGTTGTTCTTTGTTAATAATACAAGATAATGTCGATATTTTGTTGTTTGGTGTTTCTTAGTTATACGACAATGCTTATTTGGGATTTGGCAAGAACCGAGGAAGATGCAATTCATTTTTGCCAGGAGAAAAACATTTTGCAGAAAAATAGGAAATGTAGGGATAGAGACTCTTTTCAATCCATGTTGAACTGTATAGCAACCCATTTTCCACCGAAATGCGATTGAATGTTAAGTTTTTAAATAATTTTTTGAATTTTAAATATTTTATATATGTTGCATTATTTTACATCCTACACTTATTATTTATGATTAAATATACTTATTATTTATTTATTATACTTTATACTAGTTTTAGATAATTATTTTAATTTTAAATCGTTTATATATTGGAGTATTTATTGATCTCATTATTTTATTTATTTACATTATATACCAAATTATTTTATAATATGTTATATATTCAATTATATTGTTATTACTTCGATTTATGTATTTCCATTATTATTACTCTATTTATTGATCTCGTTATTATATTTATTTACATTATATACAACATTATTTTATAACATGTTATATATTTAATTATATTGTTATTACTTCGATTTATTTATTTCCAATATTATTACATTCCTATTTTGAAAGGTTATCCAAGGTAACCGTCTCTAGGGACATAGAAATCCCTCTTGGGACATAGAAATCCCTCTTGGGACATAGAAATCCCTCTTGGGACCTAGAAATCCCTCTGGGGACATAGAAATCTATCCCTCTAGGGACATAGAAATCCCTCTAGGGACATAGAAATCCCTCTAGCGACATAGAAATCCCTCTAGGGACATTGAAATCCCTCTAGGGACCTAGAAATCTATCCCTCTAGGGACCTAGAAATCCCTCTAGCGACATAGAAATCCCTCTAGCGACATAGAAATCCCTCTAGGGACCTAGAAATCCCTCTGGGACATAGAAATCCCTCTAGGGACATAGAAATCCCTCTAGGGACATAGAAATCTATCCCTCTAGGGACATAGAAATCCCTCTTGGGACATAGAAATCCCTCTAGGGACATAGAAATCTCTCTCTCTAGGGACCTAGAAATCCCTCTAGGGACATAGAAATCCCTCTTGGGACATAGAAATCCCTCTAGCGACATAGAAATCTATCCCTCTAGGGACATAGAAATCCCTCTAGGGACATAGTAATCTATCCCTCTAGGGACATAGAAATCCCTCTAGGGACCTAGAAATCCCTCTGGGACATAGAAATCCCTCTAGGGACCTAGAAATCCCTCTTGGGACATAGAAATCCCTCTAGGGAAATAGAAATCCCTCTAGGGACATAGAAATCCCTCTTGGGACATAGAAATCCCTCTTGGGACATAGAAATCCCTCTTGGGACCTAGAAATCCCTCTAGGGACATAGAAATCTATCCCTCTAGGGACATAGAAATCCCTCTAGGGACATAGAAATCTATCCCTCTAGGGACATAGAAATCCCTCTAGGGACATAGAAATCCCTCTTGGGACATAGAAATCCCTCTAGCGACATAGAAATCTATCCCTCTAGGGACATAGAAATCCCTCTAGGGACATAGAAATCTATCCCTCTAAGGACATAGAAATCCCTCTAGGGACATAGAAATCTATCCCTCTAGGGACATAGAAATCCCTCTTGGGACATAGAAATCCCTCTAGGGACATAGAAATCTCTCTCTCTAGGGACCTAGAAATCCCTCTAGGGACCTAGAAATCCCTCTAGGGACATAGAAATCCCTCTAGGGACATCCTAGAAATCCCTCTAGGGACATTGAAATCCCTCTAGGGACATAGAAATCTATCCCTCTAGGGACATAGAAATCCCTCTAGGGACATAGAAATCCCTCTAGCGACATAGAAATCTATCCCTCTAGGGACATAGAAATCCCTCTAGGGACATAGAAATCTATCCCTCTAGGGACATAGAAATCCCTCTAGGGACCTAGAAATCCCTCTGGGACATAGAAATCCCTCTAGGGACCTAGAAATCCCTCTTGGGACATAAAATCCCTCTAGGGAAATAGAAATCCCTCTAGGGACATAGAAATCTATCCCTCTAGGGACCTAGAAATCCCTCTAGCGACATAGAAATCCCTCTAGGGACATTGAAATCCCTCTAGGGACCTAGAAATCTATCCCTCTAGGGACCTAGAAATCCCTCTAGCGACATAGAAATCCCTCTAGGGACCTAGAAATCCCTCTAGGGACCTAGAAATCCCTCTGGGACATAGAAATCCCTCTAGGGACCTAGAAATCCCTCTTGGGACATAGAAATCCCTCTAGGGAAATAGAAATCCCTCTAGGGACATAGAAATCTATCCCTCTAGGGACCTAGAAATCCCTCTAGCGACATAGAAATCCCTCTAGGGACATTGAAATCCCTCTAGGGACCTAGAAATCTATCCCTCTAGGGACCTAGAAATCCCTCTAGCGACATAGAAATCCCTCTAGGGACCTAGAAATCCCTCTAGGGACATTGAAATCCCTCTAGGGACCTAGAAATCCCTCTAGGGACATAGAAATCTATCCCTCTAGGGACATAGAAATCCCTCTAGGGACCTAGAAATCCCTCTAGGGACATTGAAATCCCTCTAGGGACATAGAAATCTATCCCTCTAGGGACATAGAAATCCCTCTAGGGACATAGAAATCCCTCTAGCGACATAGAAATCCCTCTAGGGACCTAGAAATCCCTCTAGGGACATTGAAATCCCTCTAGGGACCTAGAAATCTCTCTAGCGACATAGAAATCCCTCTGGGACATAGAAATCCCTCTAGGGACATAGAAATCCCTCTAGGGACATAGAAATCTATCCCTCTAGGGACATAGAAATCCCTCTTGGGACATAGAAATCCCTCTAGGGACATAGAAATCTCTCTCTCTAGGGACCTAGTAATCCCTCTAGGGACCTAGAAATCCCTCTAGGGACATAGAAATCCCTCTAGGGACATCCTAGAAATCCCTCTAGGGACATTGAAATCCCTCTAGGGACATAGAAATCTATCCCTCTAGGGACATAGAAATCCCTCTAGGGACATAGAAATCCCTCTTGGGACATAGAAATCCCTCTAGCGACATAGAAATCTATCCCTCTAGGGACATAGAAATCCCTCTAGGGACATAGTAATCTATCCCTCTAGGGACATAGAAATCCCTCTAGGGACCTAGAAATCCCTCTGGGACATAGAAATCCCTCTAGGGACCTAGAAATCCCTCTTGGGACATAGAAATCCCTCTAGGGAAATAGAAATCCCTCTAGGGACATAGAAATCCCTCTTGGGACATAGAAATCCCTCTTGGGACATAGAAATCCCTCTTGGGACCTAGAAATCCCTCTAGGGACATAGAAATCTATCCCTCTAGGGACATAGAAATCCCTCTAGGGACATAGAAATCCCTCTAGCGACATAGAAATCCCTCTAGGGACATTGAAATCCCTCTAGGGACCTAGAAATCTCTCTAGCGACATAGAAATCCCTCTGGGACATAGAAATCCCTCTAGGGACATAGAAATCCCTCTAGGGACATAGAAATCTATCCCTCTAGGGACATAGAAATCCCTCTTGGGACATAGAAATCCCTCTAGGGACATAGAAATCTCTCTCTCTAGGGACCTAGAAATCCCTCTAGGGACCTAGAAATCCCTCTAGGGACATAGAAATCCCTCTAGGGACATCCTAGAAATCCCTCTAGGGACATTGAAATCCCTCTAGGGACATAGAAATCTATCCCTCTAGGGACATAGAAATCCCTCTAGGGACATAGAAATCCCTCTTGGGACATAGAAATCCCTCTAGCGACATAGAAATCTATCCCTCTAGGGACATAGAAATCCCTCTAGGGACATAGTAATCTATCCCTCTAGGGACATAGAAATCCCTCTAGGGACCTAGAAATCCCTCTGGGACATAGAAATCCCTCTAGGGACCTAGAAATCCCTCTTGGGACATAGAAATCCCTCTAGGGAAATAGAAATCCCTCTAGGGACATAGAAATCCCTCTTGGGACATAGAAATCCCTCTTGGGACATAGAAATCCCTCTTGGGACCTAGAAATCCCTCTAGGGACATAGAAATCTATCCCTCTAGGGACATAGAAATCCCTCTAGGGACATAGAAATCCCTCTAGCGACATAGAAATCCCTCTAGGGACATAGAAATCCCTCTTGGGACATAGAAATCCCTCTTGGGACATAGAAATCCCTCTTGGGACCTAGAAATCCCTCTAGGGACATAGAAATCTATCCCTCTAGGGACATAGAAATCTATCCCTCTAGGGACATAGAAATCCCTCTAGGGACATAGAAATCCCTCTAGCGACATAGAAATCCCTCTAGGGACATTGAAATCCCTCTAGGGACCTAGAAATCTATCCCTCTAGGGACCTAGAAATCCCTCTAGCGACATAGAAATCCCTCTAGCGACATAGAAATCCCTCTAGGGACCTAGAAATCCCTCTAGGGACATTGAAATCCCTCTAGGGACCTAGAAATCTCTCTAGCGACATAGAAATCCCTCTGGGACATAGAAATCCCTCTAGGGACATAGAAATCCCTCTAGGGACATAGAAATCTATCCCTCTAGGGACATAGAAATCCCTCTTGGGACATAGAAATCCCTCTAGGGACATAGAAATTTCTCTCTCTAGGGACCTAGAAATCCCTCTAGGGACCTAGAAATCCCTCTAGGGACATAGAAATCCCTCTAGGGACATCCTAGAAATCCCTCTAGGGACATTGAAATCCCTCTAGGGACATAGAAATCTATCCCTCTAGGGACATAGAAATCCCTCTAGGGACATAGAAATCCCTCTTGGGACATAGAAATCCCTCTAGCGACATAGAAATCTATCCCTCTAGGGACATAGAAATCCCTCTAGGGACATAGAAATCTATCCCTCTAGGGACATAGAAATCCCTCTAGGGACCTAGAAATCCCTCTGGGACATAGAAATCCCTCTAGGGACCTAGAAATCCCTCTTGGGACATAGAAATCCCTCTTGGGAAATAGAAATCCCTCTAGGGACATAGAAATCTATCCCTCTAGGGACCTAGAAATCCCTCTAGCGACATAGAAATCCCTCTAGGGACATTGAAATCCCTCTAGGGACCTAGAAATCTATCCCTCTAGGGACCTAGAAATCCCTCTAGCGACATAGAAATCCCTCTAGGGACCTAGAAATCCTTCTAGGGACATTGAAATCCCTCTAGGGACCTAGAAATCTCTCTAGCGACATAGAAATCCCTCTGGGACATAGAAATCCCTCTAGGGACATAGAAATCCCTCTAGGGACATAGAAATCTATCCCTCTAGGGACATAGAAATCCCTCTAGGGACATAGAAATCTATCCCTCTAGGGACCTAGAAATCCCTCTAGGGACCTAGAAATCCCTCTGGGACATAGAAATCCCTCTAGGGACCTAGAAATCCCTCTTGGGACATAGAAATCCCTCTAGGGACATAGAAATCTATCCCTCTAGGGACATAGAAATCCCTCTAGGGACATAGAAATCCCTCTTGGGACATAGAAATCCCTCTTGGGACATAGAAATCCCTCTTGGGACCTAGACATCTCTCTCTCTAGGGACCTAGAAATCCCTCTAGGGACATAGAAATCCCTCTAGGGACATAGAAATCCCTCTTGGGACATAAAAATCCCTCTAGGGACATAGAAATCCCTCTAGGGACATAGAAATCTATCCCTCTAGGGACATAGAAATCCCTCTAGGGACATAGAAATCCCTCTAGGGACCTAGAAATCTCTCTAGCGACATAGAAATCCCTCTAGCGACATAGAAATCCCTCTAGGGACATAGAAATCTCTCTCTCTAGGGACCTAGAATACCCTCTAGGGACCTAGAAATCCCTCTGGGACATAGAAATCCCTCTAGGGACATAGAAATCCCTCTAGGGACCTAGAAATCCCTCTAGGGACATAGAAATCTATCCCTCTAGGGACATAGAAATCCCTCTTGGGACATAGAAATCCCTCTTGGGACATAGAAATCCCTCTAGCGACATAGAAATCTATCCCTCTAGGGACATAGAAATCCCTCTAGGGACATAGAAATCTATCCCTCTAGGGACATAGAAATCCCTCTAGGGACATAGAAATCTATCCCTCTAGGGACATAGAAATCCCTCTAGGGACCTAGAAATCCCTCTGGGACATAGAAATCCCTCTAGGGACCTAGAAATCTCTCTCTCTAGGGACCTAGAATACCCTCTAGGGACCTAGAAATCCCTCTGGGACCTAGAAATCCCTCTAGGGACATTGAAATCCCTCTAGGGCCTAGAAATCTCTCTAGCGACATAGAAATCCCTCTGGGACATAGAAATCCCTCTAGGGACATAGAAATCCCTCTAGGGACATAGAAATCTATCCCTCTAGGGACATAGAAATCCCTCTTGGGACATAGAAATCCCTCTAGGGACATAGAAATCTCTCTCTCTAGGGACCTAGAAATCCCTCTAGGGACCTAGAAATCCCTCTAGGGACATAGAAATCCCTCTAGGGACATTGAAATCCCTCTAGGGACATAGAAATCTATCCCTCTAGGGACATAGAAATCCCTCTAGGGACATAGAAATCCCTCTTGGGACATAGAAATCCCTCTAGCGACATAGAAATCTATCCCTCTAGGGACATAGAAATCCCTCTAGGGACATAGTAATCTATCCCTCTAGGGACATAGAAATCCCTCTAGGGACCTAGAAATCCCTCTGGGACATAGAAATCCCTCTAGGGACCTAGAAATCCCTCTTGGGACATAGAAATCCCTCTAGGGAAATAGAAATCCCTCTAGGGACATAGAAATCCCTCTTGGGACATAGAAATCCCTCTTGGGACATAGAAATCCCTCTAGGGACATAGAAATCTATCCCTCTAGGGACCTAGAAATCCCTCTAGGGACCTAGAAATCCCTCTGGGACATAGAAATCCCTCTAGGGACCTAGAAATCCCTCTTGGGACATAGAAATCCCTCTAGGGACATAGAAATCCCTCTAGGGACATAGAAATCCCTCTTGGGACATAGAAATCCCTCTTGGGACATAGAAATCCCTCTTGGGACCTAGAAATCCCTCTAGGGACATTGAAATCCCTCTAGGGACATAGAAATCTATCCCTCTAGGGACATAGAAATCCCTCTAGGGACATAGAAATCCCTCTTGGGACATAGAAATCCCTCTAGCGACATAGAAATCCCTCTAGGGACATAGAAATCTCTCTCTCTAGGGACCTAGAATACCCTCTAGGGACCTAGAAATCCCTCTGGGACATAGAAATCCCTCTAGGGACATAGAAATCCCTCTAGGGACCTAGAAATCCCTCTAGGGACATAGAAATCTATCCCTCTAGGGACATAGAAATCCCTCTTGGGACATAGAAATTCCTCTAGGGACATAGAAATCCCTCTAGGGACCTAGAAATCCCTCTAGGGACATAGAAATCTATCCCTCTGGGGACATAGAAATCCCTCTTGGGACATAGAAATCCCTCTGGGACATAGAAATCTATCCCTCTAGGGACATAGAAATCCCTCTAGGGACATAGAAATCTATCCCTCTAGGGACATAGAAATCCCTCTAGGGACCTAGAAATCCCTCTGGGACATAGAAATCCCTCTTGGGACATAGAAATCCCTCTTGGGACATAGAAATCCCTCTTGGGACCTAGAAATCCCTCTAGGGACATTGAAATCCCTCTAGGGACATAGAAATCTATCCCTCTAGGGACATAGAAATCCCTCTAGGGACATAGAAATCCCTCTAGGGACATAGAAATCCCTCTAGGGACATAGAAATCCCTCTTGGGACATAGAAATCTCTCTCTCTAGGGACCTAGAAATCCCTCTAGGGACCTAGAAATCCCTCTAGGGACCTAGAAATCCCTCTAGGGACATAGAAATCCCTCTAGGGACATAGAAATCTATCCCTCTAGGGACATAGAAATCCCTCTTGGGACATAGAAATCCCTCTAGGGACCTAGAAATCCCTCTAGCGACATAGAAATCCCTCTAGCGACATAGAAATCCCTCTAGGGACATAGAAATCTCTCTTGGGACATAGAAATCCCTCTTGGGACCTAGAAATCCCTCTAGGGACATTGAAATCCCTCTAGGGACATAGAAATCTATCCCTCTAGGGACATAGAAATCCCTCTAGGGACATAGAAATCCCTCTAGGGACATAGAAATACCTCTAGGGACATAGAAATCCCTCTTGGGACATAGAAATCTCTCTCTCTAGGGACCTAGAAATCCCTCTAGGGACCTAGAAATCCCTCTAGGGACATAGAAATCCCTCTAGGGACATAGAAATCTATCCCTCTAGGGACATAGAAATCCCTCTTGGGACATAGAAATCCCTCTTGGGACATAGAAATCCCTCTTGGGACCTAGAAATACCTCTAGGGACATTGAAATCCCTCTAGGGACATAGAAATCTATCCCTCTAGGGACATAGAAATCTATCCCTCTGGGGACATAGAAATCCCTCTTGGGACATAGAAATCCCTCTGGGACATAGAAATCTATCCCTCTAGGGACATAGAAATCCCTCTAGGGACATAGAAATCTATCCCTCTAGGGACATAGAAATCCCTCTAGGGACCTAGAAATCCCTCTGGGACATAGAAATCCCTCTTGGGACATAGAAATCCCTCTTGGGACATAGAAATCCCTCTTGGGACCTAGAAATCCCTCTAGGGACATTGAAATCCCTCTAGGGACATAGAAATCTATCCCTCTAGGGACATAGAAATCCCTCTAGGGACATAGAAATCCCTCTGGGAGACATAGAAATCCCTCTAGGGACATAGAAATCCCTCTTGGGACATAGAAATCTCTCTCTCTAGGGACCTAGAAATCCCTCTAGGGACATAGAAATCCCTCTAGGGACATAGAAATCTATCCCTCTAGGGACATAGAAATCCCTCTTGGGACATAGAAATCCCTCTAGGGACCTAGAAATCCCTCTAGCGACATAGAAATCCCTCTAGCGACATAGAAATCCCTCTAGCGACATAGAAATCCCTCTAGGGACATAGAAATCTCTCTCTCTAGGGACCTAGAAATCCCTCTAGGGACATAGAAATCCCTCTAGGGACCTAGAAATCTCTCTAGGGACATAGAAATCCCTCTAGGGACATAGAAATCTATCTCTCTAGGGACCTAGAAATCCCTCTAGGGACATAGAAATCCCTCTAGGGACATAGAAATCCCTCTAGGGACCTAGAAATCCCTCCTAAAACTCCAGATATCCCTCTCAAAACCCAAGATAACAGTTACATTTCTACCAGTTACCTTGGATAACCTTACATTTTTGACAGACATCATTGTTTGTTTACTAGTCTGTTCGAGCGTTGTTGTGTTTGTTGCTCAGTTGTTCTTTGTTAATAATACAAGATAATGTCGATATTTTGTTGTTTGGTGTTTCTTAGTTATACGACAATGCTTATTTGGGATTTGGCAAGAACCGAGGAAGATGTTTTTCTCCTGGCAAAAATGAATTGCATCTTCCTCGGTTCTTGCCATTTTGCAGAAAAATAGGAAATGTAGGGATAGAGACTCTTTTCAATCCATGTTGAACTGTATAGCAACCCATTTTCCACCGAAATGCGATTGAATGTTAAGTTTTTAAATAATTTTTTGAATTTTAAATATTTTATATATGTTGCATTATTTTACATCCTACACTTATTATTTATGATTAAATATACTTATTATTTATTTATTATACTTTATACTAGTTTTAGATAATTATTTTAATTTTAAATCGTTTATATATTGGAGTATTTATTGATCTCATTATTTTATTTATTTACATTATATACCAAATTATTTTATAATATGTTATATATTCAATTATATTGTTATTACTTCGATTTATGTATTTCCATTATTATTACTCTATTTATTGATCTCGTTATTATATTTATTTACATTATATACAACATTATTTTATAACATGTTATATATTTAATTATATTGTTATTACTTCGATTTATTTATTTCCAATATTATTACATTCCTATTTTGAAAGGTTATCCAAGGTAACCGTCTCTAGGGACATAGAAATCCCTCTTGGGACATAGAAATCCCTCTTGGGACATAGAAATCCCTCTTGGGACCTAGAAATCCCTCTAGGGACATAGAAATCTATCCCTCTAGGGACATAGAAATCCCTCTAGGGACATAGAAATCCCTCTAGCGACATAGAAATCCCTCTAGGGACATTGAAATCCCTCTAGGGACCTAGAAATCTATCCCTCTAGGGACCTAGAAATCCCTCTAGCGACATAGAAATCCCTCTAGCGACATAGAAATCCCTCTAGGGACCTAGAAATCCCTCTGGGACATAGAAATCCCTCTAGGGACATAGAAATCCCTCTAGGGACATAGAAATCTATCCCTCTAGGGACATAGAAATCCCTCTTGGGACATAGAAATCCCTCTAGGGACATAGAAATCTCTCTCTCTAGGGACCTAGAAATCCCTCTAGGGACATAGAAATCCCTCTTGGGACATAGAAATCCCTCTAGCGACATAGAAATCTATCCCTCTAGGGACATAGAAATCCCTCTAGGGACATAGTAATCTATCCCTCTAGGGACATAGAAATCCCTCTAGGGACCTAGAAATCCCTCTGGGACATAGAAATCCCTCTAGGGACCTAGAAATCCCTCTTGGGACATAGAAATCCCTCTAGGGAAATAGAAATCCCTCTAGGGACATAGAAATCCCTCTTGGGACATAGAAATCCCTCTTGGGACATAGAAATCCCTCTTGGGACCTAGAAATCCCTCTAGGGACATAGAAATCTATCCCTCTAGGGACATAGAAATCCCTCTAGGGACATAGAAATCTATCCCTCTAGGGACATAGAAATCCCTCTAGGGACATAGAAATCCCTCTTGGGACATAGAAATCCCTCTAGCGACATAGAAATCTATCCCTCTAGGGACATAGAAATCCCTCTAGGGACATAGAAATCTATCCCTCTAGGGACATAGAAATCCCTCTAGGGACATAGAAATCTATCCCTCTAGGGACATAGAAATCCCTCTTGGGACATAGAAATCCCTCTAGGGACATAGAAATCTCTCTCTCTAGGGACCTAGAAATCCCTCTAGGGACCTAGAAATCCCTCTAGGGACATAGAAATCCCTCTAGGGACATCCTAGAAATCCCTCTAGGGACATAGAAATCCCTCTTGGGACATAGAAATCCCTCTAGCGACATAGAAATCTATCCCTCTAGGGACATAGAAATCCCTCTAGGGACATAGAAATCTATCCCTCTAGGGACATAGAAATCCATCTAGGGACCTAGAAATCCCTCTGGGACATAGAAATCCCTCTAGGGACCTAGAAATCCCTCTTGGGACATAGAAATCCCTCTAGGGAAATAGAAATCCCTCTAGGGACATAGAAATCTATGCCTCTAGGGACCTAGAAATCCCTCTAGCGACATAGAAATCCCTCTAGGGACATTGAAATCCCTCTAGGGACCTAGAAATCTATCCCTCTAGGGACCTAGAAATCCCTCTAGCGACATAGAAATCCCTCTAGGGACCTAGAAATCCCTCTAGGGACCTAGAAATCCCTCTGGGACATAGAAATCCCTCTAGGGACCTAGAAATCCCTCTTGGGACATAGAAATCCCTCTTGGGAAATAGAAATCCCTCTAGGGACATAGAAATCTATCCCTCTAGGGATCTAGAAATCCCTCTAGCGACATAGAAATCCCTCTAGGGACATTGAAATCCCTCTAGGGACCTAGAAATCTATCCCTCTAGGGACCTAGAAATCCCTCTAGCGACATAGAAATCCCTCTAGGGACCTAGAAATCCCTCTAGGGACATTGAAATCCCTCTAGGGACCTAGAAATCCCTCTAGGGACATAGAAATCTATCCCTCTAGGGACATAGAAATCCCTCTAGGGACCTAGAAATCCCTCTAGGGACATTGAAATCCCTCTAGGGACATAGAAATCTATCCCTCTAGGGACATAGAAATCCCTCTAGGGACATAGAAATCCCTCTAGCGACATAGAAATCCCTCTAGGGACCTAGAAATCCCTCTAGGGACATTGAAATCCCTCTAGGGACCTAGAAATCTCTCTAGCGACATAGAAATCCCTCTGGGACATAGAAATCCCTCTAGGGACATAGAAATCTCTCTAGGGACATAGAAATCTATCCCTCTAGGGACATAGAAATCCCTCTTGGGACATAGAAATCCCTCTAGGGACATAGAAATCTCTCTCTCTAGGGACCTAGAAATCCCTCTAGGGACCTAGAAATCCCTCTAGGGACATAGAAATCCCTCTAGGGACATCCTAGAAATCCCTCTAGGGACATTGAAATCCCTCTAGGGACATAGAAATCTATCCCTCTAGGGACATAGAAATCCCTCTAGGGACATAGAAATCCCTCTTGGGACATAGAAATCCCTCTAGCGACATAGAAATCTATCCCTCTAGGGACATAGAAATCCCTCTAGGGACATAGTAATCTATCCCTCTAGGGACATAGAAATCCCTCTAGGGACCCAGAAATCCCTCTGGGACATAGAAATCCCTCTAGGGACCTAGAAATCCCTCTTGGGACATAGAAATCCCTCTAGGGAAATAGAAATCCCTCTAGGGACATAGAAATCCCTCTTGGGACATAGAAATCCCTCTTGGGACATAGAAATCCCTCTTGGGACCTAGAAATCCCTCTAGGGACATAGACATCTATCCCTCTAGGGACATAGAAATCCCTCTAGGGACATAGAAATCCCTCTAGCGACATAGAAATCCCTCTAGGGACATAGAAATCCCTCTTGGGACATAGAAATCCCTCTTGGGACATAGAAATCCCTCTTGGGACCTAGAAATCCCTCTAGGGACATAGAAATCTATCCCTCTAGGGACATAGAAATCCCTCTTGGGACATAGAAATCCCTCTAGCGACATAGAAATCTATCCCTCTAGGGACATAGAAATCCCTCTAGGGACATAGAAATCTATCCCTCTAGGGACCTAGAAATCCCTCTAGGGACCTAGAAATCCCTCTGGGACATAGAAATCCCTCTAGGGACCTAGAAATCCCTCTTGGGACATAGAAATCCCTCTAGGGACATAGAAATCTATCCCTCTAGGGACATAGAAATCCCTCTAGGGACATAGAAATCCCTCTTGGGACATAGAAATCCCTCTTGGGACATAGAAATCCCTCTTGGGACCTAGAAATCCCTCTAGGGACATTGAAATCCCTCTAGGGACATAGAAATCTATCCCTCTAGGGACATAGAAATCCCTCTAGGGACATAGAAATCCCTCTTGGGACATAGAAATCCCTCTAGCGACATAGAAATCCCTCTAGGGACATAGAAATCTCTCTCTCTAGGGACCTAGAATACCCTCTAGGGACCTAGAAATCCCTCTGGGACATAGAAATCCCTCTAGGGACATAGAAATCCCTCTAGGGACCTAGAAATCCCTCTAGGGACATAGAAATCTATCCCTCTAGGGACATAGAAATCCCTCTTGGGACATAGAAATCCCTCTAGGGACATAGAAATCCCTCTAGGGACCTAGAAATCCCTCTAGGGACATAGAAATCTATCCCTCTGGGGACATAGAAATCCCTCTTGGGACATAGAAATCCCTCTGGGACATAGAAATCTATCCCTCTAGGGACATAGAAATCCCTCTAGGGACATAGAAATCTATCCCTCTAGGGACATAGAAATCCCTCTAGGGACCTAGAAATCCCTCTGGGACATAGAAATCCCTCTTGGGACATAGAAATCCCTCTTGGGACATAGAAATCCCTCTTGGGACCTAGAAATCCCTCTAGGGACATTGAAATCCCTCTAGGGACATAGAAATCTATCCCTCTAGGGACATAGAAATCCCTCTAGGGACATAGAAATCCCTCTAGGGACATAGAAATCCCTCTAGGGACATAGAAATCCCTCTTGGGACATAGAAATCTCTCTCTCTAGGGACCTAGAAATCCCTCTAGGGACCTAGAAATCCCTCTAGGGACCTAGAAATCCCTCTAGGGACATAGAAATCCCTCTAGGGACATAGAAATCTATCCCTCTAGGGACATAGAAATCCCTCTTGGGACATAGAAATCCCTCTAGGGACCTAGAAATCCCTCTAGCGACATAGAAATCCCTCTAGCGACATAGAAATCCCTCTAGGGACATAGAAATCTCTCTTGGGACATAGAAATCCCTCTTGGGACCTAGAAATCCCTCTAGGGACATTGAAATCCCTCTAGGGACATAGAAATCTATCCCTCTAGGGACATAGAAATCCCTCTAGGGACATAGAAATCCCTCTAGGGACATAGAAATCCCTCTAGGGACATAGAAATCCCTCTTGGGACATAGAAATCTCTCTCTCTAGGGACCTAGAAATCCCTCTAGGGACCTAGAAATCCCTCTAGGGACATAGAAATCCCTCTAGGGACATAGAAATCTATCCCTCTAGGGACATAGAAATCCCTCTTGGGACATAGAAATCCCTCTGGGGACATAGAAATCCCTCTTGGGACATAGAAATCCCTCTGGGACATAGAAATCTATCCCTCTAGGGACATAGAAATCCCTCTAGGGACATAGAAATCTATCCCTCTAGGGACATAGAAATCCCTCTAGGGACCTAGAAATCCCTCTTGGGACATAGAAATCCCTCTTGGGACCTAGAAATCCCTCTAGGGACATTGAAATCCCTCTAGGGACATAGAAATCTATCCCTCTGGGAGACATAGAAATCCCTCTAGGGACATAGAAATCCCTCTAGGGACATAGAAATCTATCCCTCTAGGGACATAGAAATCCCTCTAGGGACCTAGAAATCCCTCTGGGACATAGAAATCCCTCTTGGGACATAGAAATCCCTCTTGGGACATAGAAATCCCTCTTGGGACATAGAAATCCCTCTTGGGACATAGAAATCCCTCTTGGGACCTAGAAATCCCTCTAGGGACATTGAAATCCCTCTAGGGACATAGAAATCTATCCCTCTGGGAGACATAGAAATCCCTCTAGGGACATAGAAATCCCTCTTGGGACATAGAAATCTCTCTCTCTAGGGACCTAGAAATCCCTCTAGGGACATAGAAATCCCTCTAGGGACATAGAAATCTATCCCTCTAGGGACATAGAAATCCCTCTTGGGACATAGAAATCCCTCTAGGGACCTAGAAATCCCTCTAGCGACATAGAAATCCCTCTAGCGACATAGAAATCCCTCTAGCGACATTGAAATCCCTCTAGGGACATAGAAATCTCTCTCTCTAGGGACCTAGAAATCCCTCTAGGGACATAGAAATCCCTCTAGGGACCTAGAAATCCCTCTTGGGACATAGAAATCCCTCTGGGACATAGAAATCTATCCCTCTAGGGACATAGAAATCCCTCTAGGGACATAGAAATCTATCCCTCTAGGGACATAGAAATCCCTCTAGGGACCTAGAAATCCCTCTGGGACATAGAAATCCCTCTTGGGACATAGAAATCCCTCTTGGGACATAGAAATCCCTCTTGGGACCTAGAAATCCCTCTAGGGACATTGAAATCCCTCTAGGGACATAGAAATCTATCCCTCTAGGGACATAGAAATCCCTCTAGGGACATAGAAATCCCTCTAGGGACATTGAAATCCCTCTAGGGACCTAGAAATCCCTCTAGGGACATAGAAATCCCTCTAGGGACATAGAAATCTATCCCTCTAGGGACATAGAAATCCCTCTTGGGACATAGAAATCCCTCTAGGGACCTAGAAATCCCTCTAGGGACATAGAAATCCCTCTAGGGACATAGAAATCTATCCCTCTAGGGACATAGAAATCCCTCTTGGGACATAGAAATCCCTCTAGGGACCTAGAAATCCCTCTAGCGACATAGAAATCCCTCTAGCGACATAGAAATCCCTCTAGGGACATAGAAATCTCTCTTGGGACATAGAAATCCCTCTTGGGACCTAGAAATCCCTCTAGGGACATTGAAATCCCTCTAGGGACATAGAAATCTATCCCTCTAGGGACATAGAAATCCCTCTAGGGACATAGAAATCCCTCTAGGGACATAGAAATCCCTCTAGGGACATAGAAATCCCTCTTGGGACATAGAAATCTCTCTCTCTAGGGACCTAGAAATCCCTCTAGGGACCTAGAAATCCCTCTAGGGACATAGAAATCCCTCTAGGGACATAGAAATCTATCCCTCTAGGGACATAGAAATCCCTCTTGGGACATAGAAATCCCTCTGGGGACATAGAAATCCCTCTTGGGACATAGAAATCCCTCTGGGACATAGAAATCTATCCCTCTAGGGACATAGAAATCCCTCTAGGGACATAGAAATCTATCCCTCTAGGGACATAGAAATCCCTCTAGGGACCTAGAAATCCCTCTTGGGACATAGAAATCCCTCTTGGGACCTAGAAATCCCTCTAGGGACATTGAAATCCCTCTAGGGACATAGAAATCTATCCCTCTGGGAGACATAGAAATCCCTCTAGGGACATAGAAATCCCTCTAGGGACATAGAAATCTATCCCTCTAGGGACATAGAAATCCCTCTAGGGACCTAGAAATCCCTCTGGGACATAGAAATCCCTCTTGGGACATAGAAATCCCTCTTGGGACATAGAAATCCCTCTTGGGACATAGAAATCCCTCTTGGGACATAGAAATCCCTCTTGGGACCTAGAAATCCCTCTAGGGACATTGAAATCCCTCTAGGGACATAGAAATCTATCCCTCTGGGAGACATAGAAATCCCTCTAGGGACATAGAAATCCCTCTTGGGACATAGAAATCTCTCTCTCTAGGGACCTAGAAATCCCTCTAGGGACATAGAAATCCCTCTAGGGACATAGAAATCTATCCCTCTAGGGACATAGAAATCCCTCTTGGGACATAGAAATCCCTCTAGGGACCTAGAAATCCCTCTAGCGACATAGAAATCCCTCTAGCGACATAGAAATCCCTCTAGCGACATTGAAATCCCTCTAGGGACATAGAAATCTCTCTCTCTAGGGACCTAGAAATCCCTCTAGGGACATAGAAATCCCTCTAGGGACCTAGAAATCCCTCTTGGGACATAGAAATCCCTCTGGGACATAGAAATCTATCCCTCTAGGGACATAGAAATCCCTCTAGGGACATAGAAATCTATCCCTCTAGGGACATAGAAATCCCTCTAGGGACCTAGAAATCCCTCTGGGACATAGAAATCCCTCTTGGGACATAGAAATCCCTCTTGGGACATAGAAATCCCTCTTGGGACCTAGAAATCCCTCTAGGGACATTGAAATCCCTCTAGGGACATAGAAATCTATCCCTCTAGGGACATAGAAATCCCTCTAGGGACATAGAAATCCCTCTAGGGACATAGAAATCCCTCTAGGGACATAGAAATCCCTCTTGGGACATAGAAATCTCTCTCTCTAGGGACCTAGAAATCCCTCTAGGGACCTAGAAATCCCTCTAGGGACCTAGAAATCCCTCTAGGGACATAGAAATCCCTCTAGGGACATAGAAATCTATCCCTCTAGGGACATAGAAATCCCTCTTGGGACATAGAAATCCCTCTAGGTACCTAGAAATCCCTCTAGCGACATAGAAATCCCTCTAGCGACATAGAAATCCCTCTAGGGACATAGAAATCTCTCTTGGGACATAGAAATCCCTCTTGGGACCTAGAAATCCCTCTAGGGACATTGAAATCCCTCTAGGGACATAGAAATCTATCCCTCTAGGGACATAGAAATCCCTCTAGGGACATAGAAATCCCTCTAGGGACATAGAAATCCCTCTAGGGACATAGAAATCCCTCTTGGGACATAGAAATCTCTCTCTCTAGGGACCTAGAAATCCCTCTAGGGACCTAGAAATCCCTCTAGGGACATAGAAATCCCTCTAGGGACATAGAAATCTATCCCTCTAGGGACATAGAAATCCCTCTTGGGACATAGAAATCCCTCTGGGGACATAGAAATCCCTCTTGGGACATAGAAATCCCTCTGGGACATAGAAATCTATCCCTCTAGGGACATAGAAATCCCTCTAGGGACATAGAAATCTATCCCTCTAGGGACATAGAAATCCCTCTAGGGACCTAGAAATCCCTCTTGGGACATAGAAATCCCTCTTGGGACCTAGAAATCCCTCTAGGGACATTGAAATCCCTCTAGGGACATAGAAATCTATCCCTCTGGGAGACATAGAAATCCCTCTAGGGACATAGAAATCCCTCTAGGGACATAGAAATCTATCCCTCTAGGGACATAGAAATCCCTCTAGGGACCTAGAAATCCCTCTGGGACATAGAAATCCCTCTTGGGACATAGAAATCCCTCTTGGGACATAGAAATCCCTCTTGGGACATAGAAATCCCTCTTGGGACATAGAAATCCCTCTTGGGACCTAGAAATCCCTCTAGGGACATTGAAATCCCTCTAGGGACATAGAAATCTATCCCTCTGGGAGACATAGAAATCCCTCTAGGGACATAGAAATCCCTCTTGGGACATAGAAATCTCTCTCTCTAGGGACCTAGAAATCCCTCTAGGGACATAGAAATCCCTCTAGGGACATAGAAATCTATCCCTCTAGGGACATAGAAATCCCTCTTGGGACATAGAAATCCCTCTAGGGACCTAGAAATCCCTCTAGCGACATAGAAATCCCTCTAGCGACATAGAAATCCCTCTAGCGACATTGAAATCCCTCTAGGGACATAGAAATCTCTCTCTCTAGGGACCTAGAAATCCCTCTAGGGACATAGAAATCCCTCTAGGGACCTAGAAATCCCTCTTGGGACATAGAAATCCCTCTGGGACATAGAAATCTATCCCTCTAGGGACATAGAAATCCCTCTAGGGACATAGAAATCTATCCCTCTAGGGACATAGAAATCCCTCTAGGGACCTAGAAATCCCTCTGGGACATAGAAATCCCTCTTGGGACATAGAAATCCCTCTTGGGACATAGAAATCCCTCTTGGGACCTAGAAATCCCTCTAGGGACATTGAAATCCCTCTAGGGACATAGAAATCTATCCCTCTAGGGACATAGAAATCCCTCTAGGGACATAGAAATCCCTCTAGGGACATAGAAATCCCTCTAGGGACATAGAAATCCCTCTTGGGACATAGAAATCTCTCTCTCTAGGGACCTAGAAATCCCTCTAGGGACCTAGAAATCCCTCTAGGGACCTAGAAATCCCTCTAGGGACATAGAAATCCCTCTAGGGACATAGAAATCTATCCCTCTAGGGACATAGAAATCCCTCTTGGGACATAGAAATCCCTCTAGGGACCTAGAAATCCCTCTAGCGACATAGAAATCCCTCTAGCGACATAGAAATCCCTCTAGGGACATAGAAATCTCTCTTGGGACATAGAAATCCCTCTTGGGACCTAGAAATCCCTCTAGGGACATTGAAATCCCTCTAGGGACATAGAAATCTATCCCTCTAGGGACATAGAAATCCCTCTAGGGACATAGAAATCCCTCTAGGGACATAGAAATCCCTCTAGGGACATAGAAATCCCTCTTGGGACATAGAAATCTCTCTCTCTAGGGACCTAGAAATCCCTCTAGGGACCTAGAAATCCCTCTAGGGACATAGAAATCCCTCTAGGGACATAGAAATCTATCCCTCTAGGGACATAGAAATCCCTCTTGGGACATAGAAATCCCTCTGGGGACATAGAAATCCCTCTTGGGACATAGAAATCCCTCTGGGACATAGAAATCTATCCCTCTAGGGACATAGAAATCCCTCTAGGGACATAGAAATCTATCCCTCTAGGGACATAGAAATCCCTCTAGGGACCTAGAAATCCCTCTTGGGACATAGAAATCCCTCTTGGGACCTAGAAATCCCTCTAGGGACATTGAAATCCCTCTAGGGACATAGAAATCTATCCCTCTGGGAGACATAGAAATCCCTCTAGGGACATAGAAATCCCTCTAGGGACATAGAAATCTATCCCTCTAGGGACATAGAAATCCCTCTAGGGACCTAGAAATCCCTCTGGGACATAGAAATCCCTCTTGGGACATAGAAATCCCTCTTGGGACATAGAAATCCCTCTTGGGACATAGAAATCCCTCTTGGGACATAGAAATCCCTCTTGGGACCTAGAAATCCCTCTAGGGACATTGAAATCCCTCTAGGGACATAGAAATCTATCCCTCTGGGAGACATAGAAATCCCTCTAGGGACATAGAAATCCCTCTTGGGACATAGAAATCTCTCTCTCTAGGGACCTAGAAATCCCTCTAGGGACATAGAAATCCCTCTAGGGACATAGAAATCTATCCCTCTAGGGACATAGAAATCCCTCTTGGGACATAGAAATCCCTCTAGGGACCTAGAAATCCCTCTAGCGACATAGAAATCCCTCTAGCGACATAGAAATCCCTCTAGCGACATTGAAATCCCTCTAGGGACATAGAAATCTCTCTCTCTAGGGACCTAGAAATCCCTCTAGGGACATAGAAATCCCTCTAGGGACCTAGAAATCCCTCTTGGGACATAGAAATCCCTCTGGGACATAGAAATCTATCCCTCTAGGGACATAGAAATCCCTCTAGGGACATAGAAATCTATCCCTCTAGGGACATAGAAATCCCTCTAGGGACCTAGAAATCCCTCTGGGACATAGAAATCCCTCTTGGGACATAGAAATCCCTCTTGGGACATAGAAATCCCTCTTGGGACCTAGAAATCCCTCTAGGGACATTGAAATCCCTCTAGGGACATAGAAATCTATCCCTCTAGGGACATAGAAATCCCTCTAGGGACATAGAAATCCCTCTAGGGACATAGAAATCCCTCTAGGGACATAGAAATCCCTCTTGGGACATAGAAATCTCTCTCTCTAGGGACCTAGAAATCCCTCTAGGGACCTAGAAATCCCTCTAGGGACCTAGAAATCCCTCTAGGGACATAGAAATCCCTCTAGGGACATAGAAATCTATCCCTCTAGGGACATAGAAATCCCTCTTGGGACATAGAAATCCCTCTAGGGACCTAGAAATCCCTCTAGCGACATAGAAATCCCTCTAGCGACATAGAAATCCCTCTAGGGACATAGAAATCTCTCTTGGGACATAGAAATCCCTCTTGGGACCTAGAAATCCCTCTAGGGACATTGAAATCCCTCTAGGGACATAGAAATCTATCCCTCTAGGGACATAGAAATCCCTCTAGGGACATAGAAATCCCTCTAGGGACATAGAAATCCCTCTAGGGACATAGAAATCCCTCTTGGGACATAGAAATCTCTCTCTCTAGGGACCTAGAAATCCCTCTAGGGACCTAGAAATCCCTCTAGGGACATAGAAATCCCTCTAGGGACATAGAAATCTATCCCTCTAGGGACATAGAAATCCCTCTTGGGACATAGAAATCCCTCTGGGGACATAGAAATCCCTCTTGGGACATAGAAATCCCTCTGGGACATAGAAATCTATCCCTCTAGGGACATAGAAATCCCTCTAGGGACATAGAAATCTATCCCTCTAGGGACATAGAAATCCCTCTAGGGACCTAGAAATCCCTCTTGGGACATAGAAATCCCTCTTGGGACCTAGAAATCCCTCTAGGGACATTGAAATCCCTCTAGGGACATAGAAATCTATCCCTCTGGGAGACATAGAAATCCCTCTAGGGACATAGAAATCCCTCTAGGGACATAGAAATCTATCCCTCTAGGGACATAGAAATCCCTCTAGGGACCTAGAAATCCCTCTAGGGACATAGAAATCCCTCTAGGGACCTAGAAATCTCTCTAGGGACATAGAAATCCCTCTAGGGACATAGAAATCTATCTCTCTAGGGACCTAGAAATCCCTCTAGGGACATAGAAATCCCTCTAGGGACATAGAAATCCCTCTAGGGACCTAGAAATCCCTCCTAAAACTCCAGATATCCCTCTCAAAACCCAAGATAACAGTTACATTTCTACCAGTTACCTTGGATAACCTTACATTTTTGACAGACATCATTGTTTGTTTACTAGTCTGTTCGAGCGTTGTTGTGTTTGTTGCTCAGTTGTTCTTTGTTAATAATACAAGATAATGTCGATATTTTGTTGTTTGGTGTTTCTTAGTTATACGACAATGCTTATTTGGGATTTGGCAAGAACCGAGGAAGATGCAATTCATTTTTGCCAGGAGAAAAACATTTTGCAGAAAAATAGGAAATGTAGGGATAGAGACTCTTTTCAATCCATGTTGAACTGTATAGCAACCCATTTTCCACCGAAATGCGATTGATTTTAAGTTTTTAAATAATTTTTTGAATTTTAAATATTTTATATATGTTGCATTATTTTACATCCTACACTTATTATTTATGATTAAATATACTTATTATTTATTTATTATACTTTATACTAGTTTTAGATAATTATTTTAATTTTAAATCGTTTATATATTGGAGTATTTATTGATCTCATTATTTTATTTATTTACATTATATACCAAATTATTTTATAATATGTTATATATTCAATTATATTGTTATTACTTCGATTTATGTATTTCCATTATTATTACTCTATTTATTGATCTCGTTATTATATTTATTTACATTATATACAACATTATTTTATAACATGTTATATATTTAATTATATTGTTATTACTTCGATTTATTTATTTCCAATATTATTACATTCCTATTTTGAAAGGTTATCCAAGGTAACCGTCTCTAGGGACATAGAAATCCCTCTTGGGACATAGAAATCCCTCTTGGGACATAGAAATCCCTCTTGGGACCTAGAAATCCCTCTAGGGACATAGAAATCTATCCCTCTAGGAACATAGAAATCCCTCTAGGGACATAGAAATCCCTCTAGCGACATAGAAATCCCTCTAGGGACATTGAAATCCCTCTAGGGACCTAGAAATCTATCCCTCTAGGGACCTAGAAATCCCTCTAGCGACATAGAAATCCCTCTAGCGACATAGAAATCCCTCTAGGGACCTAGAAATCCCTCGGGGACATAGAAATCCCTCTAGGGACATAGAAATCCCTCTAGGGACATAGAAATCTATCCCTCTAGGGACATAGAAATCCCTCTTGGGACATAGAAATCCCTCTAGGGACATAGAAATCTCTCTCTCTAGGGACCTAGAAATCCCTCTAGGGACATAGAAATCCCTCTTGGGACATAGAAACCCCTCTAGCGACATAGAAATCTATCCCTCTAGGGACATAGAAATCCCTCTAGGGACATAGTAATCTATCCCTCTAGGGACATAGAAATCCCTCTAGGGACCTAGAAATCCCTCTGGGACATAGAAATCCCTCTAGGGACCTAGAAATCCCTCTTGGGACATAGAAATCCCTCTAGGGATATAGAAATCCCTCTAGGGACATAGAAATCCCTCTTGGGACATAGAAATCCCTCTTGGGACATAGAAATCCCTCTTGGGACCTAGAAATCCCTCTAGGGACATAGAAATCCCTCTAGGGACATAGAAATCTATCCCTCTAGGGACATAGAAATCCCTCTAGGGACCTAGAAATCCCTCTGGGACATAGAAATCCCTCTAGGGACCTAGAAATCCCTCTTGGGACATAGAAATCCCTCTAGGGAAATAGAAATCCCTCTAGGGACATAGAAATCTATCCCTCTAGGGACCTAGAAATCCCTCTAGCGACATAGAAATCCCTCTAGGGACATTGAAATTCCTCTAGGGACCTAGAAATCTATCCCTCTAGGGACCTAGAAATCCCTCTAGCGACATAGAAATCCCTCTAGGGACCTAGAAATCCCTCTAGGGACCTAGAAATCCCTCTGGGACATAGAAATCCCTCTAGGGACCTAGAAATCCCTCTTGGGACATAGAAATCCCTCTAGGGAAATAGAAATCCCTCTAGGGACATAGAAATCTATCCCTCTAGGGACCTAGAAATCCCTCTAGCGACATAGAAATCCCTCTAGGGACATTGAAATCCCTCTAAGGACCTAGAAATCTATCCCTCTAGGGACCTAGAAATCCCTCTAGGGACCTAGAAATCCCTCTAGGGACATTGAAATCCCTCTAGGGACCTAGAAATCCCTCTAGGGACATAGAAATCTATCCCTCTAGGGACATAGAAATCCCTCTAGGGACCTAGAAATCCCTCTAGGGACATTGAAATCCCTCTAGGGACATAGAAATCTATCCCTCTAGGGACATAGAAATCCCTCTAGGGACATAGAAATCCCTCTAGCGACATAGAAATCCCTCTAGGGACCTAGAAATCCCTCTAGGGACATTGAAATCCCTCTAGGGACCTAGAAATCTCTCTAGCGACATAGAAATCCCTCTGGGACATAGAAATCCCTCTAGGGACATAGAAATCCCTCTAGGGACATAGAAATCTATCCCTCTAGGGACATAGAAATCCCTCTTGGGACATAGAAATCCCTCTAGGGACATAGAAATCTCTCTCTCTAGGGACCTAGAAATCCCTCTAGGGACCTAGAAATCCCTCTAGGGACATAGAAATCCCTCTAGGGACATCCTAGAAATCCCTCTAGGGACATTGAAATCCCTCTAGGGACATAGAAATCTATCCCTCTAGGGACATAGAAATCCCTCTAGGGACATAGAAATCCCTCTAGGGACATAGAAATCCCTCTTGGGACATAGAAATCCCTCTAGCGACATAGAAATCTATCCCTCTAGGGACATAGAAATCCCTCTAGGGACATAGTAATCTATCCCTCTAGGGACATAGAAATCCCTCTAGGGACCTAGAAATCCCTCTGGGACATAGAAATCCCTCTAGGGACCTAGAAATCCCTCTTGGGACATAGAAATCCCTCTAGGGAAATAGAAATCCCTCTAGGGACATAGAAATCCCTCTTGGGACATAGAAATCCCTCTTGGGACATAGAAATCCCTCTTGGGACCTAGAAATCCCTCTAGGGACATAGAAATCTATCCCTCTAGGGACATAGAAATCCCTCTAGGGACATAGAAATCCCTCTAGCGACATAGAAATCCCTCTAGGGACATAGAAATCCCTCTTGGGACATAGAAATCCCTCTTGGGACATAGAAATCCCTCTTGGGACCTAGAAATCCCTCTAGGGACATAGAAATCTATCCCTCTAGGGACATAGAAATCTATCCCTCTAGGGACATAGAAATCCCTCTAGGGACATAGAAATCCCTCTAGCGACATAGAAATCCCTCTAGGGACATTGAAATCCCTCTAGGGACCTAGAAATCTATCCCTCTAGGGACCTAGAAATCCCTCTAGCGACCTAGAAATCTCTCTAGCGACATAGAAATCCCTCTGGGACATAGAAATCCCTCTAGGGACATAGAAATCCCTCTAGGGACATAGAAATCTATCCCTCTAGGGACATAGAAATCCCTCTTGGGACATAGAAATCCCTCTAGGGACATAGAAATTTCTCTCTCTAGGGACCTAGAAATCCCTCTAGGGACCTAGAAATCCCTCTAGGGACATAGAAATCCCTCTAGGGACATCCTAGAAATCCCTCTAGGGACATAGAAATCTATCCCTCTAGGGACCTAGAAATCCCTCTAGGGACCTAGAAATCCCTCTAGGGACCTAGAAATCCCTCTGGGACATAGAAATCCCTCTAGGGACCTAGAAATCCCTCTTGGGACATAGAAATCCCTCTAGGGACATAGAAATCTATCCCTCTAGGGACATAGAAATCCCTCTAGGGACATAGAAATCCCTCTTGGGACATAGAAATCCCTCTTGGGACATAGAAATCCCTCTTGGGACCTAGAAATCCCTCTAGGGACATTGAAATCCCTCTAGGGACATAGAAATCTATCCCTCTAGGGACATAGAAATCCCTCTAGGGACATAGAAATCCCTCTTGGGACATAGAAATCCCTCTAGCGACATAGAAATCCCTCTAGGGACATAGAAATCTCTCTCTCTAGGGACCTAGAATACCCTCTAGGGACCTAGAAATCCCTCTGGGACATAGAAATCCCTCTAGGGACATAGAAATCCCTCTAGGGACCTAGAAATCCCTCTAGGGACATAGAAATCTATCCCTCTAGGGACATAGAAATCCCTCTTGGGACATAGAAATCCCTCTAGGGACATAGAAATCCCTCTAGGGACCTAGAAATCCCTCTAGGGACATAGAAATCTATCCCTCTGGGGACATAGAAATCCCTCTTGGGACATAGAAATCCCTCTGGGACATAGAATTCTATCCCTCTAGGGACATAAAAATCCCTCTAGGGACATAGAAATCTATCCCTCTAGGGACATAGAAATCCCTCTAGGGACCTAGAAATCCCTCTTGGGACATAGAAATCCCTCTTGGGACATAGAAATCCCTCTTGGGACCTAGAAATCCCTCTAGGGACATTGAAATCCCTCTAGGGACATAGAAATCTATCCCTCTAGGGACATAGAAATCCCTCTAGGGACATAGAAATCCCTCTAGGGACATAGAAATCCCTCTAGGGACATAGAAATCCCTCTTGGGACATAGAAATCTCTCTCTCTAGGGACCTAGAAATCCCTCTAGGGACCTAGAAATCCCTCTAGGGACATAGAAATCCCTCTAGGGACATAGAAATCTATCCCTCTAGGGACATAGAAATCCCTCTTGGGACATAGAAATCCCTCTAGGGACCTAGAAATCCCTCTAGCGACATAGAAATCCCTCTAGCGACATAGAAATCCCTCTAGGGACATAGAAATCTCTCTTGGGACATAGAAATCCCTCTAGGGACATAGAAATCCCTCTAGGGACATAGAAATCCCTCTTGGGACATAGAAATCTCTCTCTCTAGGGACCTAGAAATCCCTCTAGGGACCTAGAAATCCCTCTAGGGACATAGAAATCCCTCTTGGGACATAGAAATCCCTCTAGCGACATAGAAATCTATCCCTCTAGGGACATAGAAATCCCTCTAGGGACATAGTAATCTATCCCTCTAGGGACATAGAAATCCCTCTAGGGACCTAGAAATCCCTCTGGGACATAGAAATCCCTCTAGGGACCTAGAAATCCCTCTTGGGACATAGAAATCCCTCTAGGGAAATAGAAATCCCTCTAGGGACATAGAAATCCCTCTTGGGACATAGAAATCCCTCTTGGGACATAGAAATCCCTCTTGGGACCTAGAAATCCCTCTAGGGACATAGAAATCTATCCCTCTAGGGACATAGAAATCCCTCTAGGGACATAGAAATCCCTCTAGCGACATAGAAATCCCTCTAGGGACATAGAAATCCCTCTTGGGACATAGAAATCCCTCTTGGGACATAGAAATCCCTCTTGGGACCTAGAAATCCCTCTAGGGACATAGAAATCTATCCCTCTAGGGACATAGAAATCTATCCCTCTAGGGACATAGAAATCCCTCTAGGGACATTGAAATCCCTCTAGGGACATAGAAATCTATCCCTCTAGGGACATAGAAATCCCTCTAGGGACATAGAAATCCCTCTAGGGACATAGAAATCTATCCCTCTAGGGACATAGAAATCCCTCTTGGGACATAGAAATCCCTCTTGGGACATAGAAATCCCTCTTGGGACCTAGAAATCCCTCTAGGGACATTGAAATCCCTCTAGGGACATAGAAATCTATCCCTCTAGGGACATAGAAATCTATCCCTCTGGGGACATAGAAATCCCTCTTGGGACATAGAAATCCCTCTGGGACATAGAAATCTATCCCTCTAGGGACATAGAAATCCCTCTAGGGACATAGAAATCTATCCCTCTAGGGACATAGAAATCCCTCTAGGGACCTAGAAATCCCTCTGGGACATAGAAATCCCTCTTAGGACATAGAAATCCCTCTTGGGACATAGAAATCCCTCTTGGGACCTAGAAATCCCTCTAGGGACATTGAAATCCCTCTAGGGACATAGAAATCTATCCCTCTAGGGACATAGAAATCCCTCTTGGGACCTAGAAATCCCTCTAGGGACATTGAAATCCCTCTAGGGACATAGAAATCTATCCCTCTAGGGACATAGAAATCCCTCTAGGGACATAGAAATCTATCCCTCTAGGGACATAGAAATCCCTCTTGGGACATAGAAATCCCTCTAGGGACATAGAAATTTCTCTCTCTAGGGACCTAGAAATCCCTCTAGGGACCTAGAAATCCCTCTAGGGACATAGAAATCCCTCTAGGGACATCCTAGAAATCCCTCTAGGGACATAGAAATCTATCCCTCTAGGGACCTAGAAATCCCTCTAGGGACCTAGAAATCCCTCTGGGACATAGAAATCCCTCTAGGGACCTAGAAATCCCTCTTGGGACATAGAAATCCCTCTAGGGACATAGAAATCTATCCCTCTAGGGACATAGAAATCCCTCTAGGGACATAGAAATCCCTCTTGGGACATAGAAATCCCTCTTGGGACATAGAAATCCCTCTTGGGACCTAGAAATCCCTCTAGGGACATTGAAATCCCTCTAGGGACATAGAAATCTATCCCTCTAGGGACATAGAAATCCCTCTAGGGACCTAGAAATCCCTCTGGGACATAGAAATCCCTCTAGGGACCTAGAAATCCCTCTTGGGACATAGAAATCCCTCTAGGGAAATAGAAATCCCTCTAGGGACATAGAAATCCCTCTTGGGACATAGAAATCCCTCTTGGGACATAGAAATCCCTCTTGGGACCTAGAAATCCCTCTAGGGACATAGAAATCTATCCCTCTAGGGACATAGAAATCCCTCTAGGGACATAGAAATCCCTCTAGCGACATAGAAATCCCTCTAGGGACATAGAAATCCCTCTTGGGACATAGAAATCCCTCTTGGGACATAGAAATCCCTCTTGGGACCTAGAAATCCCTCTAGGGACATAGAAATCTATCCCTCTAGGGACATAGAAATCTATCCCTCTAGGGACATAGAAATCCCTCTAGGGACATTGAAATCCCTCTAGGGACATAGAAATCTATCCCTCTAGGGACATAGAAATCCCTCTAGGGACATAGAAATCCCTCTAGGGACATAGAAATCTATCCCTCTAGGGACATAGAAATCCCTCTTGGGACATAGAAATCCCTCTTGGGACATAGAAATCCCTCTTGGGACCTAGAAATCCCTCTAGGGACATTGAAATCCCTCTAGGGACATAGAAATCTATCCCTCTAGGGACATAGAAATCTATCCCTCTGGGGACATAGAAATCCCTCTTGGGACATAGAAATCCCTCTGGGACATAGAAATCTATCCCTCTAGGGACATAGAAATCTCTCTAGGGACATAGAAATCTATCCCTCTAGGGACATAGAAATCCCTCTAGGGACCTAGAAATCCCTCTGGGACATAGAAATCCCTCTTGGGACATAGAAATCCCTCTTGGGACATAGAAATCCCTCTTGGGACCTAGAAATCCCTCTAGGGACATTGAAATCCCTCTAGGGACATAGAAATCTATCCCTCTAGGGACATAGAAATCCCTCTTGGGACCTAGAAATCCCTCTAGGGACATTGAAATCCCTCTAGGGACATAGAAATCTATCCCTCTAGGGACATAGAAATCCCTCTAGGGACATAGAAATCTATCCCTCTAGGGACATAGAAATCCCTCTTGGGACATAGAAATCCCTCTAGGGACATAGAAATTTCTCTCTCTAGGGACCTAGAAATCCCTCTAGGGACATAGAAATCCCTCTAGGGACATCCTAGAAATCCCTCTAGGGACATAGAAATCTATCCCTCTAGGGACCTAGAAATCCCTCTAGGGACCTAGAAATCCCTCTGGGACATAGAAATCCCTCTAGGGACCTAGAAATCCCTCTTGGGACATAGAAATCCCTCTAGGGACATAGAAATCTATCCCTCTAGGGACATAGAAATCCCTCTAGGGACATAGAAATCCCTCTTGGGACATAGAAATCCCTCTTGGGACATAGAAATCCCTCTTGGGACCTAGAAATCCCTCTAGGGACATTGAAATCCCTCTAGGGACATAGAAATCTATCCCTCTAGGGACATAGAAATCCCTCTAGGGACATAGAAATCCCTCTTGGGACATAGAAATCCCTCTAGCGACATAGAAATCCCTCTAGGGACATAGAAATCTCTCTCTCTAGGGACCTAGAATACCCTCTAGGGACCTAGAAATCCCTCTGGGACATAGAAATCCCTCTAGGGACATAGAAATCCCTCTAGGGACCTAGAAATCCCTCTAGGGACATAGAAATCTATCCCTCTAGGGACATAGAAATCCCTCTTGGGACATAGAAATCCCTCTAGGGACATAGAAATCCCTCTAGGGACCTAGAAATCCCTCTAGGGACATAGAAATCTATCCCTCTGGGGACATAGAAATCCCTCTTGGGACGTAGAAATCTCTCTGGGACATAGAAATCTATCCCTCTAGGGACATAGAAATCCCTCTAGGGACATAGAAATCTATCCCTCTAGGGACATAGAAATCCCTCTAGGGACCTAGAAATCCCTCTGGGACATAGAAATCCCTCTTGGGACATAGAAATCCCTCTTGGGACATAGAAATCCCTCTTGGGACCTAGAAATCCCTCTAGGGACATTGAAATCCCTCTAGGGACATAGAAATCTATCCCTCTAGGGACATAGAAATCCCTCTAGGGACATAGAAATCCCTCTAGGGACATAGAAATCCCTCTAGGGACATAGAAATCCCTCTAGGGACATAGAAATCCCTCTTGGGACATAGAAATCTCTCTCTCTAGGGACCTAGAAATCCCTCTAGGGACCTAGAAATCCCTCTTGGGACATAGAAATCCCTCTAGGGAAATAGAAATCCCTCTAGGGACATAGAAATCCCTCTTGGGACATAGAAATCCCTCTTGGGACATAGAAATCCCTCTAGGGACCTAGAAATCCCTCTAGGGACATAGAAATCCCTCTAGGGACATCCTAGAAATCCCTCTAGGGACATAGAAATCTATCCCTCTAGGGACCTAGAAATCCCTCTAGGGACCTAGAAATCCCTCTGGGACATAGAAATCCCTCTAGGGACCTAGAAATCCCTCTTGGGACATAGAAATCCCTCTAGGGACATAGAAATCTATCCCTCTAGGGACATAGAAATCCCTCTAGGGACATAGAAATCCCTCTTGGGACATAGAAATCCCTCTTGGGACATAGAAATCCCTCTTGGGACCTAGAAATCCCTCTAGGGACATTGAAATCCCTCTAGGGACATAGAAATCTATCCCTCTAGGGACATAGAAATCCCTCTAGGGACATAGAAATCCCTCTTGGGACATAGAAATCCCTCTAGCGACATAGAAATCCCTCTAGGGACATAGAAATCTCTCTCTCTAGGGACCTAGAATACCCTCTAGGGACCTAGAAATCCCTCTGGGACATAGAAATCCCTCTAGGGACATAGAAATCCCTCTAGGGACCTAGAAATCCCTCTAGGGACATAGAAATCTATCCCTCTAGGGACATAGAAATCCCTCTTGGGACATAGAAATCCCTCTAGGGACATAGAAATCCCTCTAGGGACCTAGAAATCCCTCTAGGGACATAGAAATCTATCCCTCTGGGGACATAGAAATCCCTCTTGGGACATAGAAATCCCTCTGGGACATAGAAATCTATCCCTCTAGGGACATAGAAATCCCTCTAGGGACATAGAAATCTATCCCTCTAGGGACATAGAAATCCCTCTAGGGACCTAGAAATCCCTCTGGGACATAGAAATCCCTCTTGGGACATAGAAATCCCTCTTGGGACATAGAAATCCCTCTTGGGACCTAGAAATCCCTCTAGGGACATTGAAATCCCTCTAGGGACATAGAAATCTATCCCTCTAGGGACATAGAAATCCCTCTAGGGACATAGAAATCCCTCTAGAGACATAGAAATCCCTCTAGGGAGATTGAAATCCCTCTAGGGACATAGAAATCTATCCCTCTAGGGACATAGAAATCCCTCTAGGGACATAGAAATCCCTCTAGGGACATAGAAATCCCTCTAGGGACATAGAAATCCCTCTTGGGACATAGAAATCTCTCTCTCTAGGGACCTAGAAATCCCTCTAGGGACCTAGAAATCCCTCTAGGGACCTAGAAATCCCTCTAGGGACATAGAAATCCCTCTAGGGACATAGAAATCTATCCCTCTAGGGACATAGAAATCCCTCTTGGGACATAGAAATCCCTCTAGGGACCTAGAAATCCCTCTAGCGACATAGAAATCCCTCTAGCGACATAGAAATCCCTCTAGGGACATAGAAATCTCTCTTGGGACATAGAAATCCCTCTAGGGACATAGAAATCCCTCTAGGGACATAGAAATCCCTCTTGGGACATAGAAATCTCTCTCTCTAGGGACCTAGAAATCCCTCTAGGGACCTAGAAATCCCTCTAGGGACATAGAAATCCCTCTTGGGACATAGAAATCCCTCTAGCGACATAGAAATCTATCCCTCTAGGGACATAGAAATCCCTCTAGGGACATAGTAATCTATCCCTCTAGGGACATAGAAATCCCTCTAGGGACCTAGAAATCCCTCTGGGACATAGAAATCCCTCTAGGGACCTAGAAATCCCTCTAGGGACATAGAAATCTATCCCTCTAGGGACATAGAAATCCCTCTAGGGACATAGAAATCCCTCTAGCGACATAGAAATCCCTCTAGGGACATAGAAATCCCTCTTGGGACATAGAAATCCCTCTTGGGACATAGAAATCCCTCTTGGGACCTAGAAATCCCTCTAGGGACATAGAAATCTATCCCTCTAGGGACATAGAAATCTATCCCTCTAGGGACATAGAAATCCCTCTAGGGACATAGAAATCCCTCTAGCGACATAGAAATCCCTCTAGGGACATTGAAATCCCTCTAGGGACCTAGAAATCTATCCCTCTAGGGACCTAGAAATCCCTCTAGCGACCTAGAAATCTCTCTAGCGACATAGAAATCCCTCTGGGACATAGAAATCCCTCTAGGGACATAGAAATCCCTCTAGGGACATAGAAATCTATCCCTCTAGGGACATAGAAATCCCTCTTGGGACATAGAAATCCCTCTAGGGACATAGAAATTTCTCTCTCTAGGGACCTAGAAATCCCTCTAGGGACCTAGAAATCCCTCTAGGGACATAGAAATCCCTCTAGGGACATCCTAGAAATCCCTCTAGGGACATAGAAATCTATCCCTCTAGGGACCTAGAAATCCCTCTAGGGACCTAGAAATCCCTCTAGGGACCTAGAAATCCCTCTGGGACATAGAAATCCCTCTAGGGACCTAGAAATCCCTCTTGGGACATAGAAATCCCTCTAGGGACATAGAAATCTATCCCTCTAGGGACATAGAAATCCCTCTAGGGACATAGAAATCCCTCTTGGGACATAGAAATCCCTCTTGGGACATAGAAATCCCTCTTGGGACCTAGAAATCCCTCTAGGGACATTGAAATCCCTCTAGGGACATAGAAATCTATCCCTCTAGGGACATAGAAATCCCTCTAGGGACATAGAAATCCCTCTTGGGACATAGAAATCCCTCTAGCGACATAGAAATCCCTCTAGGGACATAGAAATCTCTCTCTCTAGGGACCTAGAATACCCTCTAGGGACCTAGAAATCCCTCTGGGACATAGAAATCCCTCTAGGGACATAGAAATCCCTCTAGGGACCTAGAAATCCCTCTAGGGACATAGAAATCTATCCCTCTAGGGACATAGAAATCCCTCTTGGGACATAGAAATCCCTCTAGGGACATAGAAATCCCTCTAGGGACCTAGAAATCCCTCTAGGGACATAGAAATCTATCCCTCTGGGGACATAGAAATCCCTCTTGGGACATAGAAATCCCTCTGGGACATAGAAATCTATCCCTCTAGGGACATAAAAATCCCTCTAGGGACATAGAAATCTATCCCTCTAGGGACATAGAAATCCCTCTAGGGACCTAGAAATCCCTCTTGGGACATAGAAATCCCTCTTGGGACATAGAAATCCCTCTTGGGACCTAGAAATCCCTCTAGGGACATTGAAATCCCTCTAGGGACATAGAAATCTATCCCTCTAGGGACATAGAAATCCCTCTAGGGACATAGAAATCCCTCTAGGGACATAGAAATCCCTCTAGGGACATAGAAATCCCTCTTGGGACATAGAAATCTCTCTCTCTAGGGACCTAGAAATCCCTCTAGGGACCTAGAAATCCCTCTAGGGACATAGAAATCCCTCTAGGGACATAGAAATCTATCCCTCTAGGGACATAGAAATCCCTCTTGGGACATAGAAATCCCTCTAGGGACCTAGAAATCCCTCTAGCGACATAGAAATCCCTCTAGCGACATAGAAATCCCTCTAGGGACATAGAAATCTCTCTTGGGACATAGAAATCCCTCTAGGGACATAGAAATCCCTCTAGGGACATAGAAATCCCTCTTGGGACATAGAAATCTCTCTCTCTAGGGACCTAGAAATCCCTCTAGGGACCTAGAAATCCCTCTAGGGACATAGAAATCCCTCTTGGGACATAGAAATCCCTCTAGCGACATAGAAATCTATCCCTCTAGGGACATAGAAATCCCTCTAGGGACATAGTAATCTATCCCTCTAGGGACATAGAAATCCCTCTAGGGACCTAGAAATCCCTCTGGGACATAGAAATCCCTCTAGGGACCTAGAAATCCCTCTTGGGACATAGAAATCCCTCTAGGGAAATAGAAATCCCTCTAGGGACATAGAAATCCCTCTTGGGACATAGAAATCCCTCTTGGGACATAGAAATCCCTCTTGGGACCTAGAAATCCCTCTAGGGACATAGAAATCTATCCCTCTAGGGACATAGAAATCCCTCTAGGGACATAGAAATCCCTCTAGCGACATAGAAATCCCTCTAGGGACATAGAAATCCCTCTTGGGACATAGAAATCCCTCTTGGGACATAGAAATCCCTCTTGGGACCTAGAAATCCCTCTAGGGACATAGAAATCTATCCCTCTAGGGACATAGAAATCTATCCCTCTAGGGACATAGAAATCCCTCTAGGGACATTGAAATCCCTCTAGGGACATAGAAATCTATCCCTCTAGGGACATAGAAATCCCTCTAGGGACATAGAAATCCCTCTAGGGACATAGAAATCTATCCCTCTAGGGACATAGAAATCCCTCTTGGGACATAGAAATCCCTCTTGGGACATAGAAATCCCTCTTGGGACCTAGAAATCCCTCTAGGGACATTGAAATCCCTCTAGGGACATAGAAATCTATCCCTCTAGGGACATAGAAATCTATCCCTCTGGGGACATAGAAATCCCTCTTGGGACATAGAAATCCCTCTGGGACATAGAAATCTATCCCTCTAGGGACATAGAAATCCCTCTAGGGACATAGAAATCTATCCCTCTAGGGACATAGAAATCCCTCTAGGGACCTAGAAATCCCTCTGGGACATAGAAATCCCTCTTAGGACATAGAAATCCCTCTTGGGACATAGAAATCCCTCTTGGGACCTAGAAATCCCTCTAGGGACATTGAAATCCCTCTAGGGACATAGAAATCTATCCCTCTAGGGACATAGAAATCCCTCTTGGGACCTAGAAATCCCTCTAGGGACATTGAAATCCCTCTAGGGACATAGAAATCTATCCCTCTAGGGACATAGAAATCCCTCTAGGGACATAGAAATCTATCCCTCTAGGGACATAGAAATCCCTCTTGGGACATAGAAATCCCTCTAGGGACATAGAAATTTCTCTCTCTAGGGACCTAGAAATCCCTCTAGGGACCTAGAAATCCCTCTAGGGACATAGAAATCCCTCTAGGGACATCCTAGAAATCCCTCTAGGGACATAGAAATCTATCCCTCTAGGGACCTAGAAATCCCTCTAGGGACCTAGAAATCCCTCTGGGACATAGAAATCCCTCTAGGGACCTAGAAATCCCTCTTGGGACATAGAAATCCCTCTAGGGACATAGAAATCTATCCCTCTAGGGACATAGAAATCCCTCTAGGGACATAGAAATCCCTCTTGGGACATAGAAATCCCTCTTGGGACATAGAAATCCCTCTTGGGACCTAGAAATCCCTCTAGGGACATTGAAATCCCTCTAGGGACATAGAAATCTATCCCTCTAGGGACATAGAAATCCCTCTAGGGACCTAGAAATCCCTCTGGGACATAGAAATCCCTCTAGGGACCTAGAAATCCCTCTTGGGACATAGAAATCCCTCTAGGGAAATAGAAATCCCTCTAGGGACATAGAAATCCCTCTTGGGACATAGAAATCCCTCTTGGGACATAGAAATCCCTCTTGGGACCTAGAAATCCCTCTAGGGACATAGAAATCTATCCCTCTAGGGACATAGAAATCCCTCTAGGGACATAGAAATCCCTCTAGCGACATAGAAATCCCTCTAGGGACATAGAAATCCCTCTTGGGACATAGAAATCCCTCTTGGGACATAGAAATCCCTCTTGGGACCTAGAAATCCCTCTAGGGACATAGAAATCTATCCCTCTAGGGACATAGAAATCTATCCCTCTAGGGACATAGAAATCCCTCTAGGGACATTGAAATCCCTCTAGGGACATAGAAATCTATCCCTCTAGGGACATAGAAATCCCTCTAGGGACATAGAAATCCCTCTAGGGACATAGAAATCTATCCCTCTAGGGACATAGAAATCCCTCTTGGGACATAGAAATCCCTCTTGGGACATAGAAATCCCTCTTGGGACCTAGAAATCCCTCTAGGGACATTGAAATCCCTCTAGGGACATAGAAATCTATCCCTCTAGGGACATAGAAATCTATCCCTCTGGGGACATAGAAATCCCTCTTGGGACATAGAAATCCCTCTGGGACATAGAAATCTATCCCTCTAGGGACATAGAAATCTCTCTAGGGACATAGAAATCTATCCCTCTAGGGACATAGAAATCCCTCTAGGGACCTAGAAATCCCTCTGGGACATAGAAATCCCTCTTGGGACATAGAAATCCCTCTTGGGACATAGAAATCCCTCTTGGGACCTAGAAATCCCTCTAGGGACATTGAAATCCCTCTAGGGACATAGAAATCTATCCCTCTAGGGACATAGAAATCCCTCTTGGGACCTAGAAATCCCTCTAGGGACATTGAAATCCCTCTAGGGACATAGAAATCTATCCCTCTAGGGACATAGAAATCCCTCTAGGGACATAGAAATCTATCCCTCTAGGGACATAGAAATCCCTCTTGGGACATAGAAATCCCTCTAGGGACATAGAAATTTCTCTCTCTAGGGACCTAGAAATCCCTCTAGGGACATAGAAATCCCTCTAGGGACATCCTAGAAATCCCTCTAGGGACATAGAAATCTATCCCTCTAGGGACCTAGAAATCCCTCTAGGGACCTAGAAATCCCTCTGGGACATAGAAATCCCTCTAGGGACCTAGAAATCCCTCTTGGGACATAGAAATCCCTCTAGGGACATAGAAATCTATCCCTCTAGGGACATAGAAATCCCTCTAGGGACATAGAAATCCCTCTTGGGACATAGAAATCCCTCTTGGGACATAGAAATCCCTCTTGGGACCTAGAAATCCCTCTAGGGACATTGAAATCCCTCTAGGGACATAGAAATCTATCCCTCTAGGGACATAGAAATCCCTCTAGGGACATAGAAATCCCTCTTGGGACATAGAAATCCCTCTAGCGACATAGAAATCCCTCTAGGGACATAGAAATCTCTCTCTCTAGGGACCTAGAATACCCTCTAGGGACCTAGAAATCCCTCTGGGACATAGAAATCCCTCTAGGGACATAGAAATCCCTCTAGGGACCTAGAAATCCCTCTAGGGACATAGAAATCTATCCCTCTAGGGACATAGAAATCCCTCTTGGGACATAGAAATCCCTCTAGGGACATAGAAATCCCTCTAGGGACCTAGAAATCCCTCTAGGGACATAGAAATCTATCCCTCTGGGGACATAGAAATCCCTCTTGGGACGTAGAAATCTCTCTGGGACATAGAAATCTATCCCTCTAGGGACATAGAAATCCCTCTAGGGACATAGAAATCTATCCCTCTAGGGACATAGAAATCCCTCTAGGGACCTAGAAATCCCTCTGGGACATAGAAATCCCTCTTGGGACATAGAAATCCCTCTTGGGACATAGAAATCCCTCTTGGGACCTAGAAATCCCTCTAGGGACATTGAAATCCCTCTAGGGACATAGAAATCTATCCCTCTAGGGACATAGAAATCCCTCTAGGGACATAGAAATCCCTCTAGGGACATAGAAATCCCTCTAGGGACATAGAAATCCCTCTTGGGACATAGAAATCTCTCTCTCTAGGGACCTAGAAATCCCTCTAGGGACCTAGAAATCCCTCTAGGGACATAGAAATCCCTCTAGGGACATAGAAATCTATCCCTCTAGGGACATAGAAATCCCTCTTGGGACATAGAAATCCCTCTAGGGACATAGAAATTTCTCTCTCTAGGGACCTAGAAATCCCTCTAGGGACCTAGAAATCCCTCTAGGGACATAGAAATCCCTCTAGGGACATCCTAGAAATCCCTCTAGGGACATAGAAATCTATCCCTCTAGGGACCTAGAAATCCCTCTAGGGACCTAGAAATCCCTCTGGGACATAGAAATCCCTCTAGGGACCTAGAAATCCCTCTTGGGACATAGAAATCCCTCTAGGGACATAGAAATCTATCCCTCTAGGGACATAGAAATCCCTCTAGGGACATAGAAATCCCTCTTGGGACATAGAAATCCCTCTTGGGACATAGAAATCCCTCTTGGGACCTAGAAATCCCTCTAGGGACATTGAAATCCCTCTAGGGACATAGAAATCTATCCCTCTAGGGACATAGAAATCCCTCTAGGGACATAGAAATCCCTCTTGGGACATAGAAATCCCTCTAGCGACATAGAAATCCCTCTAGGGACATAGAAATCTCTCTCTCTAGGGACCTAGAATACCCTCTAGGGACCTAGAAATCCCTCTGGGACATAGAAATCCCTCTAGGGACATAGAAATCCCTCTAGGGACCTAGAAATCCCTCTAGGGACATAGAAATCTATCCCTCTAGGGACATAGAAATCCCTCTTGGGACATAGAAATCCCTCTAGGGACATAGAAATCCCTCTAGGGACCTAGAAATCCCTCTAGGGACATAGAAATCTATCCCTCTGGGGACATAGAAATCCCTCTTGGGACATAGAAATCCCTCTGGGACATAGAAATCTATCCCTCTAGGGACATAGAAATCCCTCTAGGGACATAGAAATCTATCCCTCTAGGGACATAGAAATCCCTCTAGGGACCTAGAAATCCCTCTGGGACATAGAAATCCCTCTTGGGACATAGAAATCCCTCTTGGGACATAGAAATCCCTCTTGGGACCTAGAAATCCCTCTAGGGACATTGAAATCCCTCTAGGGACATAGAAATCTATCCCTCTAGGGACATAGAAATCCCTCTAGGGACATAGAAATCCCTCTAGAGACATAGAAATCCCTCTAGGGAGATTGAAATCCCTCTAGGGACATAGAAATCTATCCCTCTAGGGACATAGAAATCCCTCTAGGGACATAGAAATCCCTCTAGGGACATAGAAATCCCTCTAGGGACATAGAAATCCCTCTTGGGACATAGAAATCTCTCTCTCTAGGGACCTAGAAATCCCTCTAGGGACCTAGAAATCCCTCTAGGGACCTAGAAATCCCTCTAGGGACATAGAAATCCCTCTAGGGACATAGAAATCTATCCCTCTAGGGACATAGAAATCCCTCTTGGGACATAGAAATCCCTCTAGGGACCTAGAAATCCCTCTAGCGACATAGAAATCCCTCTAGCGACATAGAAATCCCTCTAGGGACATAGAAATCTCTCTTGGGACATAGAAATCCCTCTAGGGACATAGAAATCCCTCTAGGGACATAGAAATCCCTCTTGGGACATAGAAATCTCTCTCTCTAGGGACCTAGAAATCCCTCTAGGGACCTAGAAATCCCTCTAGGGACATAGAAATCCCTCTTGGGACATAGAAATCCCTCTAGCGACATAGAAATCTATCCCTCTAGGGACATAGAAATCCCTCTAGGGACATAGTAATCTATCCCTCTAGGGACATAGAAATCCCTCTAGGGACCTAGAAATCCCTCTGGGACATAGAAATCCCTCTAGGGACCTAGAAATCCCTCTTGGGACATAGAAATCCCTCTAGGGAAATAGAAATCCCTCTAGGGACATAGAAATCCCTCTTGGGACATAGAAATCCCTCTTGGGACATAGAAATCCCTCTTGGGACCTAGAAATCCCTCTAGGGACATAGAAATCTATCCCTCTAGGGACATAGAAATCCCTCTAGGGACATAGAAATCCCTCTAGCGACATAGAAATCCCTCTAGGGACATAGAAATCCCTCTTGGGACATAGAAATCCCTCTTGGGACATAGAAATCCCTCTTGGGACCTAGAAATCCCTCTAGGGACATAGAAATCTATCCCTCTAGGGACATAGAAATCTATCCCTCTAGGGACATAGAAATCCCTCTAGGGACATTGAAATCCCTCTAGGGACATAGAAATCTATCCCTCTAGGGACATAGAAATCCCTCTAGGGACATAGAAATCTATCCCTCTAGGGACATAGAAATCCCTCTTGGGACATAGAAATCCCTCTTGGGACATAGAAATCCCTCTTGGGACCTAGAAATCCCTCTAGGGACATTGAAATCCCTCTAGGGACATAGAAATCTATCCCTCTAGGGACATAGAAATCTATCCCTCTGGGGACATAGAAATCCCTCTTGGGACATAGAAATCCCTCTGGGACATAGAAATCTATCCCTCTAGGGACATAGAAATCCCTCTAGGGACATAGAAATCTATCCCTCTAGGGACATAGAAATCCCTCTAGGGACCTAGAAATCCCTCTGGGACATAGAAATCCCTCTTGGGACATAGAAATCTTTCTCTCTAGGGACCTAGAAATCCCTCTAGGGACCTAGAAATCCCTCTAGGGACATAGAAATCCCTCTTGGGACATAGAAATCCCTCTAGCGACATAGAAATCTATCCCTCTAGGGACATAGAAATCCCTCTAGGGACATAGTAATCTATCCCTCTAGGGACATAGAAATCCCTCTAGGGACCTAGAAATCCCTCTGGGACATAGAAATCCCTCTAGGGACCTAGAAATCCCTCTTGGGACATAGAAATCCCTCTAGGGAAATAGAAATCCCTCTAGGGACATAGAAATCCCTCTTGGGACATAGAAATCCCTCTTGGGACATAGAAATCCCTCTTGGGACCTAGAAATCCCTCTAGGGACATAGAAATCTATCCCTCTAGGGACATAGAAATCCCTCTAGGGACATAGAAATCCCTCTAGCGACATAGAAATCCCTCTAGGGACATAGAAATCCCTCTTGGGACATAGAAATCCCTCTTGGGACATAGAAATCCCTCTTGGGACCTAGAAATCCCTCTAGGGACATAGAAATCTATCCCTCTAGGGACATAGAAATCTATCCCTCTAGGGACATAGAAATCCCTCTAGGGACATTGAAATCCCTCTAGGGACATAGAAATCCCTCTAGGGACATAGAAATCCCTCTAGGGACATAGAAATCTATCCCTCTAGGGACATAGAAATCCCTCTTGGGACATAGAAATCCCTCTTGGGACATAGAAATCCCTCTTGGGACCTAGAAATCCCTCTAGGGACATTGAAATCCCTCTAGGGACATAGAAATCTATCCCTCTAGGGACATAGAAATCTATCCCTCTGGGGACATAGAAATCCCTCTTGGGACATAGAAATCCCTCTGGGACATAGAAATCTATCCCTCTAGGGACATAGAAATCCCTCTAGGGACATAGAAATCTATCCCTCTAGGGACATAGAAATCCCTCTAGGGACCTAGAAATCCCTCTGGGACATAGAAATCCCTCTTGGGACAAAGAAATCCCTCTTGGGACATAGAAATCCCTCTTGGGACCTAGAAATCCCTCTAGGGACATTGAAATCCCTCTAGGGACATAGAAATCTATCCCTCTAGGGACATAGAAATCCCTCTTGGGACCTAGAAATCCCTCTAGGGACATTGAAATCCCTCTAGGGACATAGAAATCTATCCCTCTAGGGACATAGAAATCCCTCTAGGGACATAGAAATCCCTCTTGGGACATAGAAATCCCTCTTGGGACATAGAAATCCCTCTTGGGACCTAGAAATCCCTCTAGGGACATTGAAATCCCTCTAGGGACATAGAAATCTATCCCTCTAGGGACATAGAAATCCCTCTAGGGACATAGAAATCCCTCTTGGGACATAGAAATCCCTCTAGCGACATAGAAATCCCTCTAGGGACATAGAAATCTCTCTCTCTAGGGACCTAGAATACCCTCTAGGGACCTAGAAATCCCTCTGGGACATAGAAATCCCTCTAGGGACATAGAAATCCCTCTAGGGACCTAGAAATCCCTCTAGGGACATAGAAATCTATCCCTCTAGGGACATAGAAATCCCTCTTGGGACATAGAAATCCCTCTAGGGACATAGAAATCCCTCTAGGGACCTAGAAATCCCTCTAGGGACATAGAAATCTATCCCTCTGGGGACATAGAAATCCCTCTTGGGACATAGAAATCCCTCTGGGACATAGAAATCTATCCCTCTAGGGACATAGAAATCCCTCTAGGGACATAGAAATCTATCCCTCTAGGGACATAGAAATCCCTCTAGGGACCTAGAAATCCCTCTGGGACATAGAAATCCCTCTTGGGACATAGAAATCCCTCTTGGGACATAGAAATCCCTCTTGGGACCTAGAAATCCCTCTAGGGACATTGAAATCCCTCTAGGGACATAGAAATCTATCCCTCTAGGGACATAGAAATCCCTCTAGGGACATAGAAATCCCTCTAGGGACATAGAAATCCCTCTAGGGACATTGAAATCCCTCTAGGGACATAGAAATCTATCCCTCTAGGGACATAGAAATCCCTCTAGGGACATAGAAATCCCTCTAGGGACATAGAAATCCCTCTAGGGACATAGAAATCCCTCTTGGGACATAGAAATCTCTCTCTCTAGGGACCTAGAAATCCCTCTAGGGACCTAGAAATCCCTCTGGGACATAGAAATCTATCCCTCTAGGGACATAGAAATCCCTCTTGGGACATAGAAATCCCTCTTGGGACATAGAAATCCCTCTTGGGACCTAGAAATCCCTCTAGGGACATTGAAATCCCTCTAGGGACATAGAAATCTATCCCTCTAGGGACATAGAAATCTATCCCTCTGGGGACATAGAAATCCCTCTTGGGACATAGAAATCCCTCTGGGACATAGAAATCTATCCCTCTAGGGACATAGAAATCCCTCTAGGGACATAGAAATCTATCCCTCTAGGGACATAGAAATCCCTCTAGGGACCTAGAAATCCCTCTGGGACATAGAAATCCCTCTTGGGACATAGAAATCTTTCTCTCTAGGGACCTAGAAATCCCTCTAGGGACCTAGAAATCCCTCTAGGGACATAGAAATCCCTCTTGGGACATAGAAATCCCTCTAGCGACATAGAAATCTATCCCTCTAGGGACATAGAAATCCCTCTAGGGACATAGTAATCTATCCCTCTAGGGACATAGAAATCCCTCTAGGGACCTAGAAATCCCTCTGGGACATAGAAATCCCTCTAGGGACCTAGAAATCCCTCTTGGGACATAGAAATCCCTCTAGGGAAATAGAAATCCCTCTAGGGACATAGAAATCCCTCTAGGGACATTGAAATCCCTCTAGGGACATAGAAATCCCTCTAGGGACATAGAAATCCCTCTAGGGACATAGAAATCTATCCCTCTAGGGACATAGAAATCCCTCTTGGGACATAGAAATCCCTCTTGGGACATAGAAATCCCTCTTGGGACCTAGAAATCCCTCTAGGGACATTGAAATCCCTCTAGGGACATAGAAATCTATCCCTCTAGGGACATAGAAATCTATCCCTCTGGGGACATAGAAATCCCTCTTGGGACATAGAAATCCCTCTGGGACATAGAAATCTATCCCTCTAGGGACATAGAAATCCCTCTAGGGACATAGAAATCTATCCCTCTAGGGACATAGAAATCCCTCTAGGGACCTAGAAATCCCTCTGGGACATAGAAATCCCTCTTGGGACAAAGAAATCCCTCTTGGGACATAGAAATCCCTCTTGGGACCTAGAAATCCCTCTAGGGACATTGAAATCCCTCTAGGGACATAGAAATCTATCCCTCTAGGGACATAGAAATCCCTCTTGGGACCTAGAAATCCCTCTAGGGACATTGAAATCCCTCTAGGGACATAGAAATCTATCCCTCTAGGGACATAGAAATCCCTCTAGGGACATAGAAATCCCTCTTGGGACATAGAAATCCCTCTTGGGACATAGAAATCCCTCTTGGGACCTAGAAATCCCTCTAGGGACATTGAAATCCCTCTAGGGACATAGAAATCTATCCCTCTAGGGACATAGAAATCCCTCTAGGGACATAGAAATCCCTCTTGGGACATAGAAATCCCTCTAGCGACATAGAAATCCCTCTAGGGACATAGAAATCTCTCTCTCTAGGGACCTAGAATACCCTCTAGGGACCTAGAAATCCCTCTGGGACATAGAAATCCCTCTAGGGACATAGAAATCCCTCTAGGGACCTAGAAATCCCTCTAGGGACATAGAAATCTATCCCTCTAGGGACATAGAAATCCCTCTTGGGACATAGAAATCCCTCTAGGGACATAGAAATCCCTCTAGGGACCTAGAAATCCCTCTAGGGACATAGAAATCTATCCCTCTGGGGACATAGAAATCCCTCTTGGGACATAGAAATCCCTCTGGGACATAGAAATCTATCCCTCTAGGGACATAGAAATCCCTCTAGGGACATAGAAATCTATCCCTCTAGGGACATAGAAATCCCTCTAGGGACCTAGAAATCCCTCTGGGACATAGAAATCCCTCTTGGGACATAGAAATCCCTCTTGGGACATAGAAATCCCTCTTGGGACCTAGAAATCCCTCTAGGGACATTGAAATCCCTCTAGGGACATAGAAATCTATCCCTCTAGGGACATAGAAATCCCTCTAGGGACATAGAAATCCCTCTAGGGACATAGAAATCCCTCTAGGGACATTGAAATCCCTCTAGGGACATAGAAATCTATCCCTCTAGGGACATAGAAATCCCTCTAGGGACATAGAAATCCCTCTAGGGACATAGAAATCCCTCTAGGGACATAGAAATCCCTCTTGGGACATAGAAATCTCTCTCTCTAGGGACCTAGAAATCCCTCTAGGGACCTAGAAATCCCTCTGGGACATAGAAATCTATCCCTCTAGGGACATAGAAATCCCTCTTGGGACATAGAAATCCCTCTTGGGACATAGAAATCCCTCTTGGGACCTAGAAATCCCTCTAGGGACATTGAAATCCCTCTAGGGACATAGAAATCTATCCCTCTAGGGACATAGAAATCTATCCCTCTGGGGACATAGAAATCCCTCTTGGGACATAGAAATCCCTCTGGGACATAGAAATCTATCCCTCTAGGGACATAGAAATCCCTCTAGGGACATAGAAATCTATCCCTCTAGGGACATAGAAATCCCTCTAGGGACCTAGAAATCCCTCTGGGACATAGAAATCCCTCTTGGGACATAGAAATCTTTCTCTCTAGGGACCTAGAAATCCCTCTAGGGACCTAGAAATCCCTCTAGGGACATAGAAATCCCTCTTGGGACATAGAAATCCCTCTAGCGACATAGAAATCTATCCCTCTAGGGACATAGAAATCCCTCTAGGGACATAGTAATCTATCCCTCTAGGGACATAGAAATCCCTCTAGGGACCTAGAAATCCCTCTGGGACATAGAAATCCCTCTAGGGACCTAGAAATCCCTCTTGGGACATAGAAATCCCTCTAGGGAAATAGAAATCCCTCTAGGGACATAGAAATCCCTCTTGGGACATAGAAATCCCTCTTGGGACATAGAAATCCCTCTTGGGACCTAGAAATCCCTCTAGGGACATAGAAATCTATCCCTCTAGGGACATAGAAATCCCTCTAGGGACATAGAAATCCCTCTAGCGACATAGAAATCCCTCTAGGGACATAGAAATCCCTCTTGGGACATAGAAATCCCTCTTGGGACATAGAAATCCCTCTTGGGACCTAGAAATCCCTCTAGGGACATAGAAATCTATCCCTCTAGGGACATAGAAATCTATCCCTCTAGGGACATAGAAATCCCTCTAGGGACATTGAAATCCCTCTAGGGACATAGAAATCCCTCTAGGGACATAGAAATCCCTCTAGGGACATAGAAATCTATCCCTCTAGGGACATAGAAATCCCTCTTGGGACATAGAAATCCCTCTTGGGACATAGAAATCCCTCTTGGGACCTAGAAATCCCTCTAGGGACATTGAAATCCCTCTAGGGACATAGAAATCTATCCCTCTAGGGACATAGAAATCTATCCCTCTGGGGACATAGAAATCCCTCTTGGGACATAGAAATCCCTCTGGGACATAGAAATCTATCCCTCTAGGGACATAGAAATCCCTCTAGGGACATAGAAATCTATCCCTCTAGGGACATAGAAATCCCTCTAGGGACCTAGAAATCCCTCTGGGACATAGAAATCCCTCTTGGGACAAAGAAATCCCTCTTGGGACATAGAAATCCCTCTTGGGACCTAGAAATCCCTCTAGGGACATTGAAATCCCTCTAGGGACATAGAAATCTATCCCTCTAGGGACATAGAAATCCCTCTTGGGACCTAGAAATCCCTCTAGGGACATTGAAATCCCTCTAGGGACATAGAAATCTATCCCTCTAGGGACATAGAAATCCCTCTAGGGACATAGAAATCCCTCTTGGGACATAGAAATCCCTCTTGGGACATAGAAATCCCTCTTGGGACCTAGAAATCCCTCTAGGGACATTGAAATCCCTCTAGGGACATAGAAATCTATCCCTCTAGGGACATAGAAATCCCTCTAGGGACATAGAAATCCCTCTTGGGACATAGAAATCCCTCTAGCGACATAGAAATCCCTCTAGGGACATAGAAATCTCTCTCTCTAGGGACCTAGAATACCCTCTAGGGACCTAGAAATCCCTCTGGGACATAGAAATCCCTCTAGGGACATAGAAATCCCTCTAGGGACCTAGAAATCCCTCTAGGGACATAGAAATCTATCCCTCTAGGGACATAGAAATCCCTCTTGGGACATAGAAATCCCTCTAGGGACATAGAAATCCCTCTAGGGACCTAGAAATCCCTCTAGGGACATAGAAATCTATCCCTCTGGGGACATAGAAATCCCTCTTGGGACATAGAAATCCCTCTGGGACATAGAAATCTATCCCTCTAGGGACATAGAAATCCCTCTAGGGACATAGAAATCTATCCCTCTAGGGACATAGAAATCCCTCTAGGGACCTAGAAATCCCTCTGGGACATAGAAATCCCTCTTGGGACATAGAAATCCCTCTTGGGACATAGAAATCCCTCTTGGGACCTAGAAATCCCTCTAGGGACATTGAAATCCCTCTAGGGACCTAGAAATCCCTCTGGGACATAGAAATCCCTCTTGGGACATAGAAATCTTTCTCTCTAGGGACCTAGAAATCCCTCTAGGGACCTAGAAATCCCTCTAGGGACATAGAAATCCCTCTTGGGACATAGAAATCCCTCTAGCGACATAGAAATCTATCCCTCTAGGGACATAGAAATCCCTCTAGGGACATAGTAATCTATCCCTCTAGGGACATAGAAATCCCTCTAGGGACCTAGAAATCCCTCTGGGACATAGAAATCCCTCTAGGGACCTAGAAATCCCTCTTGGGACATAGAAATCCCTCTAGGGAAATAGAAATCCCTCTAGGGACATAGAAATCCCTCTTGGGACATAGAAATCCCTCTTGGGACATAGAAATCCCTCTTGGGACCTAGAAATCCCTCTAGGGACATAGAAATCTATCCCTCTAGGGACATAGAAATCCCTCTAGGGACATAGAAATCCCTCTAGCGACATAGAAATCCCTCTAGGGACATAGAAATCCCTCTTGGGACATAGAAATCCCTCTTGGGACATAGAAATCCCTCTTGGGACCTAGAAATCCCTCTAGGGACATAGAAATCTATCCCTCTAGGGACATAGAAATCTATCCCTCTAGGGACATAGAAATCCCTCTAGGGACATTGAAATCCCTCTAGGGACATAGAAATCCCTCTAGGGACATAGAAATCCCTCTAGGGACATAGAAATCTATCCCTCTAGGGACATAGAAATCCCTCTTGGGACATAGAAATCCCTCTTGGGACATAGAAATCCCTCTTGGGACCTAGAAATCCCTCTAGGGACATTGAAATCCCTCTAGGGACATAGAAATCTATCCCTCTAGGGACATAGAAATCTATCCCTCTGGGGACATAGAAATCCCTCTTGGGACATAGAAATCCCTCTGGGACATAGAAATCTATCCCTCTAGGGACATAGAAATCCCTCTAGGGACATAGAAATCTATCCCTCTAGGGACATAGAAATCCCTCTAGGGACCTAGAAATCCCTCTGGGACATAGAAATCCCTCTTGGGACAAAGAAATCCCTCTTGGGACATAGAAATCCCTCTTGGGACCTAGAAATCCCTCTAGGGACATTGAAATCCCTCTAGGGACATAGAAATCTATCCCTCTAGGGACATAGAAATCCCTCTTGGGACCTAGAAATCCCTCTAGGGACATTGAAATCCCTCTAGGGACATAGAAATCTATCCCTCTAGGGACATAGAAATCCCTCTAGGGACATAGAAATCCCTCTTGGGACATAGAAATCCCTCTTGGGACATAGAAATCCCTCTTGGGACCTAGAAATCCCTCTAGGGACATTGAAATCCCTCTAGGGACATAGAAATCTATCCCTCTAGGGACATAGAAATCCCTCTAGGGACATAGAAATCCCTCTTGGGACATAGAAATCCCTCTAGCGACATAGAAATCCCTCTAGGGACATAGAAATCTCTCTCTCTAGGGACCTAGAATACCCTCTAGGGACCTAGAAATCCCTCTGGGACATAGAAATCCCTCTAGGGACATAGAAATCCCTCTAGGGACCTAGAAATCCCTCTAGGGACATAGAAATCTATCCCTCTAGGGACATAGAAATCCCTCTTGGGACATAGAAATCCCTCTAGGGACATAGAAATCCCTCTAGGGACCTAGAAATCCCTCTAGGGACATAGAAATCTATCCCTCTGGGGACATAGAAATCCCTCTTGGGACATAGAAATCCCTCTGGGACATAGAAATCTATCCCTCTAGGGACATAGAAATCCCTCTAGGGACATAGAAATCTATCCCTCTAGGGACATAGAAATCCCTCTAGGGACCTAGAAATCCCTCTGGGACATAGAAATCCCTCTTGGGACATAGAAATCCCTCTTGGGACATAGAAATCCCTCTTGGGACCTAGAAATCCCTCTAGGGACATTGAAATCCCTCTAGGGACATAGAAATCTATCCCTCTAGGGACATAGAAATCCCTCTAGGGACATAGAAATCCCTCTAGGGACATAGAAATCCCTCTAGGGACATTGAAATCCCTCTAGGGACATAGAAATCTATCCCTCTAGGGACATAGAAATCCCTCTAGGGACATAGAAATCCCTCTAGGGACATAGAAATCCCTCTAGGGACATAGAAATCCCTCTTGGGACATAGAAATCTCTCTCTCTAGGGACCTAGAAATCCCTCTAGGGACCTAGAAATCCCTCTAGGGACATAGAAATCCCTCTAGGGACATAGAAATCTATCCCTCTAGGGACATAGAAATCCCTCTTGGGACATAGAAATCCCTCTAGGGACCTAGAAATCCCTCTAGCGACATAGAAATCCCTCTAGCGACATAGAAATCCCTCTAGGGACATAGAAATCTCTCTTGGGACATAGAAATCCCTCTAGGGACATAGAAATCCCTCTAGGGACATAGAAATCCCTCTTGGGACATAGAAATCTCTCTCTCTAGGGACCTAGAAATCCCTCTAGGGACCTAGAAATCCCTCTAGGGACATAGAAATCCCTCTTGGGACATAGAAATCCCTCTAGCGACATAGAAATCTATCCCTCTAGGGACATAGAAATCCCTCTAGGGACATAGTAATCTATCCCTCTAGGGACATAGAAATCCCTCTAGGGACCTAGAAATCCCTCTGGGACATAGAAATCCCTCTAGGGACCTAGAAATCCCTCTTGGGACATAGAAATCCCTCTAGGGAAATAGAAATCCCTCTAGGGACATAGAAATCCCTCTTGGGACATAGAAATCCCTCTTGGGACATAGAAATCCCTCTTGGGACCTAGAAATCCCTCTAGGGACATAGAAATCTATCCCTCTAGGGACATAGAAATCCCTCTAGGGACATAGAAATCCCTCTAGCGACATAGAAATCCCTCTAGGGACATAGAAATCCCTCTTGGGACATAGAAATCCCTCTTGGGACATAGAAATCCCTCTTGGGACCTAGAAATCCCTCTAGGGACATAGAAATCTATCCCTCTAGGGACATAGAAATCTATCCCTCTAGGGACATAGAAATCCCTCTAGGGACATTGAAATCCCTCTAGGGACATAGAAATCTATCCCTCTAGGGACATAGAAATCCCTCTAGGGACATAGAAATCTATCCCTCTAGGGACATAGAAATCCCTCTTGGGACATAGAAATCCCTCTTGGGACATAGAAATCCCTCTTGGGACCTAGAAATCCCTCTAGGGACATTGAAATCCCTCTAGGGACATAGAAATCTATCCCTCTAGGGACATAGAAATCTATCCCTCTGGGGACATAGAAATCCCTCTTGGGACATAGAAATCCCTCTGGGACATAGAAATCTATCCCTCTAGGGACATAGAAATCCCTCTAGGGACATAGAAATCTATCCCTCTAGGGACATAGAAATCCCTCTAGGGACCTAGAAATCCCTCTGGGACATAGAAATCCCTCTTGGGACATAGAAATCTCTCTCTCTAGGGACCTAGAAATCCCTCTAGGGACCTAGAAATCCCTCTAGGGACATAGAAATCCCTCTTGGGACATAGAAATCCCTCTAGCGACATAGAAATCTATCCCTCTAGGGACATAGAAATCCCTCTAGGGACATAGTAATCTATCCCTCTAGGGACATAGAAATCCCTCTAGGGACCTAGAAATCCCTCTGGGACATAGAAATCCCTCTAGGGACCTAGAAATCCCTCTTGGGACATAGAAATCCCTCTAGGGAAATAGAAATCCCTCTAGGGACATAGAAATCCCTCTTGGGACATAGAAATCCCTCTTGGGACATAGAAATCCCTCTTGGGACCTAGAAATCCCTCTAGGGACATAGAAATCTATCCCTCTAGGGACATAGAAATCCCTCTAGGGACATAGAAATCCCTCTAGCGACATAGAAATCCCTCTAGGGACATAGAAATCCCTCTTGGGACATAGAAATCCCTCTTGGGACATAGAAATCCCTCTTGGGACCTAGAAATCCCTCTAGGGACATAGAAATCTATCCCTCTAGGGACATAGAAATCTATCCCTCTAGGGACATAGAAATCCCTCTAGGGACATTGAAATCCCTCTAGGGACATAGAAATCCCTCTAGGGACATAGAAATCCCTCAAGGGACATAGAAATCTATCCCTCTAGGGACATAGAAATCCCTCTTGGGACATAGAAATCCCTCTTGGGACATAGAAATCCCTCTTGGGACCTAGAAATCCCTCTAGGGACATTGAAATCCCTCTAGGGACATAGAAATCTATCCCTCTAGGGACATAGAAATCTATCCCTCTGGGGACATAGAAATCCCTCTTGGGACATAGAAATCCCTCTGGGACATAGAAATCTATCCCTCTAGGGACATAGAAATCCCTCTAGGGACATAGAAATCTATCCCTCTAGGGACATAGAAATCCCTCTAGGGACCTAGAAATCCCTCTGGGACATAGAAATCCCTCTTGGGACAAAGAAATCCCTCTTGGGACATAGAAATCCCTCTTGGGACCTAGAAATCCCTCTAGGGACATTGAAATCCCTCTAGGGACATAGAAATCTATCCCTCTAGGGACATAGAAATCCCTCTTGGGACCTAGAAATCCCTCTAGGGACATTGAAATCCCTCTAGGGACATAGAAATCTATCCCTCTAGGGACATAGAAATCCCTCTAGGGACATAGAAATCTATCCCTCTAGGGACATAGAAATCCCTCTTGGGACATAGAAATCCCTCTAGGGACATAGAAATTTCTCTCTCTAGGGACCTAGAAATCCCTCTAGGGACCTAGAAATCCCTCTAGGGACATAGAAATCCCTCTAGGGACATCCTAGAAATCCCTCTAGGGACATAGAAATCTATCCCTCTAGGGACCTAGAAATCCCTCTAGGGACCTAGAAATCCCTCTGGGACATAGAAATCCCTCTAGGGACCTAGAAATCCCTCTTGGGACATAGAAATCCCTCTAGGGACATAGAAATCTATCCCTCTAGGGACATAGAAATCCCTCTAGGGACATAGAAATCCCTCTTGGGACATAGAAATCCCTCTTGGGACATAGAAATCCCTCTTGGGACCTAGAAATCCCTCTAGGGACATTGAAATCCCTCTAGGGACATAGAAATCTATCCCTCTAGGGACATAGAAATCCCTCTAGGGACATAGAAATCCCTCTTGGGACATAGAAATCCCTCTAGCGACATAGAAATCCCTCTAGGGACATAGAAATCTCTCTCTCTAGGGACCTAGAATACCCTCTAGGGACCTAGAAATCCCTCTGGGACATCGAAATCCCTCTAGGGACATAGAAATCCCTCTAGGGACCTAGAAATCCCTCTAGGGACATAGAAATCTATCCCTCTAGGGACATAGAAATCCCTCTTGGGACATAGAAATCCCTCTAGGGACATAGAAATCCCTCTAGGGACCTAGAAATCCCTCTAGGGACATAGAAATCTATCCCTCTGGGGACATAGAAATCCCTCTTGGGACATAGAAATCCCTCTGGGACATAGAAATCTATCCCTCTAGGGACATAGAAATCCCTCTAGGGACATAGAAATCTATCCCTCTAGGGACATAGAAATCCCTCTAGGGACCTAGAAATCCCTCTGGGACATAGAAATCCCTCTTGGGACATAGAAATCCCTCTTGGGACATAGAAATCCCTCTTGGGACCTAGAAATCCCTCTAGGGACATTGAAATCCCTCTAGGGACATAGAAATCTATCCCTCTAGGGACATAGAAATCCCTCTAGGGACATAGAAATCCCTCTAGGGACATAGAAATCCCTCTAGGGACATAGAAATCCCTCTTGGGACATAGAAATCTCTCTCTCTAGGGACCTAGAAATCCCTCTAGGGACCTAGAAATCCCTCTAGGGACATAGAAATCCCTCTAGGGACATAGAAATCTATCCCTCTAGGGACATAGAAATCCCTCTTGGGACATAGAAATCCCTCTAGGGACATAGAAATTTCTCTCTCTAGGGACCTAGAAATCCCTCTAGGGACCTAGAAATCCCTCTAGGGACATAGAAATCCCTCTAGGGACATCCTAGAAATCCCTCTAGGGACATAGAAATCTATCCCTCTAGGGACCTAGAAATCCCTCTAGGGACCTAGAAATCCCTCTGGGACATAGAAATCCCTCTAGGGACCTAGAAATCCCTCTTGGGACATAGAAATCCCTCTAGGGACATAGAAATCTATCCCTCTAGGGACATAGAAATCCCTCTAGGGACATAGAAATCCCTCTTGGGACATAGAAATCCCTCTTGGGACATAGAAATCCCTCTTGGGACCTAGAAATCCCTCTAGGGACATTGAAATCCCTCTAGGGACATAGAAATCTATCCCTCTAGGGACATAGAAATCCCTCTAGGGACATAGAAATCCCTCTAGGGACATAGAAATCCCTCTTGGGACATAGAAATCCCTCTAGCGACATAGAAATCCCTCTAGGGACATAGAAATCTCTCTCTCTAGGGACCTAGAATACCCTCTAGGGACCTAGAAATCCCTCTGGGACATAGAAATCCCTCTAGGGACATAGAAATCCCTCTAGGGACCTAGAAATCCCTCTAGGGACATAGAAATCTATCCCTCTAGGGACATAGAAATCCCTCTTGGGACATAGAAATCCCTCTAGGGACATAGAAATCCCTCTAGGGACCTAGAAATCCCTCTAGGGACATAGAAATCTATCCCTCTGGGGACATAGAAATCCCTCTTGGGACATAGAAATCCCTCTGGGACATAGAAATCTATCCCTCTAGGGACATAGAAATCCCTCTAGGGACATAGAAATCTATCCCTCTAGGGACATAGAAATCCCTCTAGGGACCTAGAAATCCCTCTGGGACATAGAAATCCCTCTTGGGACATAGAAATCCCTCTTGGGACATAGAAATCCCTCTTGGGACCTAGAAATCCCTCTAGGGACATTGAAATCCCTCTAGGGACATAGAAATCTATCCCTCTAGGGACATAGAAATCCCTCTAGGGACATAGAAATCCCTCTAGGGACATAGAAATCCCTCTAGGGACATAGAAATCCCTCTTGGGACATAGAAATCTCTCTCTCTAGGGACCTAGAAATCCCTCTAGGGACCTAGAAATCCCTCTAGGGACATAGAAATCCCTCTAGGGACATAGAAATCTATCCCTCTAGGGACATAGAAATCCCTCTTGGGACATAGAAATCCCTCTAGGGACCTAGAAATCCCTCTAGCGACATAGAAATCCCTCTAGCGACATAGAAATCCCTCTAGGGACATAGAAATCTCTCTTGGGACATAGAAATCCCTCTTGGGACCTAGAAATCCCTCTAGGGACTTTGAAATCCCTCTAGGGACATAGAAATCTATCCCTCTAGGGACATAGAAATCCCTCTAGGGACATAGAAATCCCTCTAGGGACATAGAAATCCCTCTAGGGACATAGAAATCCCTCTTGGGACATAGAAATCTCTCTCTCTAGGGACCTAGAAATCCCTCTAGGGACCTAGAAATCCCTCTAGGGACATAGAAATCCCTCTAGGGACATAGAAATCTATCCCTCTAGGGACATAGAAATCCCTCTTGGGACATAGAAATCCCTCTTGGGACATAGAAATCCCTCTTGGGACCTAGAAATCCCTCTAGGGACATAGAAATCCCTCTAGCGACATAGAAATCCCTCTAGGGACATAGAAATCCCTCTTGGGACATAGAAATCCCTCTTGGGACATAGAAATCCCTCTTGGGACCTAGAAATCCCTCTAGGGACATAGAAATCTATCCCTCTAGGGACATAGAAATCTATCCCTCTAGGGACATAGAAATCCCTCTAGGGACATAGAAATCCCTCTAGCGACATAGAAATCCCTCTAGGGACATTGAAATCCCTCTAGGGACCTAGAAATCTATCCCTCTAGGGACCTAGAAATCCCTCTAGCGACATAGAAATCCCTCTAGCGACATAGAAATCCCTCTAGGGACCTAGAAATCCCTCTAGGGACATTGAAATCCCTCTAGGGACCTAGAAATCTCTCTAGCGACATAGAAATCCCTCTGGGACATAGAAATCCCTCTAGGGACATAGAAATCCCTCTAGGGACATAGAAATCTATCCCTCTAGGGACATAGAAATCCCTCTTGGGACATAGAAATCCCTCTAGGGACATAGAAATTTCTCTCTCTAGGGACCTAGAAATCCCTCTAGGGACCTAGAAATCCCTCTAGGGACATAGAAATCCCTCTAGGGACATCCTAGAAATCCCTCTAGGGACATTGAAATCCCTCTAGGGACATAGAAATCTATCCCTCTAGGGACATAGAAATCCCTCTAGGGACATAGAAATCCCTCTAGGGACATAGAAATCCCTCTAGGGACATAGAAATCTATCCCTCTAGGGACATAGAAATCCCTCTTGGGACATAGAAATCCCTCTAGCGACATAGAAATCCCTCTAGCGACATAGAAATCCCTCTAGGGACATAGAAATCTCTCTCTCTAGGGACCTAGAAATCCCTCTAGGGACATAGAAATCCCTCTAGGGACCTAGAAATCTCTCTAGGGACATAGAAATCCCTCTAGGGACATAGAAATCTATCTCTCTAGGGACCTAGAAATCCCTCTAGGGACATAGAAATCCCTCTAGGGACATAGAAATCCCTCTAGGGACCTAGAAATCCCTCCTAAAACTCCAGATATCCCTCTCAAAACCCAAGATAACAGTTACATTTCTACCAGTTACCTTGGATAACCTTACATTTTTGACAGACATCATTGTTTGTTTACTAGTCTGTTCGAGCGTTGTTGTGTTTGTTGCTCAGTTGTTCTTTGTTAATAATACAAGATAATGTCGATATTTTGTTGTTTGGTGTTTCTTAGTTATACGACAATGCTTATTTGGGATTTGGCAAGAACCGAGGAAGATGCAATTCATTTTTGCCAGGAGAAAAACATTTTGCAGAAAAATAGGAAATGTAGGGATAGAGACTCTTTTCAATCCATGTTGAACTGTATAGCAACCCATTTTCCACCGAAATGCGATTGAATGTTAAGTTTTTAAATAATTTTTTGAATTTTAAATATTTTATATATGTTGCATTATTTTACATCCTACACTTATTATTTATGATTAAATATACTTATTATTTATTTATTATACTTTATACTAGTTTTAGATAATTATTTTAATTTTAAATCGTTTATATATTGGAGTATTTATTGATCTCATTATTTTATATATTTACATTATATACCAAATTATTTTATAATATGTTATATATTCAATTATATTGTTATTACTTCGATTTATGTATTTCCATTATTATTACTCTATTTATTGATCTCGTTATTATATTTATTTACATTATATACAACATTATTTTATAACATGTTATATATTTAATTATATTGTTATTACTTCGATTTATTTATTTCCAATATTATTACATTCCTATTTTGAAAGGTTATCCAAGGTAACCGTCTCTAGGGACATAGAAAACCCTCTTGGGACATAGAAATCCCTCTTGGGACATAGAAATCCCTCTTGGGACCTAGAAATCCCTCTAGGGACATAGAAATCTATCCCTCTAGGGACATAGAAATCCCTCTAGGGACATAGAAATCCCTCTAGCGACATAGAAATCCCTCTAGGGACATTGAAATCCCTCTAGGGACCTAGAAATCTATCCCTCTAGGGACCTAGAAATCCCTCTAGCGACATAGAAATCCCTCTAGCGACATAGAAATCCCTCTAGGGACCTAGAAATCCCTCTGGGACATAGAAATCCCTCTAGGGACATAGAAATCCCTCTAGGGACATAGAAATCTATCCCTCTAGGGACATAGAAATCCCTCTTGGGACATAGAAATCCCTCTAGGGACATAGAAATCTCTCTCTCTAGGGACCTAGAAATCCCTCTAGGGACATAGAAATCCCTCTTGGGACATAGAAATCCCTCTAGCGACATAGAAATCTATCCCTCTAGGGACATAGAAATCCCTCTAGGGACATAGTAATCTATCCCTCTAGGGACATAGAAATCCCTCTAGGGACCTAGAAATCCCTCTGGGACATAGAAATCCCTCTAGGGACCTAGAAATCCCTCTTGGGACATAGAAATCCCTCTAGGGAAATAGAAATCCCTCTAGGGACATAGAAATCCCTCTTGGGACATAGAAATCCCTCTTGGGACATAGAAATCCCTCTTGGGACCTAGAAATCCCTCTAGGGACATAGAAATCCCTCTAGGGACATAGAAATCTATCCCTCTAGGGACATAGAAATCCCTCTAGGGACCTAGAAATCCCTCTGGGACATAGAAATCCCTCTAGGGACCTAGAAATCCCTCTTGGGACATAGAAATCCCTCTAGGGAAATAGAAATCCCTCTAGGGACATAGAAATCTATCCCTCTAGGGACCTAGAAATCCCTCTAGCGACATAGAAATCCCTCTAGGGACATTGAAATCCCTCTAGGGACCTAGAAATCTATCCCTCTAGGGACCTAGAAATCCCTCTAGCGACATAGAAATCCCTCTAGGGACCTAGAAATCCCTCTGGGACATAGAAATCCCTCTAGGGACCTAGAAATCCCTCTTGGGACATAGAAATCCCTCTAGGGAAATAGAAATCCCTCTAGGGACATAGAAATCTATCCCTCTAGGGACCTAGAAATCCCTCTAGCGACATAGAAATCCCTCTAGGGACATTGAAATCCCTCTAGGGACCTAGAAATCTATCCCTCTAGGGACCTAGAAATCCCTCTAGCGACATAGAAATCCCTCTAGGGACCTAGAAATCCCTCTAGGGACATTGAAATCCCTCTAGGGACCTAGAAATCCCTCTAGGGACATAGAAATATATCCCTCTAGGGACATAGAAATCCCTCTAGGGACCTAGAAATCCCTCTAGGGACATTGAAATCCCTCTAGGGACATAGAAATCTATCCCTCTAGGGACATAGAAATCCCTCTAGGGACATAGAAATCCCTCTAGCGACATAGAAATCCCTCTAGGGACCTAGAAATCCCTCTAGGGACATTGAAATCCCTCTAGGGACCTAGAAATCTCTCTAGCGACATAGAAATCCCTCTGGGACATAGAAATCCCTCTAGGGACATAGAAATCCCTCTAGGGACATAGAAATCTATCCCTCTAGGGACATAGAAATCCCTCTTGGGACATAGAAATCCCTCTAGGGACATAGAAATCTCTCTCTCTAGGGACCTAGAAATCCCTCTAGGGACCTAGAAATCCCTCTAGGGACATAGAAATCCCTCTAGGGACATCCTAGAAATCCCTCTAGGGACATTGAAATCCCTCTAGGGACATAGAAATCTATCCCTCTAGGGACATAGAAATCCCTCTAGGGACATAGAAATCCCTCTAGGGACATAGAAATCCCTCTTGGGACATAGAAATCCCTCTAGCGACATAGAAATCTATCCCTCTAGGGACATAGAAATCCCTCTAGGGACATAGTAATCTATCCCTCTAGGGACATAGAAATCCCTCTAGGGACCTAGGAATCCCTCTGGGACATAGAAATCCCTCTAGGGACCTAGAAATCCCTCTTGGGACATAGAAATCCCTCTAGGGAAATAGAAATCCCTCTAGGGACATAGAAATCCCTCTTGGGACATAGAAATCCCTCTTGGGACATAGAAATCCCTCTTGGGACCTAGAAATCCCTCTAGGGACATAGAAATCTATCCCTCTAGGGACATAGAAATCCCTCTAGGGACATAGAAATCCCTCTAGCGACATAGAAATCCCTCTAGGGACATAGAAATCCCTCTTGGGACATAGAAATCCCTCTTGGGACATAGAAATCCCTCTTGGGACCTAGAAATCCCTCTAGGGACATAGAAATCTATCCCTCTAGGGACATAGAAATCTATCCCTCTAGGGACATAGAAATCCCTCTAGGGACATAGAAATCCCTCTAGCGACATAGAAATCCCTCTAGGGACATTGAAATCCCTCTAGGGACCTAGAAATCTATCCCTCTAGGGACCTAGAAATCCCTCTAGCGACATAGAAATCCCTCTAGCGACATAGAAATCCCTCTAGGGACCTAGAAATCCCTCTAGGGACATTGAAATCCCTCTAGGGACCTAGAAATCTCTCTAGCGACATAGAAATCCCTCTGGGACATAGAAATCCCTCTAGGGACATAGAAATCCCTCTAGGGACATAGAAATCTATCCCTCTAGGGACATAGAAATCCCTCTTGGGACATAGAAATCCCTCTAGGGACATAGAAATTTCTCTCTCTAGGGACCTAGAAATCCCTCTAGGGACCTAGAAATCCCTCTAGGGACATAGAAATCCCTCTAGGGACATCCTAGAAATCCCTCTAGGGACATTGAAATCCCTCTAGGGACATAGAAATCTATCCCTCTAGGGACATAGAAATCCCTCTAGGGACATAGAAATCCCTCTAGGGACATAGAAATCCCTCTAGGGACATAGAAATCTATCCCTCTAGGGACATAGAAATCCCTCTTGGGACATAGAAATCCCTCTAGGGACCTAGAAATCCCTCTAGCGACATAGAAATCCCTCTAGCGACATAGAAATCCCTCTAGGGACATAGAAATCTCTCTCTCTAGGGACCTAGAAATCCCTCTAGGGACATAGAAATCCCTCTAGGGACCTAGAAATCTCTCTAGGGACATAGAAATCCCTCTAGGGACATAGAAATCTATCTCTCTAGGGACCTAGAAATCCCTCTAGGGACATAGAAATCCCTCTAGGGACATAGAAATCCCTCTAGGGACCTAGAAATCCCTCCTAAAACTCCAGATATCCCTCTCAAAACCCAAGATAACAGTTACATTTCTACCAGTTACCTTGGATAACCTTACATTTTTGACAGACATCATTGTTTGTTTACTAGTCTGTTCGAGCGTTGTTGTGTTTGTTGCTCAGTTGTTCTTTGTTAATAATACAAGATAATGTCGATATTTTGTTGTTTGGTGTTTCTTAGTTATACGACAATGCTTATTTGGGATTTGGCAAGAACCGAGGAAGATGCAATTCATTTTTGCCAGGAGAAAAACATTTTGCAGAAAAATAGGAAATGTAGGGATAGAGACTCTTTTCAATCCATGTTGAACTGTATAGCAACCCATTTTCCACCGAAATGCGATTGAATGTTAAGTTTTTAAATAATTTTTTGAATTTTAAATATTTTATATATGTTGCATTATTTTACATCCTACACTTATTATTTATGATTAAATATACTTATTATTTATTTATTATACTTTATACTAGTTTTAGATAATTATTTTAATTTTAAATCGTTTATATATTGGAGTATTTATTGATCTCATTATTTTATTTATTTACATTATATACCAAATTATTTTATAATATGTTATATATTCAATTATATTGTTATTACTTCGATTTATGTATTTCCATTATTATTACTCTATTTATTGATCTCGTTATTATATTTATTTACATTATATACAACATTATTTTATAACATGTTATATATTTAATTATATTGTTATTACTTCGATTTATTTATTTCCAATATTATTACATTCCTATTTTGAAAGGTTATCCAAGGTAACCGTCTCTAGGGACATAGAAAACCCTCTTGGGACATAGAAATCCCTCTTGGGACATAGAAATCCCTCTTGGGACCTAGAAATCCCTCTAGGGACATAGAAATCTATCCCTCTAGGGACATAGAAATCCCTCTAGGGACATAGAAATCCCTCTAGCGACATAGAAATCCCTCTAGGGACATTGAAATCCCTCTAGGGACCTAGAAATCTATCCCTCTAGGGACCTAGAAATCCCTCTAGCGACATAGAAATCCCTCTAGCGACATAGAAATCCCTCTAGGGACCTAGAAATCCCTCTGGGACATAGAAATCCCTCTAGGGACATAGAAATCCCTCTAGGGACATAGAAATCTATCCCTCTAGGGACATAGAAATCCCTCTTGGGACATAGAAATCCCTCTAGGGACATAGAAATCTCTCTCTCTAGGGACCTAGAAATCCCTCTAGGGACATAGAAATCCCTCTTGGGACATAGAAATCCCTCTAGCGACATAGAAATCTATCCCTCTAGGGACATAGAAATCCCTCTAGGGACATAGTAATCTATCCCTCTAGGGACATAGAAATCCCTCTAGGGACCTAGAAATCCCTCTGGGACATAGAAATCCCTCTAGGGACCTAGAAATCCCTCTTGGGACATAGAAATCCCTCTAGGGAAATAGAAATCCCTCTAGGGACATAGAAATCCCTCTTGGGACATAGAAATCCCTCTTGGGACATAGAAATCCCTCTTGGGACCTAGAAATCCCTCTAGGGACATAGAAATCCCTCTAGGGACATAGAAATCTATCCCTCTAGGGACATAGAAATCCCTCTAGGGACCTAGAAATCCCTCTGGGACATAGAAATCCCTCTAGGGACCTAGAAATCCCTCTTGGGACATAGAAATCCCTCTAGGGAAATAGAAATCCCTCTAGGGACATAGAAATCTATCCCTCTAGGGACCTAGAAATCCCTCTAGCGACATAGAAATCCCTCTAGGGACATTGAAATCCCTCTAGGGACCTAGAAATCTATCCCTCTAGGGACCTAGAAATCCCTCTAGCGACATAGAAATCCCTCTAGGGACCTAGAAATCCCTCTAGGGACCTAGAAATCCCTCTGGGACATAGAAATCCCTCTAGGGACCTAGAAATCCCTCTTGGGACATAGAAATCCCTCTAGGGAAATAGAAATCCCTCTAGGGACATAGAAATCTATCCCTCTAGGGACCTAGAAATCCCTCTAGCGACATAGAAATCCCTCTAGGGACATTGAAATCCCTCTAGGGACCTAGAAATCTATCCCTCTAGGGACCTAGAAATCCCTCTAGCGACATAGAAATCCCTCTAGGGACCTAGAAATCCCTCTAGGGACATTGAAATCCCTCTAGGGACCTAGAAATCCCTCTAGGGACATAGAAATATATCCCTCTAGGGACATAGAAATCCCTCTAGGGACCTAGAAATCCCTCTAGGGACATTGAAATCCCTCTAGGGACATAGAAATCTATCCCTCTAGGGACATAGAAATCCCTCTAGGGACATAGAAATCCCTCTAGCGACATAGAAATCCCTCTAGGGACCTAGAAATCCCTCTAGGGACATTGAAATCCCTCTAGGGACCTAGAAATCTCTCTAGCGACATAGAAATCCCTCTGGGACATAGAAATCCCTCTAGGGACATAGAAATCCCTCTAGGGACATAGAAATCTATCCCTCTAGGGACATAGAAATCCCTCTTGGGACATAGAAATCCCTCTAGGGACATAGAAATCTCTCTCTCTAGGGACCTAGAAATCCCTCTAGGGACCTAGAAATCCCTCTAGGGACATAGAAATCCCTCTAGGGACATCCTAGAAATCCCTCTAGGGACATTGAAATCCCTCTAGGGACATAGAAATCTATCCCTCTAGGGACATAGAAATCCCTCTAGGGACATAGAAATCCCTCTAGGGACATAGAAATCCCTCTTGGGACATAGAAATCCCTCTAGCGACATAGAAATCTATCCCTCTAGGGACATAGAAATCCCTCTAGGGACATAGTAATCTATCGCTCTAGGGACATAGAAATCCCTCTAGGGACCTAGGAATCCCTCTGGGACATAGAAATCCCTCTAGGGACCTAGAAATCCCTCTTGGGACATAGAAATCCCTCTAGGGAAATAGAAATCCCTCTAGGGACATAGAAATCCCTCTTGGGACATAGAAATCCCTCTTGGGACATAGAAATCCCTCTTGGGACCTAGAAATCCCTCTAGGGACATAGAAATCTATCCCTCTAGGGACATAGAAATCCCTCTAGGGACATAGAAATCCCTCTAGCGACATAGAAATCCCTCTAGGGACATAGAAATCCCTCTTGGGACATAGAAATCCCTCTTGGGACATAGAAATCCCTCTTGGGACCTAGAAATCCCTCTAGGGACATAGAAATCTATCCCTCTAGGGACATAGAAATCTATCCCTCTAGGGACATAGAAATCCCTCTAGGGACATAGAAATCCCTCTAGCGACATAGAAATCCCTCTAGGGACATTGAAATCCCTCTAGGGACCTAGAAATCTATCCCTCTAGGGACCTAGAAATCCCTCTAGCGACATAGAAATCCCTCTAGCGACATAGAAATCCCTCTAGGGACCTAGAAATCCCTCTAGGGACATTGAAATCCCTCTAGGGACCTAGAAATCTCTCTAGCGACATAGAAATCCCTCTGGGACATAGAAATCCCTCTAGGGACATAGAAATCCCTCTAGGGACATAGAAATCTATCCCTCTAGGGACATAGAAATCCCTCTTGGGACATAGAAATCCCTCTAGGGACATAGAAATTTCTCTCTCTAGGGACCTAGAAATCCCTCTAGGGACCTAGAAATCCCTCTAGGGACATAGAAATCCCTCTAGGGACATCCTAGAAATCCCTCTAGGGACATTGAAATCCCTCTAGGGACATAGAAATCTATCCCTCTAGGGACATAGAAATCCCTCTAGGGACATAGAAATCCCTCTTGGGACATAGAAATCCCTCTAGCGACATAGAAATCTATCCCTCTAGGGACATAGAAATCCCTCTAGGGACATAGAAATCTATCCCTCTAGGGACATAGAAATCCCTCTAGGGACCTAGAAATCCCTCTGGGACATAGAAATCCCTCTAGGGACCTAGAAATCCCTCTTGGGACATAGAAATCCCTCTAGGGAAATAGAAATCCCTCTAGGGACATAGAAATCTATCCCTCTAGGGACCTAGAAATCCCTCTAGCGACATAGAAATCCCTCTAGGGACATTGAAATCCCTCTAGGGACCTAGAAATCTATCCCTCTAGGGACCTAGAAATCCCTCTAGCGACATAGAAATCCCTCTAGGGACCTAGAAATCCCTCTAGGGACATTGAAATCCCTCTAGGGACCTAGAAATCTCTCTAGCGACATAGAAATCCCTCTGGGACATAGAAATCCCTCTAGGGACATAGAAATCCCTCTAGGGACATAGAAATCTATCCCTCTAGGGACATAGAAATCCTTCTTGGGACATAGAAATCCCTCTAGGGACATAGAAATCTCTCTCTCTAGGGACCTAGAAATCCCTCTAGGGACATAGAAATCCCTCTTGGGACATAAAAATCCCTCTAGGGACATAGAAATCCCTCTAGGGACATAGAAATCTATCCCTCTAGGGACATAGAAATCCCTCTAGGGACATAGAAATCCCTCTAGGGACCTAGAAATCTCTCTAGCGACATAGAAATCCCTCTAGCGACATAGAAATCCCTCTAGGGACATAGAAATCTCTCTCTCTAGGGACCTAGAATACCCTCTAGGGACCTAGAAATCCCTCTGGGACATAGAAATCCCTCTAGGGACATAGAAATCCCTCTAGGGACATAGAAATCTATCCCTCTAGGGACATAGAAATCCCTCTTGGGACATAGAAATCCCTCTTGGGACATAGAAATCCCTCTAGCGACATAGAAATCTATCCCTCTAGGGACATAGAAATCCCTCTAGGGACATAGAAATCTATCCCTCTAGGGACATAGAAATCCCTCTAGGGACATAGAAATCTATCCCTCTAGGGACATAGAAATCCCTCTAGGGACCTAGAAATCCCTCTGGGACATAGAAATCCCTCTAGGGACCTAGAAATCTCTCTCTCTAGGGACCTAGAATACCCTCTAGGGACCTAGAAATCCCTCTGGGACCTAGAAATCCCTCTAGGGACATTGAAATCCCTCTAGGGCCTAGAAATCTCTCTAGCGACATAGAAATCCCTCTGGGACATAGAAATCCCTCTAGGGACATAGAAATCCCTCTAGGGACATAGAAATCTATCCCTCTAGGGACATAGAAATCCCTCTTGGGACATAGAAATCCCTCTAGGGACATAGAAATCTCTCTCTCTAGGGACCTAGAAATCCCTCTAGGGACCTAGAAATCCCTCTAGGGACATAGAAATCCCTCTAGGGACATTGAAATCCCTCTAGGGACATAGAAATCTATCCCTCTAGGGACATAGAAATCCCTCTAGGGACATAGAAATCCCTCTTGGGACATAGAAATCCCTCTAGCGACATAGAAATCTATCCCTCTAGGGACATAGAAATCCCTCTAGGGACATAGTAATCTATCCCTCTAGGGACATAGAAATCCCTCTAGGGACCTAGAAATCCCTCTGGGACATAGAAATCCCTCTAGGGACCTAGAAATCCCTCTTGGGACATAGAAATCCCTCTAGGGAAATAGAAATCCCTCTAGGGACATAGAAATCCCTCTTGGGACATAGAAATCCCTCTTGGGACATAGAAATCCCTCTTGGGACCTAGAAATCCCTCTAGGGACATAGAAATCTATCCCTCTAGGGACATAGAAATCCCTCTAGGGACATAGAAATCCCTCTAGCGACATAGAAATCCCTCTAGGGACATTGAAATCCCTCTAGGGACCTAGAAATCTATCCCTCTAGGGACCTAGAAATCCCTCTAGCGACATAGAAATCCCTCTAGGGACCTAGAAATCCCTCTAGGGACATTGAAATCCCTCTAGGGACCTAGAAATCTCTCTAGCGACATAGAAATCCCTCTGGGACATAGAAATCCCTCTAGGGACATAGAAATCCCTCTAGGGACATAGAAATCGATCCCTCTAGGGACATAGAAATCCCTCTTGGGACATAGAAATCCCTCTAGGGACATAGAAATCTCTCTCTCTAGGGACCTAGAAATCCCTCTAGGGACATAGAAATCCCTCTTGGGACATAGAAATCCCTCTAGCGACATAGAAATCTATCCCTCTAGGGACATAGAAATCCCTCTAGGGACATAGTAATCTATCCCTCTAGGGACATAGAAATCCCTCTAGGGACCTAGAAATCCCTCTGGGACATAGAAATCCCTCTAGGGACCTAGAAATCCCTCTTGGGACATAGAAATCCCTCTAGGGAAATAGAAATCCCTCTAGGGACATAGAAATCCCTCTTGGGACATAGAAATCCCTCTTGGGACATAGAAATCCCTCTTGGGACCTAGAAATCCCTCTAGGGACATAGAAATCTATCCCTCTAGGGACATAGAAATCCCTCTAGGGACATAGAAATCTATCCCTCTAGGGACATAGAAATCCCTCTAGGGACATAGAAATCCCTCTTGGGACATAGAAATCCCTCTAGCGACATAGAAATCTATCCCTCTAGGGACATAGAAATCCCTCTAGGGACATAGAAATCTATCCCTCTAGGGACATAGAAATCCCTCTAGGGACATAGAAATCTATCCCTCTAGGGACATAGAAATCCCTCTTGGGACATAGAAATCCCTCTAGGGACATAGAAATCTCTCTCTCTAGGGACCTAGAAATCCCTCTAGGGACCTAGAAATCCCTCTAGGGACCTAGAAATCCCTCTAGGGACATAGAAATCCCTCTAGGGACATAGAAATCCCTCTTGGGACATAGAAATCCCTCTAGCGACATAGAAATCCCTCTAGGGACATAGAAATCTCTCTCTCTAGGGACCTAGAATACCCTCTAGGGACCTAGAAATCCCTCTGGGACATAGAAATCCCTCTAGGGACATAGAAATCCCTCTAGGGACCTAGAAATCCCTCTAGGGACATAGAAATCTATCCCTCTAGGGACATAGAAATCCCTCTTGGGACATAGAAATCCCTCTAGGGACATAGAAATCCCTCTAGGGACCTAGAAATCCCTCTAGGGACATAGAAATCTATCCCTCTGGGGACATAGAAATCCCTCTTGGGACATAGAAATCCCTCTGGGACATAGAAATCTATCCCTCTAGGGACATAGAAATCCCTCTAGGGACATAGAAATCCCTCTAGGGACATAGAAATCCCTCTAGCGACATAGAAATCCCTCTAGGGACATAGAAATCCCTCTTGGGACATAGAAATCCCTCTTGGGACATAGAAATCTATCCCTCTAGGGACATAGAAATCTATCCCTCTAGGGACATAGAAATCCCTCTAGGGACATAGAAATCCCTCTAGGGACATAGAAATCCCTCTTGGGACATAGAAATCTCTCTCTCTAGGGACCTAGAAATCCCTCTAGGGACCTAGAAATCCCTCTAGGGACATAGAAATCCCTCTAGGGACATAGAAATCTATCCCTCTAGGGACATAGAAATCCCTCTTGGGACATAGAAATCCCTCTAGGGACCTAGAAATCCCTCTAGCGACATAGAAATCCCTCTAGCGACATAGAAATCCCTCTAGGGACATAGAAATCTCTCTCTCTAGGGACCTAGAAATCCCTCTAGGGACATAGAAATCCCTCTAGGGACCTAGAAATCTCTCTAGGGACATAGAAATCCCTCTAGGGACATAGAAATCTATCTCTCTAGGGACCTAGAAATCCCTCTAGGGACATAGAAATCCCTCTAGGGACATAGAAATCCCTCTAGGGACCTAGAAATCCCTCCTAAAACTCCAGATATCCCTCTCAAAACCCAAGATAACAGTTACATTTCTACCAGTTACCTTGGATAACCTTACATTTTTGACAGACATCATTGTTTGTTTACTAGTCTGTTCGAGCGTTGTTGTGTTTGTTGCTCAGTTGTTCTTTGTTAATAATACAAGATAATGTCGATATTTTGTTGTTTGGTGTTTCTTAGTTATACGACAATGCTTATTTGGGATTTGGCAAGAACCGAGGAAGATGCAATTCATTTTTGCCAGGAGAAAAACATTTTGCAGAAAAATAGGAAATGTAGGGATAGAGACTCTTTTCAATCCATGTTGAACTGTATAGCAACCCATTTTCCACCGAAATGCGATTGAATGTTAAGTTTTTAAATAATTTTTTGAATTTTAAATATTTTATATATGTTGCATTATTTTACATCCTACACTTATTATTTATGATTAAATATACTTATTATTTATTTATTATACTTTATACTAGTTTTAGATAATTATTTTAATTTTAAATCGTTTATATATTGGAGTATTTATTGATCTCATTATTTTATTTATTTACATTATATACCAAATTATTTTATAATATGTTATATATTCAATTATATTGTTATTACTTCGATTTATGTATTTCCATTATTATTACTCTATTTATTGATCTCGTTATTATATTTATTTACATTATATACAACATTATTTTATAACATGTTATATATTAAATTATATTGTTATTACTTCGATTTATTTATTTCCAATATTATTACATTCCTATTTTGAAAGGTTATCCAAGGTAACCGTCTCTAGGGACATAGAAATCCCTCTTGGGACATAGAAATCCCTCTTGGGACATAGAAATCCCTCTTGGGACCTAGAAATCCCTCTAGGGACATAGAAATCTATCCCTCTAGGGACAGAGAAATCCCTCTAGGGACATAGAAATCCCTCTAGCGACATAGAAATCCCTCTAGCGACATAGAAATCCCTCTAGCGACATAGAAATCCCTCTAGGGACATAGAAATCTCTCTCTCTAGGGACCTAGAATACCCTCTAGGGACCTAGAAATCCCTCTGGGACATAGAAATCCCTCTAGGGACATAGAAATCCCTCTAGGGACCTAGAAATCCCTCTAGGGACATAGAAATCTATCCCTCTAGGGACATAGAAATCCCTCTTGGGACATAGAAATCCCTCTAGCGACATAGAAATCTATCCCTCTAGGGACCTAGAAATCCCTCTAGCGACATAGAAATCCCTCTAGCGACATAGAAATCCCTCTAGGGACCTAGAAATCCCTCTGGGACATAGAAATCCCTCTAGGGACATAGAAATCCCTCTAGGGACATAGAAATCTATCCCTCTAGGGACATAGAAATCCCTCTTGGGACATAGTAATCTATCCCTCTAGGGACATAGAAATCCCTCTAGGGACCTAGAAATCCCTCTAGGGACATAGAAATCCCTCTTGGGACATAGAAATCCCTCTAGCGACATAGAAATCTATCCCTCTAGGGACATAGAAATCCCTCTAGGGACATAGTAATCTATCCCTCTAGGGACATAGAAATCCCTCTAGGGACCTAGAAATCCCTCTGGGACATAGAAATCCCTCTAGGGACCTAGAAATCCCTCTTGGGACATAGAAATCCCTCTAGGGAAATAGAAATCCCTCTAGGGACATAGAAATCCCTCTTGGGACATAGAAATCCCTCTAGGGACATAGAAATCCCTCTTGGGACATAGAAATCCCTCTAGCGACATAGAAATCTATCCCTCTAGGGACATAGAAATCCCTCTAGGGACATAGAAATCTATCCCTCTAGGGACATAGAAATCCCTCTAGGGACATCCTAGAAATCCCTCAAGGGACATTGAAATCCCTCTAGGGACATAGAAATCTATCCCTCTAGGGACATAGAAATCCCTCTAGGGACATAGAAATCCCTCTTGGGACATAGAAATCCCTCTAGCGACATAGAAATCTATCCCTCTAGGGAAATAGAAATCCCTCTAGGGACATAGAAATCTATCCCTCTAGGGACATAGAAATCCCTCTAGGGACCTAGAAATCCCTCTGGGACATAGAAATCCCTCTAGGGACCTAGAAATCCCTCTTGGGACATAGAAATCCCTCTAGGGAAATAGAAATCCCTCTAGGGACATAGAAATCTATCCCTCTAGGGACCTAGAAATCCCTCTAGCGACATAGAAATCCCTCTAGGGACATTGAAATCCCTCTAGGGACCTAGAAATCTATCCCTCTAGGGACCTAGAAATCCCTCTAGCGACATAGAAATCCCTCTAGGGACATAGAAATCTATCTTGGGACCTAGAAATCCCTCTAGGGACCTAGAAATCCCTCTAGGGAAATAGAAATCCCTCTAGGGACATAGAAATCCCTCTTGGGACATAGAAATCCCTCTTGGGACATAGAAATCCCTCTAGCGACATAGAAATCCCTCTAGGGACATAGAAATCCCTCTAGGGACCTAGAAATCTATCCCTCTAGGGACCTAGAAATCCCTCTAGCGACATAGAAATCCCTCTAGCGACATAGAAATCTATCCCTCTAGGGACCTAGAAATCCCTCTAGCGACATAGAAATCCCTCTAGGGACATTGAAATCCCTCTAGGGACCTAGAAATCTATCCCTCTAGGGACCTAGAAATCTCTCTAGCGACATAGAAATCCCTCTGGGACATAGAAATCCCTCTAGGGACATAGAAATCCCTCTAGGGACATAGAAATCTATCCCTCTAGGGACATAGAAATCCCTCTTGGGACATAGAAATCCCTCTAGGGACATAGAAATCTCTCTCTCTAGGGACCTAGAAATCCCTCTAGGGACATAGAAATCCCTCTAGGGACATAGAAATCCCTCTTGGGACATAAAAATCCCTCTAGGGACATAGAAATCCCTCTAGGGACATAGAAATCTATCCCTCTAGGGACATAGAAATCCCTCTAGGGACCTAGAAATCCCTCTAGGGAAATAGAAATCCCTCTAGGGACATAGAAATCCCTCTTGGGACATAGAAATCCCTCTTGGGACATAGAAATCCCTCTTGGGACCTAGAAATCCCTCTAGGGACATAGAAATCTATCCCTCTAGGGACATAGAAATCCCTCTAGGGACATAGAAATCCCTCTAGCGACATAGAAATCCCTCTAGGGACATAGAAATCCCTCTAGGGACCTAGAAATCTATCCCTCTAGGGACCTAGAAATCCCTCTAGCGACAAAGAAATCCCTCTAGCGACATAGAAATCTATCCCTCTAGGGACCTAGAAATCCCTCTAGCGACATAGAAATCCCTCTAGGGACATTGAAATCCCTCTAGGGACCTAGAAATCTATCCCTCTAGGGACCTAGAAATCTCTCTAGCGACATAGAAATCCCTCTGGGACATAGAAATCCCTCTAGGGACATAGAAATCCCTCTAGGGACATAGAAATCGATCCCTCTAGGGACATAGAAATCCCTCTTGGGACATAGAAATCCCTCTAGGGACATAGAAATCTCTCTCTCTAGGGACCTAGAAATCCCTCTAGGGACATAGAAATCCCTCTTGGGACATAGAAATCCCTCTAGCGACATAGAAATCTATCCCTCTAGGGACATAGAAATCCCTCTAAGGACATAGTAATCTATCCCTCTAGGGACATAGAAATCCCTCTAGGGACCTAGAAATCCCTCTGGGACATAGAAATCCCTCTAGGGACCTAGAAATCCCTCTTGGGACATAGAAATCCCTCTAGGGAAATAGAAATCCCTCTAGGGACATAGAAATCCCTCTTGGGACATAGAAATCCCTCTTGGGACATAGAAATCTATCCCTCTAGGGACATAGAAATCCCTCTTGGGACATAGAAATCCCTCTTGGGACATAGAAATCCCTCTAGCGACATAGAAATCTATCCCTCTAGGGACATAGAAATCCCTCTAGGGACATAGAAATCTATCCCTCTAGGGACATAGAAATCCCTCTAGGGACATAGAAATCTATCCCTCTAGGGACATAGAAATCCCTCTAGGGACCTAGAAATCCCTCTGGGACATAGAAATCCCTCTAGGGACCTAGAAATCTCTCTCTCTAGGGACCTAGAATACCCTCTAGGGACCTAGAAATCCCTCTGGGACCTAGAAATCCCTCTAGGGACATTGAAATCCCTCTAGGGCCTAGAAATCTCTCTAGCGACATAGAAATCCCTCTGGGACATAGAAATCCCTCTAGGGACATAGAAATCCCTCTAGGGACATAGAAATCTATCCCTCTAGGGACATAGAAATCCCTCTTGGGACATAGAAATCCCTCTAGGGACATAGAAATCTCTCTCTCTAGGGACCTAGAAATCCCTCTAGGGACCTAGAAATCCCTCTAGGGACCTAGAAATCCCTCTAGGGACATAGAAATCCCTCTAGGGACATTGAAATCCCTCTAGGGACATAGAAATCTATCCCTCTAGGGACATAGAAATCCCTCTAGGGACATAGTAATCTATCCCTCTAGGGACATAGAAATCCCTCTGGGGACCTAGAAATCCCTCTGGGACATAGAAATCCCTCTAGGGACCTAGAAATCCCTCTTGGGACATAGAAATCCCTCTAGGGAAATAGAAATCCCTCTAGGGTCATAGAAATCCCTCTTGGGACATAGAAATCCCTCTTGGGACATAGAAATCCCTCTTGGGACCTAGAAATCCCTCTAGGGACATAGAAATCTATCCCTCTAGGGACATAGAAATCCCTCTAGGGACATAGAAATCCCTCTAGCGACATAGAAATCCCTCTAGGGACATTGAAATCCCTCTAGGGACCTAGAAATCTATCCCTCTAGGGACCTAGAAATCCCTCTAGCGACATAGAAATCCCTCTAGGGACCTAGAAATCCCTCTAGGGACATTGAAATCCCTCTAGGGACCTAGAAATCTCTCTAGCGACATAGAAATCCCTCTAGGGACATTGAAATCCCTCTAGGGACCTAGAAATCTCTCTAGCGACATAGAAATCCCTCTGGGACATAGAAATCCCTCTAGGGACATAGAAATCCCTCTAGGGACATAGAAATCGATCCCTCTAGGGACATAGAAATCCCTCTAGGGACATAGAAATCTATCCCTCTAGGGACATAGAAATCTCTCTCTCTAGGGACCTAGAAATCCCTCTGGGACATAGAAATCCCTCTAGGGACCTAGAAATCTCTCTCTCTAGGGACCTAGAATACCCTCTAGGGACCTAGAAATCCCTCTGGGACCTAGAAATCACTCTAGGGACATTGAAATCCCTCTAGGGCCTAGAAATCTCTCTAGCGACATAGAAATCCCTCTGGGACATAGAAATCCCTCTAGGGACATAGAAATCCCTCTAGGGACATAGAAATCTATCCCTCTAGGGACATAGAAATCCCTCTTGGGACATAGAAATCCCTCTAGGGACATAGAAATCTCTCTCTCTAGGGACCTAGAAATCCCTCTAGGGACCTAGAAATCCCTCTAGGGACCTAGAAATCCCTCTAGGGACATAGAAATCCCTCTAGGGACATTGAAATCCCTCTAGGGACATTGAAATCCCTCTAGGGACATAGAAATCTATCCCTCTAGGGACATAGAAATCCCTCTAGGGACATAGAAATCCCTCTTGGGACATAGAAATCCCTCTAGCGACATAGAAATCTATCCCTCTAGGGAAATAGAAATCCCTCTAGGGACATAGAAATCTATCCCTCTAGGGACATAGAAATCCCTCTAGGGACCTAGAAATCCCTCTGGGACATAGAAATCCCTCTAGGGACCTAGAAATCCCTCTTGGGACATAGAAATCCCTCTAGGGAAATAGAAATCCCTCTAGGGACATAGAAATCTATCCCTCTAGGGACCTAGAAATCCCTCTAGCGACATAGAAATCCCTCTAGGGACATTGAAATCCCTCTAGGGACCTAGAAATCTATCCCTCTAGGGACCTAGAAATCCCTCTAGCGACATAGAAATCCCTCTAGGGACATAGAAATCTATCCCTCTAGGGACATAGAAATCCCTCTAGGGACCTAGAAATCCCTCTAGGGAAATAGAAATCCCTCTAGGGACATAGAAATCCCTCTTGGGACATAGAAATCCCTCTTGGGACATAGAAATCCCTCTTGGGACCTAGAAATCCCTCTAGGGACATAGAAATCTATCCCTCTAGGGACATAGAAATCCCTCTAGGGACATAGAAATCCCTCTAGCGACATAGAAATCCCTCTAGGGACATAGAAATCCCTCTAGGGACCTAGAAATCTATCCCTCTAGGGACCTAGAAATCCCTCTAGCGACATAGAAATCCCTCTAGCGACATAGAAATCTATCCCTCTAGGGACCTAGAAATCCCTCTAGCGACATAGAAATCCCTCTAGGGACATTGAAATCCCTCTAGGGACCTAGAAATCTATCCCTCTAGGGACCTAGAAATCTCTCTAGCGACATAGAAATCCCTCTGGGACATAGAAATCCCTCTAGGGACATAGAAATCCCTCTAGGGACATAGAAATCTATCCCTCTAGGGACATAGAAATCCCTCTTGGGACATAGAAATCCCTCTAGGGACATAGAAATCTCTCTCTCTAGGGACCTAGAAATCCCTCTAGGGACATAGAAATCCCTCTAGGGACATAGAAATCCCTCTTGGGACATAAAAATCCCTCTAGGGACATAGAAATCCCTCTAGGGACATAGAAATCTATCCCTCTAGGGACATAGAAATCCCTCTAGGGACCTAGAAATCCCTCTAGGGAAATAGAAATCCCTCTAGGGACATAGAAATCCCTCTTGGGACATAGAAATCCCTCTTGGGACATAGAAATCCCTCTTGGGACCTAGAAATCCCTCTAGGGACATAGAAATCTATCCCTCTAGGGACATAGAAATCCCTCTAGGGACATAGAAATCCCTCTAGCGACATAGAAATCCCTCTAGGGACATAGAAATCTATCCCTCTAGGGACATAGAAATCCCTCTAGGGACATAGAAATCTATCCCTCTAGGGACATAGAAATCCCTCTAGGGACCTAGAAATCCCTCTGGGACATAGAAATCCCTCTAGGGACCTAGAAATCTCTCTCTCTAGGGACCTAGAATACCCTCTAGGGACCTAGAAATCCCTCTGGGACCTAGAAATCCCTCTAGGGACATTGAAATCCCTCTAGGGCCTAGAAATCTCTCTAGCGACATAGAAATCCCTCTGGGACATAGAAATCCCTCTAGGGACATAGAAATCCCTCTAGGGACATAGAAATCTATCCCTCTAGGGACATAGAAATCCCTCTTGGGACATAGAAATCCCTCTAGGGACATAGAAATCTCTCTCTCTAGGGACCTAGAAATCCCTCTAGGGACCTAGAAATCCCTCTAGGGACCTAGAAATCCCTCTAGGGACATAGAAATCCCTCTAGGGACATTGAAATCCCTCTAGGGACATAGAAATCTATCCCTCTAGGGACATAGAAATCCCTCTAGGGACATAGTAATCTATCCCTCTAGGGACATAGAAATCCCTCTGGGGACCTAGAAATCCCTCTGGGACATAGAAATCCCTCTAGGGACCTAGAAATCCCTCTTGGGACATAGAAATCCCTCTAGGGAAATAGAAATCCCTCTAGGGTCATAGAAATCCCTCTTGGGACATAGAAATCCCTCTTGGGACATAGAAATCCCTCTTGGGACCTAGAAATCCCTCTAGGGACATAGAAATCTATCCCTCTAGGGACATAGAAATCCCTCTAGGGACATAGAAATCCCTCTAGCGACATAGAAATCCCTCTAGGGACATTGAAATCCCTCTAGGGACCTAGAAATCTATCCCTCTAGGGACCTAGAAATCCCTCTAGCGACATAGAAATCCCTCTAGGGACCTAGAAATCCCTCTAGGGACATTGAAATCCCTCTAGGGACCTAGAAATCTCTCTAGCGACATAGAAATCCCTCTAGGGACATTGAAATCCCTCTAGGGACCTAGAAATCTCTCTAGCGACATAGAAATCCCTCTGGGTCATAGAAATCCCTCTAGGGACATAGAAATCCCTCTAGGGACATAGAAATCGATCCCTCTAGGGACATAGAAATCCCTCTAGGGACATAGAAATCTATCCCTCTAGGGACATAGAAATCTCTCTCTCTAGGGACCTAGAAATCCCTCTGGGACATAGAAATCCCTCTAGGGACCTAGAAATCTCTCTCTCTAGGGACCTAGAATACCCTCTAGGGACCTAGAAATCCCTCTGGGACCTAGAAATCACTCTAGGGACATTGAAATCCCTCTAGGGCCTAGAAATCTCTCTAGCGACATAGAAATCCCTCTGGGACATAGAAATCCCTCTAGGGACATAGAAATCCCTCTAGGGACATAGAAATCTATCCCTCTAGGGACATAGAAATCCCTCTTGGGACATAGAAATCCCTCTAGGGACATAGAAATCTCTCTCTCTAGGGACCTAGAAATCCCTCTAGGGACCTAGAAATCCCTCTAGGGACCTAGAAATCCCTCTAGGGACATAGAAATCCCTCTAGGGACATTGAAATCCCTCTAGGGACATTGAAATCCCTCTAGGGACATAGAAATCTATCCCTCTAGGGACATAGAAATCCCTCTAGGGACATAGAAATCCCTCTTGGGACATAGAAATCCCTCTAGCGACATAGAAATCTATCCCTCTAGGGAAATAGAAATCCCTCTAGGGACATAGAAATCTATCCCTCTAGGGACATAGAAATCCCTCTAGGGACCTAGAAATCCCTCTGGGACATAGAAATCCCTCTAGGGACCTAGAAATCCCTCTTGGGACATAGAAATCCCTCTAGGGAAATAGAAATCCCTCTAGGGACATAGAAATCTATCCCTCTAGGGACCTAGAAATCCCTCTAGCGACATAGAAATCCCTCTAGGGACATTGAAATCCCTCTAGGGACCTAGAAATCTATCCCTCTAGGGACCTAGAAATCCCTCTAGCGACATAGAAATCCCTCTAGGGACATAGAAATCTATCCCTCTAGGGACATAGAAATCCCTCTAGGGACCTAGAAATCCCTCTAGGGAAATAGAAATCCCTCTAGGGACATAGAAATCCCTCTTGGGACATAGAAATCCCTCTTGGGACATAGAAATCCCTCTTGGGACCTAGAAATCCCTCTAGGGACATAGAAATCTATCCCTCTAGGGACATAGAAATCCCTCTAGGGACATAGAAATCCCTCTAGCGACATAGAAATCCCTCTAGGGACATAGAAATCCCTCTAGGGACCTAGAAATCTATCCCTCTAGGGACCTAGAAATCCCTCTAGCGACATAGAAATCCCTCTAGCGACATAGAAATCTATCCCTCTAGGGACCTAGAAATCCCTCTAGCGACATAGAAATCCCTCTAGGGACATTGAAATCCCTCTAGGGACCTAGAAATCTATCCCTCTAGGGACCTAGAAATCTCTCTAGCGACATAGAAATCCCTCTGGGACATAGAAATCCCTCTAGGGACATAGAAATCCCTCTAGGGACATAGAAATCTATCCCTCTAGGGACATAGAAATCCCTCTTGGGACATAGAAATCCCTCTAGGGACATAGAAATCTCTCTCTCTAGGGACCTAGAAATCCCTCTAGGGACATAGAAATCCCTCTAGGGACATAGAAATCCCTCTTGGGACATAAAAATCCCTCTAGGGACATAGAAATCCCTCTAGGGACATAGAAATCTATCCCTCTAGGGACATAGAAATCCCTCTAGGGACCTAGAAATCCCTCTAGGGAAATAGAAATCCCTCTAGGGACATAGAAATCCCTCTTGGGACATAGAAATCCCTCTTGGGACATAGAAATCCCTCTTGGGACCTAGAAATCCCTCTAGGGACATAGAAATCTATCCCTCTAGGGACATAGAAATCCCTCTAGGGACATAGAAATCCCTCTAGCGACATAGAAATCCCTCTAGGGACATAGAAATCCCTCTAGGGACCTAGAAATCTATCCCTCTAGGGACCTAGAAATCCCTCTAGCGACAAAGAAATCCCTCTAGCGACATAGAAATCTATCCCTCTAGGGACCTAGAAATCCCTCTAGCGACATAGAAATCCCTCTAGGGACATTGAAATCCCTCTAGGGACCTAGAAATCTATCCCTCTAGGGACCTAGAAATCTCTCTAGCGACATAGAAATCCCTCTGGGACATAGAAATCCCTCTAGGGACATAGAAATCCCTCTAGGGACATAGAAATCGATCCCTCTAGGGACATAGAAATCCCTCTTGGGACATAGAAATCCCTCTAGGGACATAGAAATCTCTCTCTCTAGGGACCTAGAAATCCCTCTAGGGACATAGAAATCCCTCTTGGGACATAGAAATCCCTCTAGCGACATAGAAATCTATCCCTCTAGGGACATAGAAATCCCTCTAGGGACATAGTAATCTATCCCTCTAGGGACATAGAAATCCCTCTAGGGACCTAGAAATCCCTCTGGGACATAGAAATCCCTCTAGGGACCTAGAAATCCCTCTTGGGACATAGAAATCCCTCTAGGGAAATAGAAATCCCTCTAGGGACATAGAAATCCCTCTTGGGACATAGAAATCCCTCTTGGGACATAGAAATCTATCCCTCTAGGGACATAGAAATCCCTCTTGGGACATAGAAATCCCTCTTGGGACATAGAAATCCCTCTAGCGACATAGAAATCTATCCCTCTAGGGACATAGAAATCCCTCTAGGGACATAGAAATCTATCCCTCTAGGGACATAGAAATCCCTCTAGGGACATAGAAATCTATCCCTCTAGGGACATAGAAATCCCTCTAGGGACCTAGAAATCCCTCTGGGACATAGAAATCCCTCTAGGGACCTAGAAATCTCTCTCTCTAGGGACCTAGAATACCCTCTAGGGACCTAGAAATCCCTCTGGGACCTAGAAATCCCTCTAGGGACATTGAAATCCCTCTAGGGCCTAGAAATCTCTCTAGCGACATAGAAATCCCTCTGGGACATAGAAATCCCTCTAGGGACATAGAAATCCCTCTAGGGACATAGAAATCTATCCCTCTAGGGACATAGAAATCCCTCTTGGGACATAGAAATCCCTCTAGGGACATAGAAATCTCTCTCTCTAGGGACCTAGAATACCCTCTAGGGACCTAGAAATCCCTCTGGGACCTAGAAATCACTCTAGGGACATTGAAATCCCTCTAGGGCCTAGAAATCTCTCTAGCGACATAGAAATCCCTCTGGGACATAGAAATCCCTCTAGGGACATAGAAATCCCTCTAGGGACATAGAAATCTATCCCTCTAGGGACATAGAAATCCCTCTTGGGACATAGAAATCCCTCTAGGGACATAGAAATCTCTCTCTCTAGGGACCTAGAAATCCCTCTAGGGACCTAGAAATCCCTCTAGGGACCTAGAAATCCCTCTAGGGACATAGAAATCGATCCCTCTAGGGACATAGAAATCCCTCTAGGGACATAGAAATCTATCCCTCTAGGGACATAGAAATCTCTCTCTCTAGGGACCTAGAAATCCCTCTGGGACATAGAAATCCCTCTAGGGACCTAGAAATCTCTCTCTCTAGGGACCTAGAATACCCTCTAGGGACCTAGAAATCCCTCTGGGACCTAGAAATCACTCTAGGGACATTGAAATCCCTCTAGGGCCTAGAAATCTCTCTAGCGACATAGAAATCCCTCTGGGACATAGAAATCCCTCTAGGGACATAGAAATCCCTCTAGGGACATAGAAATCTATCCCTCTAGGGACATAGAAATCCCTCTTGGGACATAGAAATCCCTCTAGGGACATAGAAATCTCTCTCTCTAGGGACCTAGAAATCCCTCTAGGGACCTAGAAATCCCTCTAGGGACCTAGAAATCCCTCTAGGGACATAGAAATCCCTCTAGGGACATTGAAATCCCTCTAGGGACATTGAAATCCCTCTAGGGACATAGAAATCTATCCCTCTAGGGACATAGAAATCCCTCTAGGGACATAGAAATCCCTCTTGGGACATAGAAATCCCTCTAGCGACATAGAAATCTATCCCTCTAGGGAAATAGAAATCCCTCTAGGGACATAGAAATCTATCCCTCTAGGGACATAGAAATCCCTCTAGGGACCTAGAAATCCCTCTGGGACATAGAAATCCCTCTAGGGACCTAGAAATCCCTCTTGGGACATAGAAATCCCTCTAGGGAAATAGAAATCCCTCTAGGGACATTGAAATCTATCCCTCTAGGGACCTAGAAATCCCTCTAGCGACATAGAAATCCCTCTAGGGACATTGAAATCCCTCTAGGGACCTAGAAATCTATCCCTCTAGGGACCTAGAAATCCCTCTAGCGACATAGAAATCCCTCTAGGGACATAGAAATCTATCCCTCTAGGGACATAGAAATCCCTCTAGGGACCTAGAAATCCCTCTAGGGAAATAGAAATCCCTCTAGGGACATAGAAATCCCTCTTGGGACATAGAAATCCCTCTTGGGACATAGAAATCCCTCTTGGGACCTAGAAATCCCTCTAGGGACATAGAAATCTATCCCTCTAGGGACATAGAAATCCCTCTAGGGACATAGAAATCCCTCTAGCGACATAGAAATCCCTCTAGGGACATAGAAATCCCCCTAGGGACCTAGAAATCTATCCCTCTAGGGACCTAGAAATCCCTCTAGCGACATAGAAATCCCTCTAGCGACATAGAAATCTATCCCTCTAGGGACCTAGAAATCCCTCTAGCGACATAGAAATCCCTCTAGGGACATTGAAATCCCTCTAGGGACCTAGAAATCTATCCCTCTAGGGACCTAGAAATCTCTCTAGCGACATAGAAATCCCTCTGGGACATAGAAATCCCTCTAGGGACATAGAAATCCCTCTAGGGACATAGAAATCTATCCCTCTAGGGACATAGAAATCCCTCTTGGGACATAGAAATCCCTCTAGGGACATAGAAATCTCTCTCTCTAGGGACCTAGAAATCCCTCTAGGGACATAGAAATCCCTCTAGGGACATAGAAATCCCTCTTGGGACATAAAAATCCCTCTAGGGACATAGAAATCCCTCTAGGGACATAGAAATCTATCCCTCTAGGGACATAGAAATCCCTCTAGGGACCTAGAAATCCCTCTAGGGAAATAGAAATCCCTCTAGGGACATAGAAATCCCTCTTGGGACATAGAAATCCCTCTTGGGACATAGAAATCCCTCTTGGGACCTAGAAATCCCTCTAGGGACATAGAAATCTATCCCTCTAGGGACATAGAAATCCCTCTAGGGACATAGAAATCCCTCTAGCGACATAGAAATCCCTCTAGGGACATAGAAATCCCTCTAGGGACCTAGAAATCTATCCCTCTAGGGACCTAGAAATCCCTCTAGCGACAAAGAAATCCCTCTAGCGACATAGAAATCTATCCCTCCAGGGACCTAGAAATCCCTCTAGCGACATAGAAATCCCTCTAGGGACATTGAAATCCCTCTAGGGACCTAGAAATCTATCCCTCTAGGGACCTAGAAATCTCTCTAGCGACATAGAAATCCCTCTGGGACATAGAAATCCCTCTAGGGACATAGAAATCCCTCTAGGGACATAGAAATCGATCCCTCTAGGGACATAGAAATCCCTCTTGGGACATAGAAATCCCTCTAGGGACATAGAAATCTCTCTCTCTAGGGACCTAGAAATCCCTCTAGGGACATAGAAATCCCTCTTGGGACATAGAAATCCCTCTAGCGACATAGAAATCTATCCCTCTAGGGACATAGAAATCCCTCTAGGGACATAGTAATCTATCCCTCTAGGGACATAGAAATCCCTCTAGGGACCTAGAAATCCCTCTGGGACATAGAAATCCCTCTAGGGACCTAGAAATCCCTCTTGGGACATAGAAATCCCTCTAGGGAAATAGAAATCCCTCTAGGGACATAGAAATCCCTCTTGGGACATAGAAATCCCTCTTGGGACATAGAAATCTATCCCTCTAGGGACATAGAAATCCCTCTTGGGACATAGAAATCCCTCTTGGGACATAGAAATCCCTCTAGCGACATAGAAATCTATCCCTCTAGGGACATAGAAATCCCTCTAGGGACATAGAAATCTATCCCTCTAGGGACATAGAAATCCCTCTAGGGACATAGAAATCTATCCCTCTAGGGACATAGAAATCCCTCTAGGGACCTAGAAATCCCTCTGGGACATAGAAATCCCTCTAGGGACCTAGAAATCTCTCTCTCTAGGGACCTAGAATACCCTCTAGGGACCTAGAAATCCCTCTGGGACCTAGAAATCCCTCTAGGGACATTGAAATCCCTCTAGGGCCTAGAAATCTCTCTAGCGACATAGAAATCCCTCTGGGACATAGAAATCCCTCTAGGGACATAGAAATCCCTCTAGGGACATAGAAATCTATCCCTCTAGGGACATAGAAATCCCTCTTGGGACATAGAAATCCCTCTAGGGACATAGAAATCTCTCTCTCTAGGGACCTAGAATACCCTCTAGGGACCTAGAAATCCCTCTGGGACCTAGAAATCACTCTAGGGACATTGAAATCCCTCTAGGGCCTAGAAATCTCTCTAGCGACATAGAAATCCCTCTGGGACATAGAAATCCCTCTAGGGACATAGAAATCCCTCTAGGGACATAGAAATCTATCCCTCTAGGGACATAGAAATCCCTCTTGGGACATAGAAATCCCTCTAGGGACATAGAAATCTCTCTCTCTAGGGACCTAGAAATCCCTCTAGGGACCTAGAAATCCCTCTAGGGACCTAGAAATCCCTCTAGGGACATAGAAATCCCTCTAGGGACATTGAAATCCCTCTAGGGACATTGAAATCCCTCTAGGGACATAGAAATCTATCCCTCTAGGGACATAGAAATCCCTCTAGGGACATAGAAATCCCTCTTGGGACATAGAAATCCCTCTAGCGACATAGAAATCTATCCCTCTAGGGAAATAGAAATCCCTCTAGGGACATAGAAATCTATCCCTCTAGGGACATAGAAATCCCTCTAGGGACCTAGAAATCCCTCTGGGACATAGAAATCCCTCTAGGGACCTAGAAATCCCTCTTGGGACATAGAAATCCCTCTAGGGAAATAGAAATCCCTCTAGGGACATAGAAATCTATCCCTCTAGGGACCTAGAAATCCCTCTAGCGACATAGAAATCCCTCTAGGGACATTGAAATCCCTCTAGGGACCTAGAAATCTATCCCTCTAGGGACCTAGAAATCCCTCTAGCGACATAGAAATCCCTCTAGGGACATAGAAATCTATCCCTCTAGGGACATAGAAATCCCTCTAGGGACCTAGAAATCCCTCTAGGGAAATAGAAATCCCTCTAGGGACATAGAAATCCCTCTTGGGACATAGAAATCCCTCTTGGGACATAGAAATCCCTCTTGGGACCTAGAAATCCCTCTAGGGACATAGAAATCTATCCCTCTAGGGACATAGAAATCCCTCTAGGGACATAGAAATCCCTCTAGCGACATAGAAATCCCTCTAGGGACATAGAAATCCCTCTAGGGACCTAGAAATCTATCCCTCTAGGGACCTAGAAATCCCTCTAGCGACATAGAAATCCCTCTAGCGACATAGAAATCTATCCCTCTAGGGACCTAGAAATCCCTCTAGCGACATAGAAATCCCTCTAGGGACATTGAAATCCCTCTAGGGACCTAGAAATCTATCCCTCTAGGGACCTAGAAATCTCTCTAGCGACATAGAAATCCCTCTGGGACATAGAAATCCCTCTAGGGACATAGAAATCCCTCTAGGGACATAGAAATCTATCCCTCTAGGGACATAGAAATCCCTCTTGGGACATAGAAATCCCTCTAGGGACATAGAAATCTCTCTCTCTAGGGACCTAGAAATCCCTCTAGGGACATAGAAATCCCTCTAGGGACATAGAAATCCCTCTTGGGACATAAAAATCCCTCTAGGGACATAGAAATCCCTCTAGGGACATAGAAATCTATCCCTCTAGGGACATAGAAATCCCTCTAGGGACCTAGAAATCCCTCTAGGGAAATAGAAATCCCTCTAGGGACATAGAAATCCCTCTTGGGACATAGAAATCCCTCTTGGGACATAGAAATCCCTCTTGGGACCTAGAAATCCCTCTAGGGACATAGAAATCTATCCCTCTAGGGACATAGAAATCCCTCTAGGGACATAGAAATCCCTCTAGCGACATAGAAATCCCTCTAGGGACATTGAAATCCCTCTAGGGACCTAGAAATCTATCCCTCTAGGGACCTAGAAATCCCTCTAGCGACATAGAAATCTCTCTAGCGACATAGAAATCCCTCTAGGGACATTGAAATCCCTCTAGGGACCTAGAAATCTCTCTAGCGACATAGAAATCCCTCTGGGACATAGAAATCCCTCTAGGGACATAGAAATCCCTCTAGGGACATAGAAATCGATCCCTCTAGGGACATAGAAATCCCTCTAGGGACATAGAAATCTATCCCTCTAGGGACATAGAAATCTCTCTCTCTAGGGACCTAGAAATCCCTCTGGGACATAGAAATCCCTCTAGGGACCTAGAAATCTCTCTCTCTAGGGACCTAGAATACCCTCTAGGGACCTAGAAATCCCTCTGGGACCTAGAAATCACTCTAGGGACATTGAAATCCCTCTAGGGCCTAGAAATCTCTCTAGCGACATAGAAATCCCTCTGGGACATAGAAATCCCTCTAGGGACATAGAAATCCCTCTAGGGACATAGAAATCTATCCCTCTAGGGACATAGAAATCCCTCTTGGGACATAGAAATCCCTCTAGGGACATAGAAATCTCTCTCTCTAGGGACCTAGAAATCCCTCTAGGGACCTAGAAATCCCTCTAGGGACCTAGAAATCCCTCTAGGGACATAGAAATCCCTCTAGGGACATTGAAATCCCTCTAGGGACATTGAAATCCCTCTAGGGACATAGAAATCTATCCCTCTAGGGACATAGAAATCCCTCTAGGGACATAGAAATCCCTCTTGGGACATAGAAATCCCTCTAGCGACATAGAAATCTATCCCTCTAGGGAAATAGAAATCCCTCTAGGGACATAGAAATCTATCCCTCTAGGGACATAGAAATCCCTCTAGGGACCTAGAAATCCCTCTGGGACATAGAAATCCCTCTAGGGACCTAGAAATCTCTCTCTCTAGGGACCTAGAATACCCTCTAGGGACCTAGAAATCCCTCTGGGACCTAGAAATCCCTCTAGGGACATTGAAATCCCTCTAGGGCCTAGAAATCTCTCTAGCGACATAGAAATCCCTCTGGGACATAGAAATCCCTCTAGGGACATAGAAATCCCTCTAGGGACATAGAAATCTATCCCTCTAGGGACATAGAAATCCCTCTTGGGACATAGAAATCCCTCTAGGGACATAGAAATCTCTCTCTCTAGGGACCTAGAATACCCTCTAGGGACCTAGAAATCCCTCTGGGACCTAGAAATCACTCTAGGGACATTGAAATCCCTCTAGGGCCTAGAAATCTCTCTAGCGACATAGAAATCCCTCTGGGACATAGAAATCCCTCTAGGGACATATAAATCCCTCTAGGGACATAGAAATCTATCCCTCTAGGGACATAGAAATCCCTCTTGGGACATAGAAATCCCTCTAGGGACATAGAAATCTCTCTCTCTAGGGACCTAGAAATCCCTCTAGGGACCTAGAAATCCCTCTAGGGACCTAGAAATCCCTCTAGGGACATAGAAATCCCTCTAGGGACATTGAAATCCCTCTAGGGACATTGAAATCCCTCTAGGGACATAGAAATCTATCCCTCTAGGGACATAGAAATCCCTCTAGGGACATAGAAATCCCTCTTGGGACATAGAAATCCCTCTAGCGACATAGAAATCTATCCCTCTAGGGAAATAGAAATCCCTCTAGGGACATAGAAATCTATCCCTCTAGGGACATAGAAATCCCTCTAGGGACCTAGAAATCCCTCTGGGACATAGAAATCCCTCTAGGGACCTAGAAATCCCTCTTGGGACATAGAAATCCCTCTAGGGAAATAGAAATCCCTCTAGGGACATAGAAATCTATCCCTCTAGGGACCTAGAAATCCCTCTAGCGACATAGAAATCCCTCTAGGGACATTGAAATCCCTCTAGGGACCTAGAAATCTATCCCTCTAGGGACCTAGAAATCCCTCTAGCGACATAGAAATCCCTCTAGGGACATAGAAATCTATCCCTCTAGGGACATAGAAATCCCTCTAGGGACCTAGAAATCCCTCTAGGGAAATAGAAATCCCTCTAGGGACATAGAAATCCCTCTTGGGACATAGAAATCCCTCTTGGGACATAGAAATCCCTCTTGGGACCTAGAAATCCCTCTAGGGACATAGAAATCTATCCCTCTAGGGACATAGAAATCCCTCTAGGGACATAGAAATCCCTCTAGCGACATAGAAATCCCTCTAGGGACATAGAAATCCCTCTAGGGACCTAGAAATCTATCCCTCTAGGGACCTAGAAATCCCTCTAGCGACATAGAAATCCCTCTAGCGACATAGAAATCTATCCCTCTAGGGACCTAGAAATCCCTCTAGCGACATAGAAATCCCTCTAGGGACATTGAAATCCCTCTAGGGACCTAGAAATCTATCCCTCTAGGGACCTAGAAATCTCTCTAGCGACATAGAAATCCCTCTGGGACATAGAAATCCCTCTAGGGACATAGAAATCCCTCTAGGGACATAGAAATCTATCCCTCTAGGGACATAGAAATCCCTCTTGGGACATAGAAATCCCTCTAGGGACATAGAAATCTCTCTCTCTAGGGACCTAGAAATCCCTCTAGGGACATAGAAATCCCTCTAGGGACATAGAAATCCCTCTTGGGACATAAAAATCCCTCTAGGGACATAGAAATCCCTCTAGGGACATAGAAATCTATCCCTCTAGGGACATAGAAATCCCTCTAGGGACCTAGAAATCCCTCTAGGGAAATAGAAATCCCTCTAGGGACATAGAAATCCCTCTTGGGACATAGAAATCCCTCTTGGGACATAGAAATCCCTCTTGGGACCTAGAAATCCCTCTAGGGACATAGAAATCTATCCCTCTAGGGACATAGAAATCCCTCTAGGGACATAGAAATCCCTCTAGCGACATAGAAATCCCTCTAGGGACATTGAAATCCCTCTAGGGACCTAGAAATCTATCCCTCTAGGGACCTAGAAATCCCTCTAGCGACATAGAAATCCCTCTAGGGACCTAGAAATCCCTCTAGGGACATTGAAATCCCTCTAGGGACCTAGAAATCTCTCTAGCGACATAGAAATCCCTCTAGGGACATTGAAATCCCTCTAGGGACCTAGAAATCTCTCTAGCGACATAGAAATCCCTCTGGGACATAGAAATCCCTCTAGGGACATAGAAATCCCTCTAGGGACATAGAAATCGATCCCTCTAGGGACATAGAAATCCCTCTAGGGACATAGAAATCTATCCCTCTAGGGACATAGAAATCTCTCTCTCTAGGGACCTAGAAATCCCTCTGGGACATAGAAATCCCTCTAGGGACCTAGAAATCTCTCTCTCTAGGGACCTAGAATACCCTCTAGGGACCTAGAAATCCCTCTGGGACCTAGAAATCACTCTAGGGACATTGAAATCCCTCTAGGGCCTAGAAATCTCTCTAGCGACATAGAAATCCCTCTGGGACATAGAAATCCCTCTAGGGACATAGAAATCCCTCTAGGGACATAGAAATCTATCCCTCTAGGGACATAGAAATCCCTCTTGGGACATAGAAATCCCTCTAGGGACATAGAAATCTCTCTCTCTAGGGACCTAGAAATCCCTCTAGGGACCTAGAAATCCCTCTAGGGACCTAGAAATCCCTCTAGGGACATAGAAATCCCTCTAGGGACATTGAAATCCCTCTAGGGACATTGAAATCCCTCTAGGGACATAGAAATCTATCCCTCTAGGGACATAGAAATCCCTCTAGGGACATAGAAATCCCTCTTGGGACATAGAAATCCCTCTAGCGACATAGAAATCTATCCCTCTAGGGAAATAGAAATCCCTCTAGGGACATAGAAATCTATCCCTCTAGGGACATAGAAATCCCTCTAGGGACCTAGAAATCCCTCTGGGACATAGAAATCCCTCTAGGGACCTAGAAATCCCTCTTGGGACATAGAAATTCCTCTAGGGAAATAGAAATCCCTCTAGGGACATAGAAATCTATCCCTCTAGGGACCTAGAAATCCCTCTAGCGACATAGAAATCCCTCTAGGGACATTGAAATCCCTCTAGGGACCTAGAAATCTATCCCTCTAGGGACCTAGAAATCCCTCTAGCGACATAGAAATCCCTCTAGGGACATAGAAATCTATCCCTCTAGGGACATAGAAATCCCTCTAGGGACCTAGAAATCCCTCTAGGGAAATAGAAATCCCTCTAGGGACATAGAAATCCCTCTTGGGACATAGAAATCCCTCTTGGGACATAGAAATCCCTCTTGGGACCTAGAAATCCCTCTAGGGACATAGAAATCTATCCCTCTAGGGACATAGAAATCCCTCTAGGGACATAGAAATCCCTCTAGCGACATAGAAATCCCTCTAGGGACATAGAAATCCCTCTAGGGACCTAGAAATCTATCCCTCTAGGGACCTAGAAATCCCTCTAGCGACATAGAAATCCCTCTAGCGACATAGAAATCTATCCCTCTAGGGACCTAGAAATCCCTCTAGCGACATAGAAATCCCTCTAGGGACATTGAAATCCCTCTAGGGACCTAGAAATCTATCCCTCTAGGGACCTAGAAATCTCTCTAGCGACATAGAAATCCCTCTGGGACATAGAAATCCCTCTAGGGACATAGAAATCCCTCTAGGGACATAGAAATCTATCCCTCTAGGGACATAGAAATCCCTCTTGGGACATAGAAATCCCTCTAGGGACATAGAAATCTCTCTCTCTAGGGACCTAGAAATCCCTCTAGGGACATAGAAATCCCTCTAGGGACATAGAAATCCCTCTTGGGACATAAAAATCCCTCTAGGGACATAGAAATCCCTCTAGGGACATAGAAATCTATCCCTCTAGGGACATAGAAATCCCTCTAGGGACCTAGAAATCCCTCTAGGGAAATAGAAATCCCTCTAGGGACATAGAAATCCCTCTTGGGACATAGAAATCCCTCTTGGGACATAGAAATCCCTCTTGGGACCTAGAAATCCCTCTAGGGACATAGAAATCTATCCCTCTAGGGACATAGAAATCCCTCTAGGGACATAGAAATCCCTCTAGCGACATAGAAATCCCTCTAGGGACATAGAAATCCCTCTAGGGACCTAGAAATCTATCCCTCTAGGGACCTAGAAATCCCTCTAGCGACAAAGAAATCCCTCTAGCGACATAGAAATCTATCCCTCTAGGGACCTAGAAATCCCTCTAGCGACATAGAAATCCCTCTAGGGACATTGAAATCCCTCTAGGGACCTAGAAATCTATCCCTCTAGGGACCTAGAAATCTCTCTAGCGACATAGAAATCCCTCTGGGACATAGAAATCCCTCTAGGGACATAGAAATCCCTCTAGGGACATAGAAATCGATCCCTCTAGGGACATAGAAATCCCTCTTGGGACATAGAAATCCCTCTAGGGACATAGAAATCTCTCTCTCTAGGGACCTAGAAATCCCTCTAGGGACATAGAAATCCCTCTTGGGACATAGAAATCCCTCTAGCGACATAGAAATCTATCCCTCTAGGGACATAGAAATCCCTCTAGGGACATAGTAATCTATCCCTCTAGGGACATAGAAATCCCTCTAGGGACCTAGAAATCCCTCTGGGACATAGAAATCCCTCTAGGGACCTAGAAATCCCTCTTGGGACATAGAAATCCCTCTAGGGAAATAGAAATCCCTCTAGGGACATAGAAATCCCTCTTGGGACATAGAAATCCCTCTTGGGACATAGAAATCTATCCCTCTAGGGACATAGAAATCCCTCTTGGGACATAGAAATCCCTCTTGGGACATAGAAATCCCTCTAGCGAAATAGAAATCTATCCCTCTAGGGATATAGAAATCCCTCTAGGGACATAGAAATCTATCCCTCTAGGGACATAGAAATCCCTCTAGGGACATAGAAATCTATCCCTCTAGGGACATAGAAATCCCTCTAGGGACCTAGAAATCCCTCTGGGACATAGAAATCCCTCTAGGGACCTAGAAATCTCTCTCTCTAGGGACCTAGAATACCCTCTAGGGACCTAGAAATCCCTCTGGGACCTAGAAATCCCTCTAGGGACATTGAAATCCCTCTAGGGACCTAGAAATCTATCCCTCTAGGGACCTAGAAATCTCTCTAGCGACATAGAAATCCCTCTGGGACATAGAAATCCCTCTAGGGACATAGAAATCCCTCTAGGGACATAGAAATCGATCCCTCTAGGGACATAGAAATCCCTCTTGGGACATAGAAATCCCTCTAGGGACATAGAAATCTCTCTCTCTAGGGACCTAGAAATCCCTCTAGGGACATAGAAATCCCTCTTGGGACATAGAAATCCCTCTAGCGACATAGAAATCTATCCCTCTAGGGACATAGAAATCCCTCTAGGGACATAGTAATCTATCCCTCTAGGGACATAGAAATCCCTCTAGGGACCTAGAAATCCCTCTGGGACATAGAAATCCCTCTAGGGACCTAGAAATCCCTCTTGGGACATAGAAATCCCTCTAGGGAAATAGAAATCCCTCTAGGGACATAGAAATCCCTCTTGGGACATAGAAATCCCTCTTGGGACATAGAAATCTATCCCTCTAGGGACATAGAAATCCCTCTTGGGACATAGAAATCCCTCTTGGGACATAGAAATCCCTCTAGCGACATAGAAATCTATCCCTCTAGGGATATAGAAATCCCTCTAGGGACATAGAAATCTATCCCTCTAGGGACATAGAAATCCCTCTAGGGACATAGAAATCTATCCCTCTAGGGACATAGAAATCCCTCTAGGGACCTAGAAATCCCTCTGGGACATAGAAATCCCTCTAGGGACCTAGAAATCTCTCTCTCTAGGGACCTAGAATACCCTCTAGGGACCTAGAAATCCCTCTGGGACCTAGAAATCCCTCTAGGGACATTGAAATCCCTCTAGGGCCTAGAAATCTCTCTAGCGAAATAGAAATCCCTCTGGGACATAGAAATCCCTCTAGGGACATAGAAATCCCTCTAGGGACATAGAAATCTATCCCTCTAGGGACATAGAAATCCCTCTTGGGACATAGAAATCCCTCTAGGGACATAGAAATCTCTCTCTCTAGGGACCTAGAATACCCTCTAGGGACCTAGAAATCCCTCTGGGACCTAGAAATCACTCTAGGGACATTGAAATCCCTCTAGGGCCTAGAAATCTCTCTAGCGACATAGAAATCCCTCTGGGACATAGAAATCCCTCTAGGGACATAGAAATCCCTCTAGGGACATAGAAATCTATCCCTCTAGGGACATAGAAATCCCTCTTGGGACATAGAAATCCCTCTAGGGACATAGAAATCTCTCTCTCTAGGGACCTAGAAATCCCTCTAGGGACCTAGAAATCCCTCTAGGGACCTAGAAATCCCTCTAGGGACATAGAAATCCCTCTAGGGACATTGAAATCCCTCTAGGGACATTGAAATCCCTCTAGGGACATAGAAATCTATCCCTCTAGGGACATAGAAATCCCTCTAGGGACATAGAAATCCCTCTTGGGACATAGAAATCCCTCTAGCGACATAGAAATCTATCCCTCTAGGGAAATAGAAATCCCTCTAGGGACATAGAAATCTATCCCTCTAGGGACATAGAAATCCCTCTAGGGACCTAGAAATCCCTCTGGGACATAGAAATCCCTCTAGGGACCTAGAAATCCCTCTTGGGACATAGAAATCCCTCTAGGGAAATAGAAATCCCTCTAGGGACATAGAAATCTATCCCTCTAGGGACCTAGAAATCCCTCTAGCGACATAGAAATCCCTCTAGGGACATTGAAATCCCTCTAGGGACCTAGAAATCTATCCCTCTAGGGACCTAGAAATCCCTCTAGCGACATAGAAATCCCTCTAGGGACATAGAAATCTATCCCTCTAGGGACATAGAAATCCCTCTAGGGACCTAGAAATCCCTCTAGGGAAATAGAAATCCCTCTAGGGACATAGAAATCCCTCTTGGGACATAGAAATCCCTCTTGGGACATAGAAATCCCTCTTGGGACCTAGAAATCCCTCTAGGGACATAGAAATCTATCCCTCTAGGGACATAGAAATCCCTCTAGGGACATAGAAATCCCTCTAGCGACATAGAAATCCCTCTAGGGACATAGAAATCCCTCTAGGGACCTAGAAATCTATCCCTCTAGGGACCTAGAAATCCCTCTAGCGACATAGAAATCCCTCTAGCGACATAGAAATCTATCCCTCTAGGGACCTAGAAATCCCTCTAGCGACATAGAAATCCCTCTAGGGACATTGAAATCCCTCTAGGGACCTAGAAATCTATCCCTCTAGGGACCTAGAAATCTCTCTAGCGACATAGAAATCCCTCTGGGACATAGAAATCCCTCTAGGGACATAGAAATCCCTCTAGGGACATAGAAATCTATCCCTCTAGGGACATAGAAATCCCTCTTGGGACATAGAAATCCCTCTAGGGACATAGAAATCTCTCTCTCTAGGGACCTAGAAATCCCTCTAGGGACATAGAAATCCCTCTAGGGACATAGAAATCCCTCTTGGGACATAAAAATCCCTCTAGGGACATAGAAATCCCTCTAGGGACATAGAAATCTATCCCTCTAGGGACATAGAAATCCCTCTAGGGACCTAGAAATCCCTCTAGGGAAATAGAAATCCCTCTAGGGACATAGAAATCCCTCTTGGGACATAGAAATCCCTCTTGGGACATAGAAATCCCTCTTGGGACCTAGAAATCCCTCTAGGGACATAGAAATCTATCCCTCTAGGGACATAGAAATCCCTCTAGGGACATAGAAATCCCTCTAGCGACATAGAAATCCCTCTAGGGACATAGAAATCCCTCTAGGGACCTAGAAATCTATCCCTCTAGGGACCTAGAAATCCCTCTAGCGACAAAGAAATCCCTCTAGCGACATAGAAATCTATCCCTCTAGGGACCTAGAAATCCCTCTAGCGACATAGAAATCCCTCTAGGGACATTGAAATCCCTCTAGGGACCTAGAAATCTATCCCTCTAGGGACCTAGAAATCTCTCTAGCGACATAGAAATCCCTCTGGGACATAGAAATCCCTCTAGGGACATAGAAATCCCTCTAGGGACATAGAAATCGATCCCTCTAGGGACATAGAAATCCCTCTTGGGACATAGAAATCCCTCTAGGGACATAGAAATCTCTCTCTCTAGGGACCTAGAAATCCCTCTAGGGACATAGAAATCCCTCTTGGGACATAGAAATCCCTCTAGCGACATAGAAATCTATCCCTCTAGGGACATAGAAATCCCTCTAGGGACATAGTAATCTATCCCTCTAGGGACATAGAAATCCCTCTAGGGACCTAGAAATCCCTCTGGGACATAGAAATCCCTCTAGGGACCTAGAAATCCCTCTTGGGACATAGAAATCCCTCTAGGGAAATAGAAATCCCTCTAGGGACATAGAAATCCCTCTTGGGACATAGAAATCCCTCTTGGGACATAGAAATCTATCCCTCTAGGGACATAGAAATCCCTCTTGGGACATAGAAATCCCTCTTGGGACATAGAAATCCCTCTAGCGACATAGAAATCTATCCCTCTAGGGACATAGAAATCCCTCTAGGGACATAGAAATCTATCCCTCTAGGGACATAGAAATCCCTCTAGGGACATAGAAATCTATCCCTCTAGGGACATAGAAATCCCTCTAGGGACCTAGAAATCCCTCTGGGACATAGAAATCCCTCTAGGGACCTAGAAATCTCTCTCTCTAGGGACCTAGAATACCCTCTAGGGACATAGAAATCCCTCTAGGGACATAGAAATCTATCCCTCTAGGGACATAGAAATCCCTCTAGGGACCTAGAAATCCCTCTGGGACATAGAAATCCCTCTAGGGACCTAGAAATCTCTCTCTCTAGGGACCTAGAATACCCTCTAGGGACCTAGAAATCCCTCTGGGACCTAGAAATCCCTCTAGGGACATTGAAATCCCTCTAGGGCCTAGAAATCTCTCTAGCGACATAGAAATCCCTCTGGGACATAGAAATCCCTCTAGGGACATAGAAATCCCTCTAGGGACATAGAAATCTATCCCTCTAGGGACATAGAAATCCCTCTTGGGACATAGAAATCCCTCTAGGGACATAGAAATCTCTCTCTCTAGGGACCTAGAAATCCCTCTAGGGACCTAGAAATCCCTCTAGGGACCTAGAAATCCCTCTAGGGACATAGAAATCCCTCTAGGGACATTGAAATCCCTCTAGGGACATAGAAATCTATCCCTCTAGGGACATAGAAATCCCTCTAGGGACATAGTAATCTATCCCTCTAGGGACATAGAAATCCCTCTGGGGACCTAGAAATCCCTCTGGGACATAGAAATCCCTCTAGGGACCTAGAAATCCCTCTTGGGACATAGAAATCCCTCTAGGGAAATAGAAATCCCTCTAGGGACATAGAAATCCCTCTTGGGACATAGAAATCCCTCTTGGGACATAGAAATCCCTCTTGGGACCTAGAAATCCCTCTAGGGACATAGAAATCTATCCCTCTAGGGACATAGAAATCCCTCTAGGGACATAGAAATCCCTCTAGCGACATAGAAATCCCTCTAGGGACATTGAAATCCCTCTAGGGACCTAGAAATCTATCCCTCTAGGGACCTAGAAATCCCTCTAGCGACATAGAAATCCCTCTAGGGACCTAGAAATCCCTCTAGGGACATTGAAATCCCTCTAGGGACCTAGAAATCTCTCTAGCGACATAGAAATCCCTCTAGGGACATTGAAATCCCTCTAGGGACCTAGAAATCTCTCTAGCGACATAGAAATCCCTCTGGGACATAGAAATCCCTCTAGGGACATAGAAATCCCTCTAGGGACATAGAAATCGATCCCTCTAGGGACATAGAAATCCCTCTAGGGACATAGAAATCTATCCCTCTAGGGACATAGAAATCTCTCTCTCTAGGGACCTAGAAATCCCTCTGGGACATAGAAATCCCTCTAGGGACCTAGAAATCTCTCTCTCTAGGGACCTAGAATACCCTCTAGGGACCTAGAAATCCCTCTGGGACCTAGAAATCACTCTAGGGACATTGAAATCCCTCTAGGGCCTAGAAATCTCTCTAGCGACATAGAAATCCCTCTGGGACATAGAAATCCCTCTAGGGACATAGAAATCCCTCTAGGGACATAGAAATCTATCCCTCTAGGGACATAGAAATCCCTCTTGGGACATAGAAATCCCTCTAGGGACATAGAAATCTCTCTCTCTAGGGACCTAGAAATCCCTCTAGGGACCTAGAAATCCCTCTAGGGACCTAGAAATCCCTCTAGGGACATAGAAATCCCTCTAGGGACATTGAAATCCCTCTAGGGACATAGAAATCTATCCCTCTAGGGACATAGAAATCCCTCTAGGGACATAGTAATCTATCCCTCTAGGGACATAGAAATCCCTCTAGGGACCTAGAAATCCCTCTGGGACATAGAAATCCCTCTAGGGACCTAGAAATCCCTCTTGGGACATAGAAATCCCTCTAGGGAAATAGAAATCCCTCTAGGGACATAGAAATCCCTCTTGGGACATAGAAATCCCTCTTGGGACATAGAAATCCCTCTTGGGACCTAGAAATCCCTCTAGGGACATAGAAATCTATCCCTCTAGGGACATAGAAATCCCTCTAGGGACATAGAAATCCCTCTAGCGACATAGAAATCCCTCTAGGGACATTGAAATCCCTCTAGGGACCTAGAAATCTATCCCTCTAGGGACCTAGAAATCCCTCTAGCGACATAGAAATCCCTCTAGGGACCTAGAAATCCCTCTAGGGACATTGAAATCCCTCTAGGGACCTAGAAATCTCTCTAGCGACATAGAAATCCCTCTAGGGACATAGAAATCTATCCCTCTAGGGACATAGAAATCCCTCTTGGGACATAGAAATCCCTCTTGGGACATAGAAATCCCTCTAGCGACATAGAAATCTATCCCTCTAGGGACATAGAAATCCCTCTAGGGACATAGAAATCTATCCCTCTAGGGACATAGAAATCCCTCTAGGGACATAGAAATCTATCCCTCTAGGGACATAGAAATCCCTCTAGGGACCTAGAAATCCCTCTGGGACATAGAAATCCCTCTGGGACATAGAAATCCCTCTAGGGACCTAGAAATCCCTCTTGGGACATAGAAATCCCTCTAGGGAAATAGAAATCCCTCTAGGGACATAGAAATCCCTCTTGGGACATAGAAATCCCTCTTGGGACATAGAAATCCCTCTTGGGACCTAGAAATCCCTCTAGGGACATAGAAATCTATCCCTCTAGGGACATAGAAATCCCTCTAGGGACATAGAAATCCCTCTAGCGACATAGAAATCCCTCTAGGGACATTGAAATCCCTCTAGGGACCTAGAAATCTATCCCTCTAGGGACCTAGAAATCCCTCTAGCGACATAGAAATCCCTCTAGGGACCTAGAAATCCCTCTAGGGACATTGAAATCCCTCTAGGGACCTAGAAATCTCTCTAGCGACATAGAAATCCCTCTAGGGACATAGAAATCTATCCCTCTAGGGACATAGAAATCCCTCTTGGGACATAGAAATCCCTCTTGGGACATAGAAATCCCTCTAGCGACATAGAAATCTATCCCTCTAGGGACATAGAAATCCCTCTAGGGACATAGAAATCTATCCCTCTAGGGACATAGAAATCCCTCTAGGGACATAGAAATCTATCCCTCTAGGGACATAGAAATCCCTCTAGGGACCTAGAAATCCCTCTGGGACATAGAAATCCCTCTAGGGACCTAGAAATCTCTCTCTCTGGGGACCTAGAATACCCTCTAGGGACCTAGAAATCCCTCTGGGACCTAGAAATCCCTCTAGGGACATTGAAATCCCTCTAGGGCCTAGAAATCTCTCTAGCGACATAGAAATCCCTCTGGGACATAGAAATCCCTCTAGGGACATAGAAATCCCTCTAGGGACATAGAAATCTATCCCTCTAGGGACATAGAAATCCCTCTTGGGACATAGAAATCCCTCTAGGGACATAGAAATCTCTCTCTCTAGGGACCTAGAAATCCCTCTAGGGACCTAGAAATCCCTCTAGGGACCTAGAAATCCCTCTAGGGACATAGAAATCCCTCTAGGGACATTGAAATCCCTCTAGGGACATAGAAATCTATCCCTCTAGGGACATAGAAATCCCTCTAGGGACATAGTAATCTATCCCTCTAGGGACATAGAAATCCCTCTAGGGACCTAGAAATCCCTCTGGGACATAGAAATCCCTCTAGGGACCTAGAAATCCCTCTTGGGACATAGAAATCCCTCTAGGGAAATAGAAATCCCTCTAGGGACATAGAAATCCCTCTTGGGACATAGAAATCCCTCTTGGGACATAGAAATCCCTCTTGGGACCTAGAAATCCCTCTAGGGACATAGAAATCTATCCCTCTAGGGACATAGAAATCCCTCTAGGGACATAGAAATCCCTCTAGCGACATAGAAATCCCTCTAGGGACATTGAAATCCCTCTAGGGACCTAGAAATCTATCCCTCTAGGGACCTAGAAATCCCTCTAGCGACATAGAAATCCCTCTAGGGACCTAGAAATCCCTCTAGGGACATTGAAATCCCTCTAGGGACCTAGAAATCTCTCTAGCGACATAGAAATCCCTCTAGGGACATTGAAATCCCTCTAGGGACCTAGAAATCTCTCTAGCGACATAGAAATCCCTCTGGGACATAGAAATCCCTCTAGGGACATAGAAATCCCTCTAGGGACATAGAAATCGATCCCTCTAGGGACATAGAAATCCCTCTAGGGACATAGAAATCTATCCCTCTAGGGACATAGAAATCTCTCTCTCTAGGGACCTAGAAATCCCTCTGGGACATAGAAATCCCTCTAGGGACCTAGAAATCTCTCTCTCTAGGGACCTAGAATACCCTCTAGGGACCTAGAAATCCCTCTGGGACCTAGAAATCACTCTAGGGACATTGAAATCCCTCTAGGGCCTAGAAATCTCTCTAGCGACATAGAAATCCCTCTGGGACATAGAAATCCCTCTAGGGACATAGAAATCCCTCTAGGGACATAGAAATCTATCCCTCTAGGGACATAGAAATCCCTCTTGGGACATAGAAATCCCTCTAGGGACATAGAAATCTCTCTCTCTAGGGACCTAGAAATCCCTCTAGGGACCTAGAAATCCCTCTAGGGACCTAGAAATCCCTCTAGGGACATAGAAATCCCTCTAGGGACATTGAAATCCCTCTAGGGACATAGAAATCTATCCCTCTAGGGACATAGAAATCCCTCTAGGGACATAGTAATCTATCCCTCTAGGGACATAGAAATCCCTCTAGGGACCTAGAAATCCCTCTGGGACATAGAAATCCCTCTAGGGACCTAGAAATCCCTCTTGGGACATAGAAATCCCTCTAGGGAAATAGAAATCCCTCTAGGGACATAGAAATCCCTCTTGGGACATAGAAATCCCTCTTGGGACATAGAAATCCCTCTTGGGACCTAGAAATCCCTCTAGGGACATAGAAATCTATCCCTCTAGGGACATAGAAATCCCTCTAGGGACATAGAAATCCCTCTAGCGACATAGAAATCCCTCTAGGGACATTGAAATCCCTCTAGGGACCTAGAAATCTATCCCTCTAGGGACCTAGAAATCCCTCTAGCGACATAGAAATCCCTCTAGGGACCTAGAAATCCCTCTAGGGACATTGAAATCCCTCTAGGGACCTAGAAATCTCTCTAGCGACATAGAAATCCCTCTAGGGACATTGAAATCCCTCTAGGGACCTAGAAATCTCTCTAGCGACATAGAAATCCCTCTGGGACATAGAAATCCCTCTAGGGACATAGAAATCCCTCTAGGGACATAGAAATCGATCCCTCTAGGGACATAGAAATCCCTCTAGGGACATAGAAATCTATCCCTCTAGGGACATAGAAATCTCTCTCTCTAGGGACCTAGAAATCCCTCTGGGACATAGAAATCCCTCTAGGGACCTAGAAATCTCTCTCTCTAGGGACCTAGAATACCCTCTAGGGACCTAGAAATCCCTCTGGGACCTAGAAATCACTCTAGGGACATTGAAATCCCTCTAGGGCCTAGAAATCTCTCTAGCGACATAGAAATCCCTCTGGGACATTGAAATCCCTCTAGGGACATAGAAATCCCTCTAGGGACATAGAAATCTATCCCTCTAGGGACATAGAAATCCCTCTTGGGACATAGAAATCCCTCTAGGGACATAGAAATCTCTCTCTCTAGGGACCTAGAAATCCCTCTAGGGACCTAGAAATCCCTCTAGGGACCTAGAAATCCCTCTAGGGACATAGAAATCCCTCTAGGGACATTGAAATCCCTCTAGGGACATAGAAATCTATCCCTCTAGGGACATAGAAATCCCTCTAGGGACATAGAAATCCCTCTAGGGACATAGTAATCTATCCCTCTAGGGACCTAGAGATCCCTCTGGGACATAGAAATCCCTCTAGGGACCTAGAAATCCCTCTTGGGACATAGAAATCCCTCTAGGGAAATAGAAATCCCTCTAGGGACATAGAAATCCCTCTTGGGACATAGAAATCCCTCTTGGGACATAGAAATCCCTCTTGGGACCTAGAAATCCCTCTAGGGACATAGAAATCTATCCCTCTAGGGACATAGAAATCCCTCTAGGGACATAGAAATCCCTCTAGCGACATAGAAATCCCTCTAGGGACATTGAAATCCCTCTAGGGACCTAGAAATCTATCCCTCTAGGGACCTAGAAATCCCTCTAGCGACATAGAAATCCCTCTAGGGACCTAGAAATCCCTCTAGGGACATTGAAATCCCTCTAGGGACCTAGAAATCTCTCTAGCGACATAGAAATCCCTCTGGGACATAGAAATCCCTCTAGGGACATAGAAATCCCTCTAGGGACATAGAAATCCCTCTTGGGACATAGAAATCCCTCTTGGGACCTAGAAATCCCTCTAGGGACATAGAAATCTATCCCTCTAGGGACATAGAAATCCCTCTAGGGACATAGAAATCTATCCCTCTAGGGACATAGAAATCCCTCTAGGGACATAGAAATCCCTCTTGGGACATAGAAATCCCTCTAGCGACATAGAAATCTATCCCTCTAGGGACATAGAAATCCCTCTAGGGACATAGAAATCCCTCTAGCGACATAGAAATCCCTCTAGGGACATTGAAATCCCTCTAGGGACCTAGAAATCTATCCCTCTAGGGACCTAGAAATCCCTCTAGCGACATAGAAATCCCTCTAGGGACCTAGAAATCCCTCTAGGGACATTGAAATCCCTCTAGGGACCTAGAAATCCCTCTTGGGACATAGAAATCCCTCTAGGGAAATAGAAATCCTTCTAGGGACATAGAAATCCCTCTTGGGACATAGAAATCCCTCTTGGGACATAGAAATCCCTCTTGGGACCTAGAAATCCCTCTAGGGACATAGAAATCTATCCCTCTAGGGACATAGAAATCCCTCTAGGGACATAGAAATCTATCCCTCTAGGGACATAGAAATCCCTCTAGGGACATAGAAATCCCTCTTGGGACATAGAAATCCCTCTAGCGACATAGAAATCTATCCCTCTAGGGACATAGAAATCCCTCTAGGGACATAGAAATCTATCCCTCTAGGGACATTGAAATCCCTCTAGGGACCTAGAAATCTATCCCTCTAGGGACCTAGAAATCTCTCTAGCGACATAGAAATCCCTCTGGGACATAGAAATCCCTCTAGGGACATAGAAATCCCTCTAGGGACATAGAAATCTATCCCTCTAGGGACATAGAAATCCCTCTAGGGACATAGAAATCTATCCCTCTTGGGACCTAGAAATCCCTCTAGGGACATAGAAATCTATCCCTCTAGGGACATAGAAATCCCTCTAGGGACATAGAAATCTATCCCTCTAGGGACATAGAAATCCCTCTAGGGACATAGAAATCCCTCTTGGGACATAGAAATCCCTCTAGCGACATAGAAATCTCTCTCTCTAGGGACCTAGAAATCCCTCTAGGGACATAGAAATCCCTCTAGGGACATAGAAATCCCTCTTGGGACATAAAAATCCCTCTAGGGACATAGAAATCCCTCTAGGGACATAGAAATCTATCCCTCTAGGGACATAGAAATCCCTCTAGGGACATAGAAATCCCTCTAGGGACCTAGAAATCTCTCTAGCGACATAGAAATCCCTCTAGCGACATAAAAACCCTCTAGGGACATAGAAATCTCTCTCTCTAGGGACCTAGAATACCCTCTAGGGACCTAGAAATCCCTCTGGGACATAGAAATCCCTCTAGGGACATAGAAATCCCTCTAGGGACCTAGAAATCCCTCTAGGGACATAGAAATCTATCCCTCTAGGGACATAGAAATCCCTCTTGGGACATAGAAATCCCTCTTGGGACATAGAAATCCCTCTAGCGACATAGAAATCTATCCCTCTAGGGACATAGAAATCCCTCTAGGGACATAGAAATCTATCCCTCTAGGGACATAGAAATCCCTCTAGGGACATAGAAATCTATCCCTCTAGGGACATAGAAATCCCTCTAGGGACCTAGAAATCCCTCTGGGACATAGAAATCCCTCTAGGGACCTAGAAATCTCTCTCTCTAGGGACCTAGAATACCCTCAAGGGACCTAGAAATCCCTCTGGGACCTAGAAATCCCTCTAGGGACATTGAAATCCCTCTAGGGCCTAGAAATCTCGCTAGCGACATAGAAATCCCTCTGGGACATAGAAATCCCTCTAGGGACATAGAAATCCCTCTAGGGACATAGAAATCTATCCCTCTAGGGACATAGAAATCCCTCTTGGGACATAGAAATCCCTCTAGGGACATAGAAATCTCTCTCTCTAGGGACCTAGAAATCCCTCTAGGGACCTAGAAATCCCTCTAGGGACCTAGAAATCCCTCTAGGGACATAGAAATCCCTCTAGGGACATTGAAATCCCTCTAGGGACATAGAAATCTATCCCTCTAGGGACATAGAAATCCCTCTAGGGACATAGAAATCCCTCTTGGGACATAGAAATCCCTCTAGCGACATAGAAATCTATCCCTCTAGGGACATAGAAATCCCTCTAGGGACATAGTAATCTATCCCTCTAGGGACATAGAAATCCCTCTAGGGACCTAGAAATCCCTCTGGGACATAGAAATCCCTCTAGGGACCTAGAAATCCCTCTTGGGACATAGAAATCCCTCTAGGGAAATAGAAATCCCTCTAGGGACATAGAAATCCCTCTTGGGACATAGAAATCCCTCTTGGGACATAGAAATCCCTCTTGGGACCTAGAAATCCCTCTAGGGACATAGAAATCTATCCCTCTAGGGACATAGAAATCCCTCTAGGGACATAGAAATCCCTCTAGCGACATAGAAATCCCTCTAGGGACATTGAAATCCCTCTAGGGACCTAGAAATCTATCCCTCTAGGGACCTAGAAATCCCTCTAGCGACATAGAAATCCCTCTAGGGACCTAGAAATCCCTCTAGGGACATTGAAATCCCTCTAGGGACCTAGAAATCTCTCTAGCGACATAGAAATCCCTCTGGGACATAGAAATCCCTCTAGGGACATAGAAATCCCTCTAGGGACATAGAAATCGATCCCTCTAGGGACATAGAAATCCCTCTTGGGACATAGAAATCCCTCTAGGGACATAGAAATCTCTCTCTCTAGGGACCTAGAAATCCCTCTAGGGACATAGAAATCCCTCTTGGGACATAGAAATCCCTCTAGCGACATAGAAATCTATCCCTCTAGGGACATAGAAATCCCTCTAGGGACATAGTAATCTATCCCTCTAGGGACATAGAAATCCCTCTAGGGACCTAGAAATCCCTCTGGGACATAGAAATCCCTCTAGGGACCTAGAAATCCCTCTAGGGACATTGAAATCCCTCTAGGGACATAGAAATCTATCCCTCTAGGGACATAGAAATCCCTCTAGGGACATAGTACTCTATCCCTCTAGGGACATAGAAATCCCTCTAGGGACCTAGAAATCCCTCTGGGACATAGAAATCCCTCTTGGGACATAGAAATCCCTCTAGGGAAATAGAAATCCCTCTAGGGACATAGAAATCCCTCTTGGGACATAGAAATCCCTCTTGGGACATAGAAATCCCTCTTGGGACCTAGAAATCCCTCTAGGGACATAGAAATCTATCCCTCTAGGGACATAGAAATCCCTCTAGGGACATAGAAATCCCTCTAGCGACATAGAAATCCCTCTAGGGACATTGAAATCCCTCTAGGGACCTAGAAATCTATCCCTCTAGGGACCTAGAAATCCCTCTAGCGACATAGAAATCCCTCTAGGGACCTAGAAATCCCTCTAGGGACATTGAAATCCCTCTAGGGACCTAGAAATCTCTCTAGCGACATAGAAATCCCTCTGGGACATAGAAATCCCTCTAGGGACATAGAAATCCCTCTAGGGACATAGAAATCGATCCCTCTAGGGACATAGAAATCCCTCTTGGGACATAGAAATCCCTCTAGGGACATAGAAATCTCTCTCTCTAGGGACCTAGAAATCCCTCTAGGGACATAGAAATCCCTCTTGGGACATAGAAATCCCTCTAGCGACATAGAAATCTATCCCTCTAGGGACATAGAAATCCCTCTAGGGACATAGTAATCTATCCCTCTAGGGACATAGAAATCCCTCTAGGGACCTAGAAATCCCTCTGGGACATAGAAATCCCTCTAGGGACCTAGAAATCCCTCTTGGGACATAGAAATCCCTCTAGGGAAATAGAAATCCTTCTAGGGACATAGAAATCCCTCTTGGGACATAGAAATCCCTCTTGGGACATAGAAATCCCTCTTGGGACCTAGAAATCCCTCTAGGGACATAGAAATCTATCCCTCTAGGGACATAGAAATCCCTCTAGGGACATAGAAATCTATCCCTCTAGGGACATAGAAATCCCTCTAGGGACATAGAAATCCCTCTTGGGACATAGAAATCCCTCTAGCGACATAGAAATCTATCCCTCTAGGGACATAGAAATCCCTCTAGGGACATAGAAATCTATCCCTCTAGGGACATTGAAATCCCTCTAGGGACCTAGAAATCTATCCCTCTAGGGACCTAGAAATCTCTCTAGCGACATAGAAATCCCTCTGGGACATAGAAATCCCTCTAGGGACATAGAAATCCCTCTAGGGACATAGAAATCTATCCCTCTAGGGACATAGAAATCCCTCTTGGGACATAGAAATCCCTCTAGGGACATAGAAATCTCTCTCTCTAGGGACCTAGAAATCCCTCTAGGGACATAGAAATCCCTCTAGGGACATAGAAATCCCTCTTGGGACATAAAAATCCCTCTAGGGACATAGAAATCCCTCTAGGGACATAGAAATCTATCCCTCTAGGGACATAGAAATCCCTCTAGGGACATAGAAATCCCTCTAGGGACCTAGAAATCTCTCTAGCGACATAGAAATCCCTCTAGCGACATAGAAATCCCTCTAGGGACATAGAAATCCCTCTAGGGACCTAGAAATCCCTCTAGGGACATAGAAATCTATCCCTCTAGGGACATAGAAATCCCTCTTGGGACATAGAAATCCCTCTTGGGACATAGAAATCCCTCTAGCGACATAGAAATCTATCCCTCTAGGGACATAGAAATCCCTCTAGGGACATAGAAATCTATCCCTCTAGGGACATAGAAATCCCTCTAGGGACATAGAAATCTATCCCTCTAGGGACATAGAAATCCCTCTAGGGACCTAGAAATCCCTCTGGGACATAGAAATCCCTCTAGGGACCTAGAAATCTCTCTCTCTAGGGACCTAGAATACCCTCTAGGGACCTAGAAATCCCTCTGGGACCTAGAAATCCCTCTAGGGACATTGAAATCCCTCTAGGGCCTAGAAATCTCTCTAGCGACATAGAAATCCCTCTGGGACATAGAAATCCCTCTAGGGACATAGAAATCCCTCTAGGGACATAGAAATCTATCCCTCTAGGGACATAGAAATCCCTCTTGGGACATAGAAATCCCTCTAGGGACATAGAAATCTCTCTCTCTAGGGACCTAGAAATCCCTCTAGGGACCTAGAAATCCCTCTAGGGACCTAGAAATCCCTCTAGGGACATAGAAATCCCTCTAGGGACATTGAAATCCCTCTAGGGACATAGAAATCTATCCCTCTAGGGACATAGAAATCCCTCTAGGGACATAGAAATCCCTCTTGGGACATAGAAATCCCTCTAGCGACATAGAAATCTATCCCTCTAGGGACATAGAAATCCCTCTAGGGACATAGTAATTTATCCCTCTAGGGACATAGAAATCCCTCTAGGGACCTAGAAATCCCTCTGGGACATAGAAATCCCTCTAGGGACCTAGAAATCCCTCTTGGGACATAGAAATCCCTCTAGGGAAATAGAAATCCCTCTAGGGACATAGAAATCCCTCTTGGGACATAGAAATCCCTCTTGGGACATAGAAATCCCTCTTGGGACCTAGAAATCCCTCTAGGGACATAGAAATCTATCCCTCTAGGGACATAGAAATCCCTCTAGGGACATAGAAATCCCTCTAGCGACATAGAAATCCCTCTAGGGACATTGAAATCCCTCTAGGGACCTAGAAATCTATCCCTCTAGGGACCTAGAAATCCCTCTAGCGACATAGAAATCCCTCTAGGGACCTAGAAATCCCTCTAGGGACATTGAAATCCCTCTAGGGACATAGAAATCGATCCCTCTAGGGACATAGAAATCCCTCTTGGGACATAGAAATCCCTCTAGGGACATAGAAATCTCTCTCTCTAGGGACCTAGAAATCCCTCTAGGGACATAGAAATCCCTCTTGGGACATAGAAATCCCTCTAGCGACATAGAAATCTATCCCTCTAGGGACATAGAAATCCCTCTAGGGACATAGTAATCTATCCCTCTAGGGACATAGAAATCCCTCTAGGGACCTAGAAATCCCTCTGGGACATAGAAATCCCTCTAGGGACCTAGAAATCCCTCTTGGGACATAGAAATCCCTCTAGGGAAATAGAAATCCCTCTAGGGACATAGAAATCCCTCTTGGGACATAGAAATCCCTCTTGGGACATAGAAATCCCTCTTGGGACCTAGAAATCCCTCTAGGGACATAGAAATCTATCCCTCTAGGGACATAGAAATCCCTCTAGGGACATAGAAATCTATCCCTCTAGGGACATAGAAATCCCTCTAGGGACATAGAAATCCCTCTTGGGACATAGAAATCCCTCTAGCGACATAGAAATCTATCCCTCTAGGGACATAGAAATCCCTCTAGGGACATAGAAATCTATCCCTCTAGGGACATAGAAATCCCTCTAGGGACATAGAAATCTATCCCTCTAGGGACATAGAAATCCCTCTTGGGACATAGAAATCCCTCTAGGGACATAGAAATCTCTCTCTCTAGGGACCTAGAAATCCCTCTAGGGACCTAGAAATCCCTCTAGGGACATAGAAATCCCTCTAGGGACATAGAAATCCCTCTTGGGACATAGAAATCCCTCTAGCGACATAGAAATCCCTCTAGGGACATAGAAATCTCTCTCTCTAGGGACCTAGAATACCCTCTAGGGACCTAGAAATCCCTCTGGGACATAGAAATCCCTCTAGGGACATAGAAATCCCTCTAGGGACCTAGAAATCCCTCTAGGGACATAGAAATCTATCCCTCTAGGGACATAGAAATCCCTCTTGGGACATAGAAATCCCTCTAGGGACATAGAAATCCCTCTAGGGACATAGAAATCTATCCCTCTGGGGACATAGAAATCCCTCTTGGGACATAGAAATCCCTCTGGGACATAGAAATCTATCCCTCTAGGGACATAAAAATCCCTCTAGGGACATAGAAATCTATCCCTCTAGGGACATAGAAATCCCTCTAGGGACCTAGAAATCCCTCTGGGACATAGAAATCCCTCTTGGGACATAGAAATCCCTCTTGGGACATAGAAATCCCTCTTGGGACCTAGAAATCCCTCTAGGGACATTGAAATCCCTCTAGGGACATAGAAATCTATCCCTCTAGGGACATAGAAATCCCTCTAGGGACATAGAAATCCCTCTAGGGACATAGAAATCCCTCTAGGGACCTAGAAATCCCTCTTGGGACATAGAAATCCCTCTAGGGAAATAGAAATCCCTCTAGGGACATAGAAATCTATCCCTCTAGGGACCTAGAAATCCCTCTAGCGACATAGAAATCCCTCTAGGGACATTGAAATCCCTCTAGGGACCTAGAAATCTATCCCTCTAGGGACCTAGAAATCCCTCTAGCGACATAGAAATCCCTCTAGGGACCTAGAAATCCCTCTAGGGACATTGAAATCACTCTAGGGACCTAGAAATCCCTCTAGGGACATAGAAATCTATCCCTCTAGGGACATAGAAATCCCTCTAGGGACCTAGAAATCCCTCTAGGGAAATAGAAATCCCTCTAGGGACATAGAAATCCCTCTTGGGACATAGAAATCCCTCTTGGGACATAGAAATCCCTCTTGGGACCTAGAAATCCCTCTAGGGACATAGAAATCTATCCCTCTAGGGACATAGAAATCCCTCTAGGGACATAGAAATCCCTCTAGCGACATAGAAATCCATCTAGGGACATAGAAATCCCTCTAGGGACCTAGAAATCTATCCCTCTAGGGACCTAGAAATCCCTCTAGCGACATAGAAATCCCTCTAGCGACACAGAAATCTATCCCTCTAGGGACCTAGAAATCCCTCTAGCGACATAGAAATCCCTCTAGGGACATTGAAATCCCTCTAGGGACCTAGAAATCTATCCCTCTAGGGACCTAGAAATCTCTCTAGCGACATAGAAATCCCTCTGGGACATAGAAATCCCTCTAGGGACATAGAAATCCCTCTAGGGACATAGAAATCTATCCCTCTAGGGACATAGAAATCCCTCTTGGGACATAGAAATCCCTCTAGGGACATAGAAATCTCTCTCTCTAGGGACCTAGAAATCCCTCTAGGGACATAGAAATCCCTCTAGGGACATAGAAATCCCTCTTGGGACATAAAAATCCCTCTAGGGACATAGAAATCCCTCTAGGGACATAGAAATCTATCCCTCTAGGGACATAGAAATCCCTCTAGGGACATAGAAATCCCTCTAGGGACCTAGAAATCTCTCTAGCGACATAGAAATCCCTCTAGCGACATAGAAATCCCTCTAGGGACATAGAAATCTCTCTCTCTAGGGACCTAGAAATCCCTCTGGGACATAGAAATCCCTCTAGGGACATAGAAATCCCTCTAGGGACCTAGAAATCCCTCTAGGGACATAGAAATCTATCCCTCTAGGGACATAGAAATCCCTCTTGGGACATAGAAATCCCTCTTGGGACATAGAAATCCCTCTAGCGACATAGAAATCTATCCCTCTAGGGACATAGAAATCCCTCTAGGGACATAGAAATCTATCCCTCTAGGGACATAGAAATCCCTCTAGGGACATAGAAATCTATCCCTCTAGGGACATAGAAATCCCTCTAGGGACCTAGAAATCCCTCTGGGACATAGAAATCCCTCTAGGGACCTAGAAATCTCTCTCTCTAGGGACCTAGAATACCCTCTAGGGACCTAGAAATCCCTCTGGGACCTAGAAATCCCTCTAGGGACATTGAAATCCCTCTAGGGCCTAGAAATCTCTCTAGCGACATAGAAATCCCTCTGGGACATAGAAATCCCTCTAGGGACATAGAAATCCCTCTAGGGACATAGAAATCTATCCCTCTAGGGACATAGAAATCCCTCTTGGGACATAGAAATCCCTCTAGGGACATAGAAATCTCTCTCTCTAGGGACCTAGAAATCCCTCTAGGGACCTAGAAATCCCTCTAGGGACATAGAAATCCCTCTAGGGACATTGAAATCCCTCTAGGGACATAGAAATCTATCCCTCTAGGGACATAGAAATCCCTCTAGGGACATAGAAATCCCTCTTGGGACATAGAAATCCCTCTAGCGACATAGAAATCTATCCCTCTAGGGACATAGAAATCCCTCTAGGGACATAGTAATCTATCCCTCTAGGGACATAGAAATCCCTCTAGGGACCTAGAAATCCCTCTGGGACATAGAAATCCCTCTAGGGACCTAGAAATCCCTCTTGGGACATAGAAATCCCTCTAGGGAAATAGAAATCCCTCTAGGGACATAGAAATCCCTCTTGGGACATAGAAATCCCTCTTGGGACATAGAAATCCCTCTTGGGACCTAGAAATCCCTCTAGGGACATAGAAATCTATCCCTCTAGAACATAGAAATCCCTCTAGGGACATAGAAATCCCTCTAGCGACATAGAAATCCCTCTAGAGACATTGAAATCCCTCTAGGGACCTAGAAATCTATCCCTCTAGGGACCTAGAAATCCCTCTAGCGACATAGAAATCCCTCTAGGGACCTAGAAATCCCTCTAGGGACATTGAAATCCCTCTAGGGACCTAGAAATCTCTCTAGCGACATAGAAATCCCTCTGGGACATAGAAATCCCTCTAGGGACATAGAAATCGATCCCTCTAGGGACATAGAAATCCCTCTAGGGACATAGAAATCGATCCCTCTAGGGACATAGAAATCCCTCTTGGGACATAGAAATCCCTCTAGGGACATAGAAATCTCTCTCTCTAGGGACCTAGAAATCCCTCTAGGGACATAGAAATCCCTCTTGGGACATAGAAATCCCTCTAGCGACATAGAAATCTATCCCTCTAGGGACATAGAAATCCCTCTAGGGACATAGTAATCTATCCCTCTAGGGACATAGAAATCCCTCTAGGGACCTAGAAATCCCTCTGGGACATAGAAATCCCTCTAGGGACCTAGAAATCCCTCTTGGGACATAGAAATCCCTCTAGGGAAATAGAAATCCCTCTAGGGACATAGAAATCCCTCTTGGGACATAGAAATCCCTCTTGGGACATAGAAATCCCTCTTGGGACCTAGAAATCCCTCTAGGGACATAGAAATCTATCCCTCTAGGGACATAGAAATCCCTCTAGGGACATAGAAATCTATCCCTCTAGGGACATAGAAATCCCTCTAGGGACATAGAAATCCCTCTTGGGACATAGAAATCCCTCTAGCGACATAGAAATCTATCCCTCTAGGGACATAGAAATCCCTCTAGGGACATAGAAATCTATCCCTCTAGGGACATAGAAATCCCTCTAGGGACATAGAAATCTATCCCTCTAGGGACATAGAAATCCCTCTTGGGACATAGAAATCCCTCTAGGGACATAGAAATCTCTCTCTCTAGGGACCTAGAAATCCCTCTAGGGACCTAGAAATCCCTCTAGGGACATAGAAATCCCTCTAGGGACATAGAAATCCCTCTTGGGACATAGAAATCCCTCTAGCGACATAGAAATCCCTCTAGGGACATAGAAATCTCTCTCTCTATGGACCTAGAATACCCTCTAGGGACCTAGAAATCCCTCTGGGACATAGAAATCCCTCTAGGGACATAGAAATCCCTCTAGGGACCTAGAAATCCCTCTAGGGACATAGAAATCTATCCCTCTAGGGACATAGAAATCCCTCTTGGGACATAGAAATCCCTCTAGGGACATAGAAATCCCTCTAGGGACCTAGAAATCCCTCTAGGGACATAGAAATCTATCCCTCTGGGGACATAGAAATCCCTCTTGGGACATAGAAATCCCTCTGGGACATAGAAATCTATCCCTCTAGGGACATAGAAATCCCTCTAGGGACATAGAAATCTATCCCTCTAGGGACATAGAAATCCCTCTAGGGACCTAGAAATCCCTCTGGGACATAGAAATCCCTCTTGGGACATAGAAATCCCTCTTGGGACATAGAAATCCCTCTTGGGACCTAGAAATCCCTCTAGGGACATTGAAATCCCTCTAGGGACATAGAAATCTATCCCTCTAGGGACATAGAAATCCCTCTAGGGACATAGAAATCCCTCTAGGGACATAGAAATCCCTCTAGGGACATAGAAATCCCTCTTGGGACATAGAAATCTCTCTCTCTAGGGACCTAGAAATCCCTCTAGGGACCTAGAAATCCCTCTAGGGACATAGAAATCCCTCTAGGGACATAGAAATCTATCCCTCTAGGGACATAGAAATCCCTCTTGGGACATAGAAATCCCTCTAGGGACCTAGAAATCCCTCTAGCGACATAGAAATCCCTCTAGCGACATAGAAATCCCTCTAGGGACATAGAAATCTCTCTCTCTAGGGACCTAGAAATCCCTCTAGGGACATAGAAATCCCTCTAGGGACCTAGAAATCTCTCTAGGGACATAGAAATCCCTCTAGGGACATAGAAATCCCTCTAGGGACATAGAAATCCCTCTTGGGACATAGAAATCTCTCTCTCTAGGGACCTAGAAATCCCTCTAGGGACCTAGAAATCCCTCTAGGGACATAGAAATCCCTCTAGGGACATAGAAATCTATCCCTCTAGGGACATAGAAATCCCTCTTGGGACATAGAAATCCCTCTAGGGACCTAGAAATCCCTCTAGCGACATAGAAATCCCTCTAGCGACATAGAAATCCCTCTTGGGACATAGAAATCTCTCTCTCTAGGGACCTAGAAATCCCTCTAGGGACCTAGAAATCCCTCTAGGGACATAGAAATCCCTCTAGGGACATAGAAATCTATCCCTCTAGGGACATAGAAATCCCTCTTGGGACATAGAAATCCCTCTAGGGACCTAGAAATCCCTCTAGCGACATAGAAATCCCTCTAGCGACATAGAAATCCCTCTAGGGACATAGAAATCTCTCTCTCTAGGGACCTAGAAATCCCTCTAGGGACATAGAAATCCCTCTAGGGACATAGAAATCCCTCTTGGGACATAAAAATCCCTCTAGGGACATAGAAATCCCTCTAGGGACATAGAAATCTATCCCTCTAGGGACATAGAAATCCCTCTAGGGACATAGAAATCCCTCTAGGGACCTAGAAATCTCTCTAGCGACATAGAAATCCCTCTAGCGACATAGAAATCCCTCTAGGGACATAGAAATCTCTCTCTCTAGGGACCTAGAATACCCTCTAGGGACCTAGAAATCCCTCTGGGACATAGAAATCCCTCTAGGGACATAGAAATCCCTCTAGGGACCTAGAAATCCCTCTAGGGACATAGAAATCTATCCCTCTAGGGACATAGAAATCCCTCTTGGGACATAGAAATCCCTCTTGGGACATAGAAATCCCTCTAGCGACATAGAAATCTATCCCTCTAGGGACATAGAAATCCCTCTAGGGACATAGAAATCTATCCCTCTAGGGACATAGAAATCCCTCTAGGGACATAGAAATCTATCCCTCTAGGGACATAGAAATCCCTCTAGGGACCTAGAAATCCCTCTGGGACATAGAAATCCCTCTAGGGACCTAGAAATCTCTCTCTCTAGGGACCTAGAATACCCTCTAGGGACCTAGAAATCCCTCTGGGACCTAGAAATCCCTCTAGGGACATTGAAATCCCTCTAGGGCCTAGAAATCTCTCTAGCGACATAGAAATCCCTCTGGGACATAGAAATCCCTCTAGGGACATAGAAATCCCTCTAGGGACATAGAAATCTATCCCTCTAGGGACATAGAAATCCCTCTTGGGACATAGAAATCCCTCTAGGGACATAGAAATCTCTCTCTCTAGGGACCTAGAAATCCCTCTAGGGACCTAGAAATCCCTCTAGGGACCTAGAAATCCCTCTAGGGACATAGAAATCCCTCTAGGGACATTGAAATCCCTCTAGGGACATAGAAATCTATCCCTCTAGGGACATAGAAATCCCTCTAGGGACATAGAAATCCCTCTTGGGACATAGAAATCCCTCTAGCGACATAGAAATCTATCCCTCTAGGGACATAGAAATCCCTCTAGGGACATAGTAATCTATCCCTCTAGGGACATAGAAATCCCTCTAGGGACCTAGAAATCCCTCTGGGACATAGAAATCCCTCTAGGGACCTAGAAATCCCTCTTGGGACATAGAAATCCCTCTAGGGAAATAGAAATCCCTCTAGGGACATAGAAATCCCTCTTGGGACATAGAAATCCCTCTTGGGACATAGAAATCCCTCTTGGGACCTAGAAATCCCTCTAGGGACATAGAAATCTATCCCTCTAGGGACATAGAAATCCCTCTAGGGACATAGAAATCCCTCTAGCGACATAGAAATCCCTCTAGGGACATTGAAATCCCTCTAGGGACCTAGAAATCTATCCCTCTAGGGACCTAGAAATCCCTCTAGCGACATAGAAATCCCTCTAGGGACCTAGAAATCCCTCTAGGGACATTGAAATCCCTCTAGGGACCTAGAAATCTCTCTAGCGACATAGAAATCCCTCTGGGACATAGAAATCCCTCTAGGGACATAGAAATCCCTCTAGGGACATAGAAATCGATCCCTCTAGGGACATAGAAATCCCTCTTGGGACATAGAAATCCCTCTAGGGACATAGAAATCTCTCTCTCTAGGGACCTAGAAATCCCTCTAGGGACATAGAAATCCCTCTTGGGACATAGAAATCCCTCTAGCGACATAGAAATCTATCCCTCTAGGGACATAGAAATCCCTCTAGGGACATAGTAATCTATCCCTCTAGGGACATAGAAATCCCTCTAGGGACCTAGAAATCCCTCTGGGACATAGAAATCCCTCTAGGGACCTAGAAATCCCTCTAGGGACATTGAAATCCCTCTAGGGACATAGAAATCTATCCCTCTAGGGACATAGAAATCCCTCTAGGGACATAGTAATCTATCCCTCTAGGGACATAGAAATCCCTCTAGGGACCTAGAAATCCCTCTGGGACATAGAAATCCCTCTTGGGACATAGAAATCCCTCTAGGGAAATAGAAATCCCTCTAGGGACATAGAAATCCCTCTTGGGACATAGAAATCCCTCTTGGGACATAGAAATCCCTCTTGGGACCTAGAAATCCCTCTAGGGACATAGAAATCTATCCCTCTAGGGACATAGAAATCCCTCTAGGGACATAGAAATCCCTCTAGCGACATAGAAATCCCTCTAGGGACATTGAAATCCCTCTAGGGACCTAGAAATCTATCCCTCTAGGGACCTAGAAATCCCTCTAGCGACATAGAAATCCCTCTAGGGACCTAGAAATCCCTCTAGGGACATTGAAATCCCTCTAGGGACCTAGAAATCTCTCTAGCGACATAGAAATCCCTCTGGGACATAGAAATCCCTCTAGGGACATAGAAATCCCTCTAGGGACATAGAAATCCCTCTAGGGACATAGAAATCGATCCCTCTAGGGACATAGAAATCCCTCTTGGGACATAGAAATCCCTCTAGGGACATAGAAATCTCTCTCTCTAGGGACCTAGAAATCCCTCTAGGGACATAGAAATCCCTCTTGGGACATAGAAATCCCTCTAGCGACATAGAAATCTATCCCTCTAGGGACATAGAAATCCCTCTAGGGACATAGTAATCTATCCCTCTAGGGACATAGAAATCCCTCTAGGGACCTAGAAATCCCTCTGGGACATAGAAATCCCTCTAGGGACCTAGAAATCCCTCTTGGGACATAGAAATCCCTCTAGGGAAATAGAAATCCTTCTAGGGACATAGAAATCCCTCTTGGGACATAGAAATCCCTCTTGGGACATAGAAATCCCTCTTGGGACCTAGAAATCCCTCTAGGGACATAGAAATCTATCCCTCTAGGGACATAGAAATCCCTCTAGGGACATAGAAATCTATCCCTCTAGGGACATAGAAATCCCTCTAGGGACATAGAAATCCCTCTTGGGACATAGAAATCCCTCTAGCTACATAGAAATCTATCCCTCTAGGGACATAGAAATCCCTCTAGGGACATAGAAATCTATCCCTCTAGGGACATTGAAATCCCTCTAGGGACCTAGAAATCTATCCCTCTAGGGACCTAGAAATCTCTCTAGCGACATAGAAATCCCTCTGGGACATAGAAATCCCTCTAGGGACATAGAAATCCCTCTAGGGACATAGAAATCTATCCCTCTAGGGACATAGAAATCCCTCTAGGGACATAGAAATCTATCCCTCTTGGGACCTAGAAATCCCTCTAGGGACATAGAAATCTATCCCTCTAGGGACATAGAAATCCCTCTAGGGACATAGAAATCTATCCCTCTAGGGACATAGAAATCCCTCTAGGGACATAGAAATCCCTCTTGGGACATAGAAATCCCTCTAGCGACATAGAAATCTATCCCTCTAGGGACCTAGAAATCCCTCTAGCGACATAGAAATCCCTCTAGGGACATTGAAATCCCTCTAGGGACCTAGAAATCTATCCCTCTAGGGACCTAGAAATCTCTCTAGCGACATAGAAATCCCTCTGGGACATAGAAATCCCTCTAGGGACATAGAAATCCCTCTTGGGACATAGAAATCTATCCCTCTAGGGACATAGAAATCCCTCTTGGGACATAGAAATCCCTCTAGGGACATAGAAATCTCTCTCTCTAGGGACCTAGAAATCCCTCTAGGGACATAGAAATCCCTCTAGGGACATAGAAATCCCTCTTGGGACATAAAAATCCCTCTAGGGACATAGAAATCCCTCTAGGGACATAGAAATCTATCCCTCTAGGGACATAGAAATCCCTCTAGGGACATAGAAATCCCTCTAGGGACCTAGAAATCTCTCTAGCGACATAGAAATCCCTCTAGCGACATAGAAATCCCTCTAGGGACATAGAAATCTCTCTCTCTAGGGACCTAGAATACCCTCTAGGGACCTAGAAATCCCTCTGGGACATAGAAATCCCTCTAGGGACATAGAAATCCCTCTAGGGACCTAGAAATCCTCTAGGGACATAGAAATCTATCCCTCTAGGGACATAGAAATCCCTCTTGGGACATAGAAATCCCTCTTGGGACATAGAAATCCCTCTAGCGACATAGAAATCTATCCCTCTAGGGACATAGAAATCCCTCTAGGGACATAGAAATCTATCCCTCTAGGGACATAGAAATCCCTCTAGGGACATAGAAATCTATCCCTCTAGGGACATAGAAATCCCTCTAGGGACCTAGAAATCCCTCTGGGACATAGAAATCCCTCTAGGGACCTAGAAATCTCTCTCTCTAGGGACCTAGAATACCCTCTAGGGACCTAGAAATCCCTCTGGGACCTAGAAATCCCTCTAGGGACATTGAAATCCCTCTAGGGCCTAGAAATCTCTCTAGCGACATAGAAATCCCTCTGGGACATAGAAATCCCTCTAGGGACATAGAAATCCCTCTAGGGACATAGAATTCTATCCCTCTAGGGACATAGAAATCCCTCTTGGGACATAGAAATCCCTCTAGGGACATAGAAATCTCTCTCTCTAGGGACCTAGAAATCCCTCTAGGGACCTAGAAATCCCTCTAGGGACCTAAAAATCCCTCTAGGGACATAGAAATCCCTCTAGGGACATTGAAATCCCTCTAGGGACATAGAAATCTATCCCTCTAGGGACATAGAAATCCCTCTAGGGACATAGAAATCCCTCTTGGGACATAGAAATCCCTCTAGCGACATAGAAATCTATCCCTCTAGGGACATAGAAATCCCTCTAGGGACATAGTAATTTATCCCTCTAGGGACATAGAAATCCCTCTAGGGACCTAGAAATCCCTCTGGGACATAGAAATCCCTCTAGGGACCTAGAAATCCCTCTTGGGACATAGAAATCCCTCTAGGGAAATAGAAATCCCTCTAGGGACATAGAAATCCCTCTTGGGACATAGAAATCCCTCTTGGGACATAGAAATCCCTCTTGGGACCTAGAAATCCCTCTAGGGACATAGAAATCTATCCCTCTAGGGACATAGAAATCCCTCTAGGGACATAGAAATCCCTCTAGCGACATAGAAATCCCTCTAGGGACATTGAAATCCCTCTAGGGACCTAGAAATCTATCCCTCTAGGGACCTAGAAATCCCTCTAGCGACATAGAAATCCCTCTAGGGACCTAGAAATCCCTCTAGGGACATTGAAATCCCTCTAGGGACCTAGAAATCTCTCTAGCGACATAGAAATCCCTCTGGGACATAGAAATCCCTCTAGGGACATAGAAATCCCTCTAGGGACATAGAAATCGATCCCTCTAGGGACATAGAAATCCCTCTTGGGACATAGAAATCCCTCTAGGGACATAGAAATCTCTCTCTCTAGGGACCTAGAAATCCCTCTAGGGACATAGAAATCCCTCTTGGGACATAGAAATCCCTCTAGCGACATAGAAATCTATCCCTCTAGGGACATAGAAATCCCTCTAGGGACATAGTAATCTATCCCTCTAGGGACATAGAAATCCCTCTAGGGACCTAGAAATCCCTCTGGGACATAGAAATCCCTCTAGGGACCTAGAAATCCCTCTTGGGACATAGAAATCCCTCTAGGGAAATAGAAATCCCTCTAGGGACATAGAAATCCCTCTTGGGACATAGAAATCCCTCTTGGGACATAGAAATCCCTCTTGGGACCTAGAAATCCCTCTAGGGACATAGAAATCTATCCCTCTAGGGACATAGAAATCCCTCTAGGGACATAGAAATCTATCCCTCTAGGGACATAGAAATCCCTCTAGGGACATAGAAATCCCTCTTGGGACATAGAAATCCCTCTAGCGACATAGAAATCTATCCCTCTAGTGACATAGAAATCCCTCTAGGGACATAGAAATCTATCCCTCTAGGGACATAGAAATCCCTCTAGGGACATAGAAATCTATCCCTCTAGGGACATAGAAATCCCTCTTGGGACATAGAAATCCCTCTAGGGACATAGAAATCTCTCTCTCTAGGGACCTAGAAATCCCTCTAGGGACCTAGAAATCCCTCTAGGGACATAGAAATCCCTCTAGGGACATAGAAATCCCTCTTGGGACATAGAAATCCCTCTAGCGACATAGAAATCCCTCTAGGGACATAGAAATCTCTCTCTCTAGGGACCTAGAATACCCTCTAGGGACCTAGAAATCCCTCTGGGACATAGAAATCCCTCTAGGGACATAGAAATCTATCCCTCTAGGGACATTGAAATCCCTCTAGGGACCTAGAAATCTATCCCTCTAGGGACCTAGAAATCTCTCTAGCGACATAGAAATCCCTCTGGGACATAGAAATCCCTCTAGGGACATAGAAATCCCTCTAGGGACATAGAAATCTATCCCTCTAGGGACATAGAAATCCCTCTAGGGACATAGAAATCTATCCCTCTTGGGACCTAGAAATCCCTCCAGGGACATAGAAATCTATCCCTCTAGGGACATAGAAATCCCTCTAGGGACATAGAAATCTATCCCTCTAGGGACATAGAAATCCCTCTAGGGACATAGAAATCCCTCTTGGGACATAGAAATCCCTCTAGCGACATAGAAATCTATCCCTCTAGGGACCTAGAAATCCCTCTAGCGACATAGAAATCCCTCTAGGGACATTGAAATCCCTCTAGGGACCTAGAAATCTATCCCTCTAGGGACCTAGAAATCTCTCTAGCGACATAGAAATCCCTCTGGGACATAGAAATCCCTCTAGGGACATAGAAATCCCTCTTGGGACATAGAAATCTATCCCTCTAGGGACATAGAAATCCCTCTTGGGACATAGAAATCCCTCTAGGGACATAGAAATCTCTCTCTCTAGGGACCTAGAAATCCCTCTAGGGACATAGAAATCCCTCTAGGGACATAGAAATCCCTCTTGGGACATAAAAATCCCTCTAGGGACATAGAAATCCCTCTAGGGACATAGAAATCTATCCCTCTAGGGACATAGAAATCCCTCTAGGGACATAGAAATCCCTCTAGGGACCTAGAAATCTCTCTAGCGACATAGAAATCCCTCTAGCGACATAGAAATCCCTCTAGGGACATAGAAATCTCTCTCTCTAGGGACCTAGAATACCCTCTAGGGACCTAGAAATCCCTCTGGGACATAGAAATCCCTCTAGGGACATAGAAATCCCTCTAGGGACCTAGAAATCCCTCTAGGGACATAGAAATCTATCCCTCTAGGGACATAGAAATCCCTCTTGGGACATAGAAATCCCTCTAGCGACATAGAAATCTATCCCTCTAGGGACATAGAAATCCCTCTAGGGACATAGAAATCTATCCCTCTAGGGACATAGAAATCCCTCTAGGGACATAGAAATCTATCCCTCTAGGGACATAGAAATCCCTCTAGGGACCTAGAAATCCCTCTGGGACATAGAAATCCCTCTAGGGACCTAGAAATCTCTCTCTCTAGGGACCTAGAATACCCTCTAGGGACCTAGAAATCCCTCTGGGACCTAGAAATCCCTCTAGGGACATTGAAATCCCTCTAGGGCCTAGAAATCTCTCTAGCGACATAGAAATCCCTCTGGGACATAGAAATCCCTCTAGGGACATAGAAATCCCTCTAGGGACATAGAAATCTATCCCTCTAGGGACATAGAAATCCCTCTTGGGACATAGAAATCCCTCTAGGGACATAGAAATCTCTCTCTCTAGGGACCTAGAAATCCCTCTAGGGACCTAGAAATCCCTCTAGGGACCTAGAAATCCCTCTAGGGACATAGAAATCCCTCTAGGGACATTGAAATCCCTCTAGGGACATAGAAATCTATCCCTCTAGGGACATAGAAATCCCTCTAGGGACATAGAAATCCCTCTTGGGACATAGAAATCCCTCTAGCGACATAGAAATCTATCCCTCTAGGGACATAGAAATCCCTCTAGGGACATAGTAATTTATCCCTCTAGGGACATAGAAATCCCTCTAGGGACCTAGAAATCCCTCTGGGACATAGAAATCCCTCTAGGGACCTAGAAATCCCTCTTGGGACATAGAAATCCCTCTAGGGAAATAGAAATCCCTCTAGGGACATAGAAATCCCTCTTGGGACATAGAAATCCCTCTTGGGACATAGAAATCCCTCTTGGGACCTAGAAATCCCTCTAGGGACATAGAAATCTATCCCTCTAGGGACATAGAAATCCCTCTAGGGACATAGAAATCCCTCTAGCGACATAGAAATCCCTCTAGGGACATTGAAATCCCTCTAGGGACCTAGAAATCTATCCCTCTAGGGACCTAGAAATCCCTCTAGCGACATAGAAATCCCTCTAGGGACCTAGAAATCCCTCTAGGGTCATTGAAATCCCTCTAGGGACCTAGAAATCTCTCTAGCGACATAGAAATCCCTCTGGGACATAGAAATCCCTCTAGGGACATAGAAATCCCTCTAGGGACATAGAAATCGATCCCTCTAGGGACATAGAAATCCCTCTTGGGACATAGAAATCCCTCTAGGGACATAGAAATCTCTCTCTCTAGGGACCTAGAAATCCCTCTAGGGACATAGAAATCCCTCTTGGGACATAGAAATCCCTCTAGCGACATAGAAATCTATCCCTCTAGGGACATAGAAATCCCTCTAGGGACATAGTAATCTATCCCTCTAGGGACATAGAAATCCCTCTAGGGACCTAGAAATCCCTCTGGGACATAGAAATCCCTCTAGGGACCTAGAAATCCCTCTTGGGACATAGAAATCCCTCTAGGGAAATAGAAATCCCTCTAGGGACATAGAAATCCCTCTTGGGACATAGAAATCCCTCTTGGGACATAGAAATCCCTCTTGGGACCTAGAAATCCCTCTAGGGACATAGAAATCTATCCCTCTAGGGACATAGAAATCCCTCTAGGGACATAGAAATCTATCCCTCTAGGGACATAGAAATCCCTCTAGGGACATAGAAATCCCTCTTGGGACATAGAAATCCCTCTAGCGACATAGAAATCTATCCCTCTAGGGACATAGAAATCCCTCTTGGGACATAGAAATCCCTCTAGGGACATAGAAATCTCTCTCTCTAGGGACCTAGAAATCCCTCTAGGGACATAGAAATCCCTCTTGGGACATAGAAATCCCTCTAGCGACATAGAAATCTATCCCTCTAGGGACATAGAAATCCCTCTAGGGACATAGTAATCTATCCCTCTAGGGACATAGAAATCCCTCTAGGGACCTAGAAATCCCTCTGGGACATAGAAATCCCTCTAGGGACCTAGAAATCCCTCTTGGGACATAGAAATCCCTCTAGGGAAATAGAAATCCCTCTAGGGACATAGAAATCCCTCTTGGGACATAGAAATCCCTCTTGGGACATAGAAATCCCTCTTGGGACCTAGAAATCCCTCTAGGGACATAGAAATCTATCCCTCTAGGGACATAGAAATCCCTCTAGGGACATAGAAATCTATCCCTCTAGGGACATAGAAATCCCTCTAGGGACATAGAAATCCCTCTTGGGACATAGAAATCCCTCTAGCGACATAGAAATCTATCCCTCTAGGGACATAGAAATCCCTCTAGGGACATAGAAATCTATCCCTCTAGGGACATAGAAATCCCTCTAGGGACATAGAAATCTATCCCTCTAGGGACATAGAAATCCCTCTTGGGACATAGAAATCCCTCTAGGGACATAGAAATCTCTCTCTCTAGGGACCTAGAAATCCCTCTAGGGACCTAGAAATCCCTCTAGGGACATAGAAATCCCTCTAGGGACATAGAAATCCCTCTTGGGACATAGAAATCCCTCTAGCGACATAGAAATCCCTCTAGGGACATAGAAATCTCTCTCTCTATGGACCTAGAATACCCTCTAGGGACCTAGAAATCCCTCTGGGACATAGAAATCCCTCTAGGGACATAGAAATCCCTCTAGGGACCTAGAAATCCCTCTAGGGACATAGAAATCTATCCCTCTAGGGACATAGAAATCCCTCTTGGGACATAGAAATCCCTCTAGGGACATAGAAATCCCTCTAGGGACCTAGAAATCCCTCTAGGGACATAGAAATCTATCCCTCTGGGGACATAGAAATCCCTCTTGGGACATAGAAATCCCTCTGGGACATAGAAATCTATCCCTCTAGGGACATAGAAATCCCTCTAGGGACATAGAAATCTATCCCTCTAGGGACATAGAAATCCCTCTAGGGACCTAGAAATCCCTCTGGGACATAGAAATCCCTCTTGGGACATAGAAATCCCTCTTGGGACATAGAAATCCCTCTTGGGACCTAGAAATCCCTCTAGGGACATTGAAATCCCTCTAGGGACATAGAAATCTATCCCTCTAGGGACATAGAAATCCCTCTAGGGACATAGAAATCCCTCTAGGGACATAGAAATCCCTCTAGGGACATAGAAATCCCTCTTGGGACATAGAAATCTCTCTCTCTAGGGACCTAGAAATCCCTCTAGGGACCTAGAAATCCCTCTAGGGACATAGAAATCCCTCTAGGGACATAGAAATCTATCCCTCTAGGGACATAGAAATCCCTCTTGGGACATAGAAATCCCTCTAGGGACATAGAAATCTATCCCTCTAGGGACATTGAAATCCCTCTAGGGACCTAGAAATCTATCCCTCTAGGGACCTAGAAATCTCTCTAGCGACATAGAAATCCCTCTGGGACATAGAAATCCCTCTAGGGACATAGAAATCCCTCTAGGGACATAGAAATCTATCCCTCTAGGGACATAGAAATCCCTCTAGGGACATAGAAATCTATCCCTCTTGGGACCTAGAAATCCCTCTAGGGACATAGAAATCTATCCCTCTAGGGACATAGAAATCCCTCTAGGGACATAGAAATCTATCCCTCTAGGGACATAGAAATCCCTCTAGGGACATAGAAATCCCTCTTGGGACATAGAAATCCCTCTAGCGACATAGAAATCTATCCCTCTAGGGACCTAGAAATCCCTCTAGCGACATAGAAATCCCTCTAGGGACATTGAAATCCCTCTAGGGACCTAGAAATCTATCCCTCTAGGGACCTAGAAATCTCTCTAGCGACATAGAAATCCCTCTGGGACATAGAAATCCCTCTAGGGACATAGAAATCCCTCTTGGGACATAGAAATCTATCCCTCTAGGGACATAGAAATCCCTCTTGGGACATAGAAATCCCTCTAGGGACATAGAAATCTCTCTCTCTAGGGACCTAGAAATCCCTCTAGGGACATAGAAATCCCTCTAGGGACATAGAAATCCCTCTTGGGACATAAAAATCCCTCTAGGGACATAGAAATCCCTCTAGGGACATAGAAATCTATCCCTCTAGGGACATAGAAATCCCTCTAGGGACATAGAAATCCCTCTAGGGACCTAGAAATCTCTCTAGCGACATAGAAATCCCTCTAGCGACATAGAAATCCCTCTAGGGACATAGAAATCTCTCTCTCTAGGGACCTAGAATACCCTCTAGGGACCTAGAAATCCCTCTGGGACATAGAAATCCCTCTAGGGACATAGAAATCCCTCTAGGGACCTAGAAATCCCTCTAGGGACATAGAAATCTATCCCTCTAGGGACATAGAAATCCCTCTTGGGACATAGAAATCCCTCTTGGGACATAGAAATCCCTCTAGCGACATAGAAATCTATCCCTCTAGGGACATAGAAATCCCTCTAGGGACATAGAAATCTATCCCTCTAGGGACATAGAAATCCCTCTAGGGACATAGAAATCTATCCCTCTAGGGACATAGAAATCCCTCTAGGGACCTAGAAATCCCTCTGGGACATAGAAATCCCTCTAGGGACCTAGAAATCTCTCTCTCTAGGGACCTAGAATACCCTCTAGGGACCTAGAAATCCCTCTGGGACCTAGAAATCCCTCTAGGGACATTGAAATCCCTCTAGGGCCTAGAAATCTCTCTAGCGACATAGAAATCCCTCTGGGACATAGAAATCCCTCTAGGGACATAGAAATCCCTCTAGGGACATAGAAATCTATCCCTCTAGGGACATAGAAATCCCTCTTGGGACATAGAAATCCCTCTAGGGACATAGAAATCTCTCTCTCTAGGGACCTAGAAATCCCTCTAGGGACCTAGAAATCCCTCTAGGGACCTAAAAATCCCTCTAGGGACATAGAAATCCCTCTAGGGACATTGAAATCCCTCTAGGGACATAGAAATCTATCCCTCTAGGGACATAGAAATCCCTCTAGGGACATAGAAATCCCTCTTGGGACATAGAAATCCCTCTAGCGACATAGAAATCTATCCCTCTAGGGACATAGAAATCCCTCTAGGGACATAGTAATTTATCCCTCTAGGGACATAGAAATCCCTCTAGGGACCTAGAAATCCCTCTGGGACATAGAAATCCCTCTAGGGACCTAGAAATCCCTCTTGGGACATAGAAATCCCTCTAGGGAAATAGAAATCCCTCTAGGGACATAGAAATCCCTCTTGGGACATAGAAATCCCTCTTGGGACATAGAAATCCCTCTTGGGACCTAGAAATCCCTCTAGGGACATAGAAATCTATCCCTCTAGGGACATAGAAATCCCTCTAGGGACATAGAAATCCCTCTAGCGACATAGAAATCCCTCTAGGGACATTGAATTCCCTCTAGGGACCTAGAAATCTATCCCTCTAGGGACCTAGAAATCCCTCTAGCGACATAGAAATCCCTCTAGGGACCTAGAAATCCCTCTAGGGACATTGAAATCCCTCTAGGGACCTAGAAATCTCTCTAGCGACATAGAAATCCCTCTGGGACATAGAAATCCCTCTAGGGACATAGAAATCCCTCTAGGGACATAGAAATCGATCCCTCTAGGGACATAGAAATCCCTCTTGGGACATAGAAATCCCTCTAGGGACATAGAAATCTCTCTCTCTAGGGACCTAGAAATCCCTCTAGGGACATAGAAATCCCTCTTGGGACATAGAAATCCCTCTAGCGACATAGAAATCTATCCCTCTAGGGACATAGAAATCCCTCTAGGGACATAGTAATCTATCCCTCTAGGGACATAGAAATCCCTCTAGGGACCTAGAAATCCCTCTGGGACATAGAAATCCCTCTAGGGACCTAGAAATCCCTCTTGGGACATAGAAATCCCTCTAGGGAAATAGAAATCCCTCTAGGGACATAGAAATCCCTCTTGGGACATAGAAATCCCTCTTGGGACATAGAAATCCCTCTTGGGACCTAGAAATCCCTCTAGGGACATAGAAATCTATCCCTCTAGGGACATAGAAATCCCTCTAGGGACATAGAAATCTATCCCTCTAGGGACATAGAAATCCCTCTAGGGACATAGAAATCCCTCTTGGGACATAGAAATCCCTCTAGCGACATAGAAATCTATCCCTCTAGTGACATAGAAATCCCTCTAGGGACATAGAAATCTATCCCTCTAGGGACATAGAAATCCCTCTAGGGACATAGAAATCTATCCCTCTAGGGACATAGAAATCCCTCTTGGGACATAGAAATCCCTCTAGGGACATAGAAATCTCTCTCTCTAGGGACCTAGAAATCCCTCTAGGGACCTAGAAATCCCTCTAGGGACATAGAAATCCCTCTAGGGACATAGAAATCCCTCTTGGGACATAGAAATCCCTCTAGCGACATAGAAATCCCTCTAGGGACATAGAAATCTCTCTCTCTAGGGACCTAGAATACCCTCTAGGGACCTAGAAATCCCTCTGGGACATAGAAATCCCTCTAGGGACATAGAAATCTATCCCTCTAGGGACATTGAAATCCCTCTAGGGACCTAGAAATCTATCCCTCTAGGGACCTAGAAATCTCTCTAGCGACATAGAAATCCCTCTGGGACATAGAAATCCCTCTAGGGACATAGAAATCCCTCTAGGGACATAGAAATCTATCCCTCTAGGGACATAGAAATCCCTCTAGGGACATAGAAATCTATCCCTCTTGGGACCTAGAAATCCCTCTAGGGACATAGAAATCTATCCCTCTAGGGACATAGAAATCCCTCTAGGGACATAGAAATCTATCCCTCTAGGGACATAGAAATCCCTCTAGGGACATAGAAATCCCTCTTGGGACATAGAAATCCCTCTAGCGACATAGAAATCTATCCCTCTAGGGACCTAGAAATCCCTCTAGCGACATAGAAATCCCTCTAGGGACATTGAAATCCCTCTAGGGACCTAGAAATCTATCCCTCTAGGGACCTAGAAATCTCTCTAGCGACATAGAAATCCCTCTGGGACATAGAAATCCCTCTAGGGACATAGAAATCCCTCTTGGGACATAGAAATCTATCCCTCTAGGGACATAGAAATCCCTCTTGGGACATAGAAATCCCTCTAGGGACATAGAAATCTCTCTCTCTAGGGACCTAGAAATCCCTCTAGGGACATAGAAATCCCTCTAGGGACATAGAAATCCCTCTTGGGACATAAAAATCCCTCTAGGGACATAGAAATCCCTCTAGGGACATAGAAATCTATCCCTCTAGGGACATAGAAATCCCTCTAGGGACATAGAAATCCCTCTAGGGACCTAGAAATCTCTCTAGCGACATAGAAATCCCTCTAGCGACATAGAAATCCCTCTAGGGACATAGAAATCTCTCTCTCTAGGGACCTAGAATACCCTCTAGGGACCTAGAAATCCCTCTGGGACATAGAAATCCCTCTAGGGACATAGAAATCCCTCTAGGGACCTAGAAATCCCTCTAGGGACATAGAAATCTATCCCTCTAGGGACATAGAAATCCCTCTTGGGACATAGAAATCCCTCTTGGGACATAGAAATCCCTCTAGCGACATAGAAATCTATCCCTCTAGGGACATAGAAATCCCTCTAGGGACATAGAAATCTATCCCTCTAGGGACATAGAAATCCCTCTAGGGACATAGAAATCTATCCCTCTAGGGACATAGAAATCCCTCTAGGGACCTAGAAATCCCTCTGGGACATAGAAATCCCTCTAGGGACCTAGAAATCTCTCTCTCTAGGGACCTAGAATACCCTCTAGGGACCTAGAAATCCCTCTGGGACCTAGAAATCCCTCTAGGGACATTGAAATCCCTCTAGGGCCTAGAAATCTCTCTAGCGACATAGAAATCCCTCTGGGACATAGAAATCCCTCTAGGGACATAGAAATCCCTCTAGGGACATAGAAATCTATCCCTCTAGGGACATAGAAATCCCTCTTGGGACATAGAAATCCCTCTAGGGACATAGAAATCTCTCTCTCTAGGGACCTAGAAATCCCTCTAGGGACCTAGAAATCCCTCTAGGGACCTAGAAATCCCTCTAGGGACATAGAAATCCCTCTAGGGACATTGAAATCCCTCTAGGGACATAGAAATCTATCCCTCTAGGGACATAGAAATCCCTCTAGGGACATAGAAATCCCTCTTGGGACATAGAAATCCCTCTAGCGACATAGAAATCTATCCCTCTAGGGACATAGAAATCCCTCTAGGGACATAGTAATTTATCCCTCTAGGGACATAGAAATCCCTCTAGGGACCTAGAAATCCCTCTGGGACATAGAAATCCCTCTAGGGACCTAGAAATCCCTCTTGGGACATAGAAATCCCTCTAGGGAAATAGAAATCCCTCTAGGGACATAGAAATCCCTCTTGGGACATAGAAATCCCTCTTGGGACATAGAAATCCCTCTTGGGACCTAGAAATCCCTCTAGGGACATAGAAATCTATCCCTCTAGGGACATAGAAATCCCTCTAGGGACATAGAAATCCCTCTAGCGACATAGAAATCCCTCTAGGGACATTGAAATCCCTCTAGGGACCTAGAAATCTATCCCTCTAGGGACCTAGAAATCCCTCTAGCGACATAGAAATCCCTCTAGGGACCTAGAAATCCCTCTAGGGACATTGAAATCCCTCTAGGGACCTAGAAATCTCTCTAGCGACATAGAAATCCCTCTGGGACATAGAAATCCCTCTAGGGACATAGAAATCCCTCTAGGGACATAGAAATCGATCCCTCTAGGGACATAGAAATCCCTCTTGGGACATAGAAATCCCTCTAGGGACATAGAAATCTCTCTCTCTAGGGACCTAGAAATCCCTCTAGGGACATAGAAATCCCTCTTGGGACATAGAAATCCCTCTAGCGACATAGAAATCTATCCCTCTAGGGACATAGAAATCCCTCTAGGGACATAGTAATCTATCCCTCTAGGGACATAGAAATCCCTCTAGGGACCTAGAAATCCCTCTGGGACATAGAAATCCCTCTAGGGACCTAGAAATCCCTCTTGGGACATAGAAATCCCTCTAGGGAAATAGAAATCCCTCTAGGGACATAGAAATCCCTCTTGGGACATAGAAATCCCTCTTGGGACATAGAAATCCCTCTTGGGACCTAGAAATCCCTCTAGGGACATAGAAATCTATCCCTCTAGGGACATAGAAATCCCTCTAGGGACATAGAAATCTATCCCTCTAGGGACATAGAAATCCCTCTAGGGACATAGAAATCCCTCTTGGGACATAGAAATCCCTCTAGCGACATAGAAATCTATCCCTCTAGGGACATAGAAATCCCTCTAGGGACATAGAAATCTATCCCTCTAGGGACATAGAAATCCCTCTAGGGACATAGAAATCTATCCCTCTAGGGACATAGAAATCCCTCTTGGGACATAGAAATCCCTCTAGGGACATAGAAATCTCTCTCTCTAGGGACCTAGAAATCCCTCTAGGGACCTAGAAATCCCTCTAGGGACATAGAAATCCCTCTAGGGACATAGAAATCCCTCTTGGGACATAGAAATCCCTCTAGCGACATAGAAATCCCTCTAGGGACATAGAAATCTCTCTCTCTAGGGACCTAGAATACCCTCTAGGGACCTAGAAATCCCTCTGGGACATAGAAATCCCTCTAGGGACATAGAAATCCCTCTAGGGACCTAGAAATCCCTCTAGGGACATAGAAATCTATCCCTCTAGGGACATAGAAATCCCTCTTGGGACATAGAAATCCCTCTAGGGACATAGAAATCCCTCTAGGGACATAGAAATCTATCCCTCTGGGGACATAGAAATCCCTCTTGGGACATAGAAATCCCTCTGGGACATAGAAATCTATCCCTCTAGGGACATAGAAATCCCTCTAGGGACATAGAAATCTATCCCTCTAGGGACATAGAAATCCCTCTAGGGACCTAGAAATCCCTCTGGGACATAGAAATCCCTCTTGGGACATAGAAATCCCTCTTGGGACATAGAAATCCCTCTTGGGACCTAGAAATCCCTCTAGGGACATTGAAATCCCTCTAGGGACATAGAAATCTATCCCTCTAGGGACATAGAAATCCCTCTAGGGACATAGAAATCCCTCTAGGGACATAGAAATCCCTCTAGGGACCTAGAAATCCCTCTTGGGACATAGAAATCCCTCTAGGGAAATAGAAATCCCTCTAGGGACATAGAAATCTATCCCTCTAGGGACCTAGAAATCCCTCTAGCGACATAGAAATCCCTCTAGGGACATTGAAATCCCTCTAGGGACCTAGAAATCTATCCCTCTAGGGACCTAGAAATCCCTCTAGCGACATAGAAATCCCTCTAGGGACCTAGAAATCCCTCTAGGGACATTGAAATCACTCTAGGGACCTAGAAATCCCTCTAGGGACATAGAAATCTATCCCTCTAGGGACATAGAAATCCCTCTAGGGACCTAGAAATCCCTCTAGGGAAATAGAAATCCCTCTAGGGACATAGAAATCCCTCTTGGGACATAGAAATCCCTCTTGGGACATAGAAATCCCTCTTGGGACCTAGAAATCCCTCTAGGGACATAGAAATCTATCCCTCTAGGGACATAGAAATCCCTCTAGGGACATAGAAATCCCTCTAGCGACATAGAAATCCCTCTAGGGACATAGAAATCCCTCTAGGGACCTAGAAATCTATCCCTCTAGGGACCTAGAAATCCCTCTAGCGACATAGAAATCCCTCTAGCGACACAGAAATCTATCCCTCTAGGGACCTAGAAATCCCTCTAGCGACATAGAAATCCCTCTAGGGACATTGAAATCCCTCTAGGGACCTAGAAATCTATCCCTCTAGGGACCTAGAAATCTCTCTAGCGACATAGAAATCCCTCTGGGACATAGAAATCCCTCTAGGGACATAGAAATCCCTCTAGGGACATAGAAATCTATCCCTCTAGGGACATAGAAATCCCTCTTGGGACATAGAAATCCCTCTAGGGACATAGAAATCTCTCTCTCTAGGGACCTAGAAATCCCTCTAGGGACATAGAAATCCCTCTAGGGACATAGAAATCCCTCTTGGGACATAAAAATCCCTCTAGGGACATAGAAATCCCTCTAGGGACATAGAAATCTATCCCTCTAGGGACATAGAAATCCCTCTAGGGACATAGAAATCCCTCTAGGGACCTAGAAATCTCTCTAGCGACATAGAAATCCCTCTAGCGACATAGAAATCCCTCTAGGGACATAGAAATCTCTCTCTCTAGGGACCTAGAATACCCTCTAGGGACCTAGAAATCCCTCTGGGACATAGAAATCCCTCTAGGGACATAGAAATCCCTCTAGGGACCTAGAAATCCCTCTAGGGACATAGAAATCTATCCCTCTAGGGACATAGAAATCCCTCTTGGGACATAGAAATCCCTCTTGGGACATAGAAATCCCTCTAGCGACATAGAAATCTATCCCTCTAGGGACATAGAAATCCCTCTAGGGACATAGAAATCTATCCCTCTAGGGACATAGAAATCCCTCTAGGGACATAGAAATCTATCCCTCTAGGGACATAGAAATCCCTCTAGGGACCTAGAAATCCCTCTGGGACATAGAAATCCCTCTAGGGACCTAGAAATCTCTCTCTCTAGGGACCTAGAATACCCTCTAGGGACCTAGAAATCCCTCTGGGACCTAGAAATCCCTCTAGGGACATTGAAATCCCTCTAGGGCCTAGAAATCTCTCTAGCGACATAGAAATCCCTCTGGGACATAGAAATCCCTCTAGGGACATAGAAATCCCTCTAGGGACATAGAAATCTATCCCTCTAGGGACATAGAAATCCCTCTTGGGACATAGAAATCCCTCTAGGGACATAGAAATCTCTCTCTCTAGGGACCTAGAAATCCCTCTAGGGACCTAGAAATCCCTCTAGGGACATAGAAATCCCTCTAGGGACATTGAAATCCCTCTAGGGACATAGAAATCTATCCCTCTAGGGACATAGAAATCCCTCTAGGGACATAGAAATCCCTCTTGGGACATAGAAATCCCTCTAGCGACATAGAAATCTATCCCTCTAGGGACATAGAAATCCCTCTAGGGACATAGTAATCTATCCCTCTAGGGACATAGAAATCCCTCTAGGGACCTAGAAATCCCTCTGGGACATAGAAATCCCTCTAGGGACCTAGAAATCCCTCTTGGGACATAGAAATCCCTCTAGGGAAATAGAAATCCCTCTAGGGACATAGAAATCCCTCTTGGGACATAGAAATCCCTCTTGGGACATAGAAATCCCTCTTGGGACCTAGAAATCCCTCTAGGGACATAGAAATCTATCCCTCTAGGGACATAGAAATCCCTCTAGGGACATAGAAATCCCTCTAGCGACATAGAAATCCCTCTAGAGACATTGAAATCCCTCTAGGGACCTAGAAATCTATCCCTCTAGGGACCTAGAAATCCCTCTAGCGACATAGAAATCCCTCTAGGGACCTAGAAATCCCTCTAGGGACATTGAAATCCCTCTAGGGACCTAGAAATCTCTCTAGCGACATAGAAATCCCTCTGGGACATAGAAATCCCTCTAGGGACATAGAAATCCCTCTAGGGACATAGAAATCGATCCCTCTAGGGACATAGAAATCCCTCTTGGGACATAGAAATCCCTCTAGGGACATAGAAATCTCTCTCTCTAGGGACCTAGAAATCCCTCTAGGGACATAGAAATCCCTCTTGGGACATAGAAATCCCTCTAGCGACATAGAAATCTATCCCTCTAGGGACATAGAAATCCCTCTAGGGACATAGTAATCTATCCCTCTAGGGACATAGAAATCCCTCTAGGGACCTAGAAATCCCTCTGGGACATAGAAATCCCTCTAGGGACCTAGAAATCCCTCTTGGGACATAGAAATCCCTCTAGGGAAATAGAAATCCCTCTAGGGACATAGAAATCCCTCTTGGGACATAGAAATCCCTCTTGGGACATAGAAATCCCTCTTGGGACCTAGAAATCCCTCTAGGGACATAGAAATCTATCCCTCTAGGGACATAGAAATCCCTCTAGGGACATAGAAATCTATCCCTCTAGGGACATAGAAATCCCTCTAGGGACATAGAAATCCCTCTTGGGACATAGAAATCCCTCTAGCGACATAGAAATCTATCCCTCTAGGGACATAGAAATCCCTCTAGGGACATAGAAATCTATCCCTCTAGGGACATAGAAATCCCTCTAGGGACATAGAAATCTATCCCTCTAGGGACATAGAAATCCCTCTTGGGACATAGAAATCCCTCTAGGGACATAGAAATCTCTCTCTCTAGGGACCTAGAAATCCCTCTAGGGACCTAGAAATCCCTCTAGGGACATAGAAATCCCTCTAGGGACATAGAAATCCCTCTTGGGACATAGAAATCCCTCTAGCGACATAGAAATCCCTCTAGGGACATAGAAATCTCTCTCTCTAGGGACCTAGAATACCCTCTAGGGACCTAGAAATCCCTCTGGGACATAGAAATCCCTCTAGGGACATAGAAATCCCTCTAGGGACCTAGAAATCCCTCTAGGGACATAGAAATCTATCCCTCTAGGGACATAGAAATCCCTCTTGGGACATAGAAATCCCTCTAGGGACATAGAAATCCCTCTAGGGACCTAGAAATCCCTCTTGGGACATAGAAATCCCTCTGGGACATAGAAATCTATCCCTCTAGGGACATAGAAATCCCTCTAGGGACATAGAAATCTATCCCTCTAGGGACATAGAAATCCCTCTAGGGACCTAGAAATCCCTCTGGGACATAGAAATCCCTCTTGGGACATAGAAATCCCTCTTGGGACATAGAAATCCCTCTTGGGACCTAGAAATCCCTCTAGGGACATTGAAATCCCTCTAGGGACATAGAAATCTATCCCTCTAGGGACATAGAAATCCCTCTAGGGACATAGAAATCCCTCTAGGGACATAGAAATCCCTCTAGGGACATAGAAATCCCTCTTGGGACATAGAAATCTCTCTCTCTAGGGACCTAGAAATCCCTCTAGGGACCTAGAAATCCCTCTAGGGACATAGAAATCCCTCTAGGGACATAGAAATCTATCCCTCTAGGGACATAGAAATCCCTCTTGGGACATAGAAATCCCTCTAGGGACCTAGAAATCCCTCTAGCGACATAGAAATCCCTCTAGCGACATAGAAATCCCTCTAGGGACATAGAAATCTCTCTCTCTAGGGACCTAGAAATCCCTCTAGGGACATAGAAATCCCTCTAGGGACCTAGAAATCTCTCTAGGGACATAGAAATCCCTCTAGGGACATAGAAATCCCTCTAGGGACATAGAAATCCCTCTTGGGACATAGAAATCTCTCTCTCTAGGGACCTAGAAATCCCTCTAGGGACCTAGAAATCCCTCTAGGGACATAGAAATCCCTCTAGGGACATAGAAATCTATCCCTCTAGGGACATAGAAATCCCTCTTGGGACATAGAAATCCCTCTAGGGACCTAGAAATCCCTCTAGCGACATAGAAATCCCTCTAGCGACATAGAAATCCCTCTTGGGACATAGAAATCTCTCTCTCTAGGGACCTAGAAATCCCTCTAGGGACCTAGAAATCCCTCTAGGGACATAGAAATCCCTCTAGGGACATAGAAATCTATCCCTCTAGGGACATAGAAATCCCTCTTGGGACATAGAAATCCCTCTAGGGACCTAGAAATCCCTCTAGCGACATAGAAATCCCTCTAGCGACATAGAAATCCCTCTAGGGACATAGAAATCTCTCTCTCTAGGGACCTAGAAATCCCTCTAGGGACATAGAAATCCCTCTAGGGACCTAGAAATCTCTCTAGGGACATAGAAATCCCTCTAGGGACATAGAAATCTATCTCTCTAGGGACCTAGAAATCCCTCTAGGGACATAGAAATCCCTCTAGGGACATAGAAATCCCTCTAGGGACCTAGAAATCCCTCCTAAAACTCCAGATATCCCTCTCAAAACCCAAGATAACAGTTACATTTCTACCAGTTACCTTGGATAACCTTACATTTTTGACAGACATCATTGTTTGTTTACTAGTCTGTTCGAGCGTTGTTGTGTTTGTTGCTCAGTTGTTCTTTGTTAATAATACAAGATAATGTCGATATTTTGTTGTTTGGTGTTTCTTAGTTATACGACAATGCTTATTTGGGATTTGGCAAGAACCGAGGAAGATGCAATTCATTTTTGCCAGGAGAAAAACATTTTGCAGAAAAATAGGAAATGTAGGGATAGAGACTCTTTTCAATCCATGTTGAACTGTATAGCAACCCATTTTCCACCGAAATGCGATTGAATGTTAAGTTTTTAAATAATTTTTTGAATTTTAAATATTTTATATATGTTGCATTATTTTACATCCTACACTTATTATTTATGATTAAATATACTTATTATTTATTTATTATACTTTATACTAGTTTTAGATAATTATTTTAATTTTAAATCGTTTATATATTGGAGTATTTATTGATCTCATTATTTTATTTATTTACATTATATACCAAATTATTTTATAATATGTTATATATTCAATTATATTGTTATTACTTCGATTTATGTATTTCCATTATTATTACTCTATTTATTGATCTCGTTATTATATTTATTTACATTATATACAACATTATTTTATAACATGTTATATATTTAATTATATTGTTATTACTTCGATTTATTTATTTCCAATATTATTACATTCCTATTTTGAAAGGTTATCCAAGGTAACCGTCTCTAGGGACATAGAAATCCCTCTTGGGACATAGAAATCCCTCTTGGGACATAGAAATCCCTCTTGGGACCTAGAAATCCCTCTAGGGACATAGAAATCTATCCCTCTAGGGACAGAGAAATCCCTCTAGGGACATAGAAATCCCTCTAGCGACATAGAAATCCCTCTAGGGACATTGAAATCCCTCTAGGGACCTAGAAATCTATCCCTCTAGGGACCTAGAAATCCCTCTAGCGACATAGAAATCCCTCTAGCGACATAGAAATCCCTCTAGGGACCTAGAAATCCCTCTGGGACATAGAAATCCCTCTAGGGACATAGAAATCCCTCTAGGGACATAGAAATCTATCCCTCTAGGGACATAGAAATCCCTCTTGGGACATAGAAATCCCTCTAGGGACATAGAAATCTCTCTCTCTAGGGACCTAGAAATCCCTCTAGGGACATAGAAATCCCTCTTGGGACATAGAAATCCCTCTAGCGACATAGAAATCTATCCCTCTAGGGACATAGAAATCCCTCTAGGGACATAGTAATCTATCCCTCTAGGGACATAGAAATCCCTCTAGGGACCTAGAAATCCCTCTGGGACATAGAAATCCCTCTAGGGACCTAGAAATCCCTCTTGGGACATAGAAATCCCTCTAGGGAAATAGAAATCCCTCTAGGGACATAGAAATCCCTCTTGGGACATAGAAATCCCTCTTGGGACATAGAAATCCCTCTTGGGACCTAGAAATCCCTCTAGGGACATAGAAATCTATCCCTCTAGGGACATAGAAATCCCTCTAGGGACATAGAAATCTATCCCTCTAGGGACATAGAAATCCCTCTAGGGACATAGAAATCCCTCTTGGGACATAGAAATCCCTCTAGCGACATAGAAATCTATCCCTCTAGGGACATAGAAATCCCTCTAGGGACATAGAAATCTATCCCTCTAGGGACATAGAGATCCCTCTAGGGACATAGAAATCCCTCTAGGGACATCCTAGAAATCCCTCTAGGGACATTGAAATCCCTCTAGGGACATAGAAATCTATCCCTCTAGGGACATAGAAATCCCTCTAGGGACATAGAAATCCCTCTTGGGACATAGAAATCCCTCTAGCGACATAGAAATCTATCCCTCTAGGGAAATAGAAATCCCTCTAGGGACATAGAAATCTATCCCTCTAGGGACATAGAAATCCCTCTAGGGACCTAGAAATCCCTCTGGGACATAGAAATCCCTCTAGGGACCTAGAAATCCCTCTTGGGACATAGAAATCCCTCTAGGGAAATAGAAATCCCTCTAGGGACATAGAAATCTATCCCTCTAGGGACCTAGAAATCCCTCTAGCGACATAGAAATCCCTCTAGGGACATTGAAATCCCTCTAGGGACCTAGAAATCTATCCCTCTAGGGACCTAGAAATCCCTCTAGCGACATAGAAATCCCTCTAGGGACCTAGAAATCCCTCTAGGGACATTGAAACCCCTCTAGGGACCTAGAAATCCCTCTAGGGACATAGAAATCTATCCCTCTAGGGACATAGAAATCCCTCTAGGGACCTAGAAATCCCTCTAGGGAAATAGAAATCCCTCTAGGGACATAGAAATCCCTCTTGGGACATAGAAATCCCTCTTGGGACATAGAAATCCCTCTTGGGACCTAGAAATCCCTCTAGGGACATAGAAATCTATCCCTCTAGGGACATAGAAATCCCTCTAGGGACATAGAAATCCCTCTAGCGACATAGAAATCCCTCTAGGGACATAGAAATCCCTCTAGGGACCTAGAAATCTATCCCTCTAGGGACCTAGAAATCCCTCTAGCGACATAGAAATCCCTCTAGCGACATAGAAATCCCTCTAAGGACCTAGAAATCCCTCTAGGGACATTGAAATCCCTCTAGGGACCTAGAAATCTCTCTAGCGACATAGAAATCCCTCTGGGACATAGAAATCCCTCTAGGGACATAGAAATCCCTCTAGGGACATAGAAATCTATCCCTCTAGGGACATAGAAATCCCTCTTGGGACATAGAAATCCCTCTAGGGACATAGAAATTTCTCTCTCTAGGGACCTAGAAATCCCTCTAGGGACCTAGAAATCCCTCTAGGGACATAGAAATCCCTCTAGGGACATCCTAGAAATCCCTCTAGGGACATTGAAATCCCTCTAGGGACATAGAAATCTATCCCTCTAGGGACATAGAAATCCCTCTAGGGACATAGAAATCCCTCTTGGGACATAGAAATCCCTCTAGCGACATAGAAATCTATCCCTCTAGGGACATAGAAATCCCTCTAGGGACATAGAAATCTATCCCTCTTGGGACCTAGAAATCCCTCTAGGGACATAGAAATCTATCCCTCTAGGGACAGAGAAATCCCTCTAGGGACATAGAAATCCCTCTAGCGACATAGAAATCCCTCTAGGGACATTGAAATCCCTCTAGGGACCTAGAAATCTATCCCTCTAGGGACCTAGAAATCCCTCTAGCGACATAGAAATCCCTCTAGCGACATAGAAATCCCTCTAGGGACCTAGAAATCCCTCTGGGACATAGAAATCCCTCTAGGGACATAGAAATCCCTCTAGGGACATAGAAATCTATCCCTCTAGGGACATAGAAATCCCTCTTGGGACATAGAAATCCCTCTAGGGACATAGAAATCTCTCTCTCTAGGGACCTAGAAATCCCTCTAGGGACATAGAAATCCCTCTTGGGACATAGAAATCCCTCTAGCGACATAGAAATCTATCCCTCTAGGGACATAGAAATCCCTCTAGGGACATAGTAATCTATCCCTCTAGGGACATAGAAATCCCTCTAGGGACCTAGAAATCCCTCTGGGACATAGAAATCCCTCTAGGGACCTAGAAATCCCTCTTGGGACATAGAAATCCCTCTAGGGAAATAGAAATCCCTCTAGGGACATAGAAATCCCTCTTGGGACATAGAAATCCCTCTTGGGACATAGAAATCCCTCTTGGGACCTAGAAATCCCTCTAGGGACATAGAAATCTATCCCTCTAGGGACATAGAAATCCCTCTAGGGACATAGAAATCTATCCCTCTAGGGACATAGAAATCCCTCTAGGGACATAGAAATCCCTCTTGGGACATAGAAATCCCTCTAGCGACATAGAAATCTATCCCTCTAGGGACATAGAAATCCCTCTAGGGACATAGAAATCTATCCCTCTAGGGACATAGAGATCCCTCTAGGGACATAGAAATCCCTCTAGGGACATCCTAGAAATCCCTCTAGGGACATTGAAATCCCTCTAGGGACATAGAAATCTATCCCTCTAGGGACATAGAAATCCCTCTAGGGACATAGAAATCCCTCTTGGGACATAGAAATCCCTCTAGCGACATAGAAATCTATCCCTCTAGGGAAATAGAAATCCCTCTAGGGACATAGAAATCTATCCCTCTAGGGACATAGAAATCCCTCTAGGGACCTAGAAATCCCTCTGGGACATAGAAATCCCTCTAGGGACCTAGAAATCCCTCTTGGGACATAGAAATCCCTCTAGGGAAATAGAAATCCCTCTAGGGACATAGAAATCTATCCCTCTAGGGACCTAGAAATCCCTCTAGCGACATAGAAATCCCTCTAGGGACATTGAAATCCCTCTAGGGACCTAGAAATCTATCCCTCTAGGGACCTAGAAATCCCTCTAGCGACATAGAAATCCCTCTAGGGACCTAGAAATCCCTCTAGGGACATTGAAATCCCTCTAGGGACCTAGAAATCCCTCTAGGGACATAGAAATCTATCCCTCTAGGGACATAGAAATCCCTCTAGGGACCTAGAAATCCCTCTAGGGAAATAGAAATCCCTCTAGGGACATAGAAATCCCTCTTGGGACATAGAAATCCCTCTTGGGACATAGAAATCCCTCTTGGGACCTAGAAATCCCTCTAGGGACATAGAAATCTATCCCTCTAGGGACATAGAAATCCCTCTAGGGACATAGAAATCCCTCTAGCGACATAGAAATCCCTCTAGGGACATAGAAATCCCTCTAGGGACCTAGAAATCTATCCCTCTAGGGACCTAGAAATCCCTCTAGCGACATAGAAATCCCTCTAGCGACATAGAAATCCCTCTAAGGACCTAGAAATCCCTCTAGGGACATTGAAATCCCTCTAGGGACCTAGAAATCTCTCTAGCGACATAGAAATCCCTCTGGGACATAGAAATCCCTCTAGGGACATAGAAATCCCTCTAGGGACATAGAAATCTATCCCTCTAGGGACATAGAAATCCCTCTTAGGACATAGAAATCCCTCTAGGGACATAGAAATTTCTCTCTCTAGGGACCTAGAAATCCCTCTAGGGACCTAGAAATCCCTCTAGGGACATAGAAATCCCTCTAGGGACATCCTAGAAATCCCTCTAGGGACATTGAAATCCCTCTAGGGACATAGAAATCTATCCCTCTAGGGACATAGAAATCCCTCTAGGGACATAGAAATCCCTCTTGGGACATAGAAATCCCTCTAGCGACATAGAAATCTATCCCTCTAGGGACATAGAAATCCCTCTAGGGACATAGAAATCTATCCCTCAAGGGACATAGAAATCCCTCTAGGGACCTAGAAATCCCTCTGGGACATAGAAATCCCTCTAGGGACCTAGAAATCCCTCTTGGGACATAGAAATCCCTCTAGGGAAATAGAAATCCCTCTAGGGACATAGAAATCTATCCCTCTAGGGACCTAGAAATCCCTCTAGCGACATAGAAATCCCTCTAGGGACATTGAAATCCCTCTAGGGACCTAGAAATCTATCCCTCTAGGGACCTAGAAATCCCTCTAGCGACATAGAAATCCCTCTAGGGACCTAGAAATCCCTCTAGGGACATTGAAATCCCTCTAGGGACCTAGAAATCTCTCTAGCGACATAGAAATCCCTCTGGGACATAGAAATCCCTCTAGGGACATAGAAATCCCTCTAGGGACATAGAAATCTATCCCTCTAGGGACATAGAAATCCCTCTTGGGACATAGAAATCCCTCTAGGGACATAGAAATCTCTCTCTCTAGGGACCTAGAAATCCCTCTAGGGACATAGAAATCCCTCTAGGGACATAGAAATCCCTCTTGGGACATAAAAATCCCTCTAGGGACATAGAAATCCCTCTAGGGACATAGAAATCTATCCCTCTAGGGACATAGAAATCCCTCTAGGGACATAGAAATCCCTCTAGGGACATAGAAATCCCTCTAGGGACATAGAAATCCCTCTAGGGACCTAGAAATCTCTCTAGCGACATAGAAATCCCTCTAGCGACATAGAAATCCCTCTAGGGACATAGAAATCTCTCTCTCTAGGGACCTAGAATACCCTCTAGGGACCTAGAAATCCCTCTGGGACATAGAAATCCCTCTAGGGACATAGAAATCTATCCCTCTAGGGACATAGAAATCCCTCTTGGGACATAGAAATCCCTCTAGCGACATAGAAATCTATCCCTCTAGGGACATAGAAATCCCTCTAGGGACATAGAAATCTATCCCTCTAGGGACATAGAAATCCCTCTAGGGACCTAGAAATCCCTCTGGGACATAGAAATCCCTCTAGGGACCTAGAAATCCCTCTTGGGACATAGAAATCCCTTTAGGGACATAGAAATCTATCCCTCTAGGGACATAGAAATCCCTCTAGGGACATAGAAATCCCTCTTGGGACATAGAAATCCCTCTTGGGACATAGAAATCCCTCTTGGGACCTAGAAATCCCTCTAGGGACATTGAAATCCCTCTAGGGACATAGAAATCTATCCCTCTAGGGACATCGAAATCCCTCTAGGGACATAGAAATCCCTCTTGGGACATAGAAATCCCTCTAGCGACATAGAAATCCCTCTAGGGACATAGAAATCTCTCTCTCTAGGGACCTAGAATACCCTCTAGGGACCTATAAATCCCTCTGGGACATAGAAATCCCTCTAGGGACATAGAAATCCCTCTAGGGACCTAGAAATCCCTCTAGGGACATAGAAATCTATCCCTCTAGGGACATAGAAATCCCTCTTGGGACATAGAAATCCCTCTAGCGACATAGAAATCTATCCCTCTAGGGACATAGAAATCCCTCTAGGGACATAGAAATCTATCCCTCTAGGGACATAGAAATCCCTCTAGGGACCTAGAAATCCCTCTGGGACATAGAAATCCCTCTAGGGACCTAGAAATCCCTCTTGGGACATAGAAATCCCTCTAGGGACATAGAAATCTATCCCTCTAGGGACATAGAAATCCCTCTAGGGACATAGAAATCCCTCTTGGGACATAGAAATCCCTCTTGGGACATAGAAATCCCTCTTGGGACCTAGAAATCCCTCTAGGGACATTGAAATCCCTCTAGGGACATAGAAATCTATCCCTCTAGGGACATAGAAATCCCTCTAGGGACATAGAAATCCCTCTAGGGACATAGAAATCCCTCTAGGGACATAGAAATCCCTCTTGGGACATAGAAATCTCTCTCTCTAGGGACCTAGAAATCCCTCTAGGGACCTAGAAATCCCTCTAGGGACATAGAAATCCCTCTAGGGACATAGAAATCTATCCCTCTAGGGACATAGAAATCCCTCTTGGGACATAGAAATCCCTCTAGGGACCTAGAAATCCCTCTAGCGACATAGAAATCCCTCTAGCGACATAGAAATCCCTCTTGGGACATAGAAATCTCTCTCTCTAGGGACCTAGAAATCCCTCTAGGGACCTAGAAATCCCTCTAGGGACATAAAATCCCTCTAGGGACATAGAAATCTATCCCTCTAGGGACATAGAAATCCCTCTTGGGACATAGAAATCCCTCTAGGGACCTAGAAATCCCTCTAGCGACATAGAAATCCCTCTAGCGACATAGAAATCCCTCTAGGGACATAGAAATCTCTCTCTCTAGGGACCTAGAAATCCCTCTAGGGACATAGAAATCCCTCTAGGGACCTAGAAATCTCTCTAGGGACATAGAAATCCCTCTAGGGACATAGAAATCTATCTCTCTAGGGACCTAGAAATCCCTCTAGGGACATAGAAATCCCTCTAGGGACATAGAAATCCCTCTAGGGACCTAGAAATCCCTCCTAAAACTCCAGATATCCCTCTCAAAACCCAAGATAACAGTTACATTTCTACCAGTTACCTTGGATAACCTTACATTTTTGACAGACATCATTGTTTGTTTACTAGTCTGTTCGAGCGTTGTTGTGTTTGTTGCTCAGTTGTTCTTTGTTAATAATACAAGATAATGTCGATATTTTGTTGTTTGGTGTTTCTTAGTTATACGACAATGCTTATTTGGGATTTGGCAAGAACCGAGGAAGATGCAATTCATTTTTGCCAGGAGAAAAACATTTTGCAGAAAAATAGGAAATGTAGGGATAGAGACTCTTTTCAATCCATGTTGAACTGTATAGCAACCCATTTTCCACCGAAATGCGATTGAATGTTAAGTTTTTAAATAATTTTTTGAATTTTAAATATTTTATATATGTTGCATTATTTTACATCCTACACTTATTATTTATGATTAAATATACTTATTATTTATTTATTATACTTTATACTAGTTTTAGATAATTATTTTAATTTTAAATCGTTTATATATTGGAGTATTTATTGATCTCATTATTTTATTTATTTACATTATATACCAAATTATTTTATAATATGTTATATATTCAATTATATTGTTATTACTTCGATTTATGTATTTCCATTATTATTACTCTATTTATTGATCTCGTTATTATAATTATTTACATTATATACAACATTATTTTATAACATGTTATATATTTAATTATATTGTTATTACTTCGATTTATTTATTTCCAATATTATTACATTCCTATTTTGAAAGGTTATCCAAGGTAACCGTCTCAAGGGACATAGAAATCCCTCTAGGGACATAGAAATCTATCCCTCTAGGGACATAGAAATCCCTCTTGGGACCTAGAAATCCCTCTAGGGACATAGAAATCCCTCTAGGGACCTGGAAATCTCTCTAGCGACATAGAAATCCCTCTAGCGACATAGAAATCCCTCTAGGGACATAGAAATCTCTCTCTCTAGGGACCTAGAATACCCTCTAGGGACCTAGAAATCCCTCTGGGACATAGAAATCCCTCTAGGGACATAGAAATCCCTCTAGGGACCTAGAAATCCCTCTAGGGACATAGAAATCTATCCCTCTAGGGACATAGAAATCCCTCTTGGGACATAGAAATCCCTCTAGCGACATAGAAATCTATCCCTCTAGGGACATAGAAATCCCTCTAGGGACATAGAAATCTATCCCTCTAGGGACCTAGAAATCCCTCTAGGGACCTAGAAATCCCTCTGGGACATAGAAATCCCTCTAGGGACCTAGAAATCCCTCTTGGGACATAGAAATCCCTCTAGGGACATAAAAATCTATCCCTCTAGGGACATAGAAATCCCTCTAGGGACATAGAAATCCCTCTTGGGACATAGAAATCCCTCTTGGGACATAGAAATCCCTCTTGGGACCTAGAAATCCCTCTAGGGACATTGAAATCCCTCTAGGGACATAGAAATCTATCCCTCTAGGGACATAGAAATCCCTCTAGGGACATAGAAATCCCTCTTGGGACATAGAAATCCCTCTAGCGACATAGAAATCCCTCTAGGGACATAGAAATCTCTCTCTCTAGGGACCTAGAATACCCTCTAGGGACCTAGAAATCCCTCTGGGACATAGAAATCCCTCTAGGGACATAGAAATCCCTCTAGGGACCTAGAAATCCCTCTAGGGACATAGAAATCTATCCCTCTAGGGACATAGAAATCCCTCTTGGGACATAGAAATCCCTCTAGGGACATAGAAATCCCTCTAGGGACCTAGAAATCCCTCTAGGGACATAGAAATCTATCCCTCTGGGGACATAGAAATCCCTCTAGGGACATAGAAATCTATCCCTCTAGGGACATAGAAATCCCTCTTGGGACATAGAAATCCCTCTAGGGACCTAGAAATCCCTCTAGCGACATAGAAATCCCTCTAGCGACATAGAAATCCCTCTAGGGACATAGAAATCTCTCTCTCTAGGGACCTAGAAATCCCTCTAGGGACATAGAAATCCCTCTAGGGACCTAGAAATCTCTCTAGGGACATAGAAATCCCTCTAGGGACATAGAAATCTATCTCTCTAGGGACCTAGAAATCCCTCTAGGGACATAGAAATCCCTCTAGGGACATAGAAATCCCTCTAGGGACCTAGAAATCCCTCCTAAAACTCCAGATATCCCTCTCAAAACCCAAGATAACAGTTACATTTCTACCAGTTACCTTGGATAACCTTACATTTTTGACAGACATCATTGTTTGTTTACTAGTCTGTTCGAGCGTTGTTGTGTTTGTTGCTCAGTTGTTCTTTGTTAATAATACAAGATAATGTCGATATTTTGTTGTTTGGTGTTTCTTAGTTATACGACAATGCTTATTTGGGATTTGGCAAGAACCGAGGAAGATGCAATTCATTTTTGCCAGGAGAAAAACATTTTGCAGAAAAATAGGAAATGTAGGGATAGAGACTCTTTTCAATCCATGTTGAACTGTATAGCAACCCATTTTCCACCGAAATGCGATTGAATGTTAAGTTTTTAAATAATTTTTTGAATTTTAAATATTTTATATATGTTGCATTATTTTACATCCTACACTTATTATTTATGATTAAATATACTTATTATTTATTTATTATACTTTATACTAGTTTTAGATAATTATTTTAATTTTAAATCGTTTATATATTGGAGTATTTATTGATCTCATTATTTTATTTATTTACATTATATACCAAATTATTTTATAATATGTTATATATTCAATTATATTGTTATTACTTCGATTTATGTATTTCCATTATTATTACTCTATTTATTGATCTCGTTATTATATTTATTTACATTATATACAACATTATTTTATAACATGTTATATATTTAATTATATTGTTATTACTTCGATTTATTTATTTCCAATATTATTACATTCCTATTTTGAAAGGTTATCCAAGGTAACCGTCTCTAGGGACATAGAAATCCCTCTTGGGACATAGAAATCCCTCTTGGGACATAGAAATCCCTCTTGGGACCTAGAAATCCCTCTAGGGACATAGAAATCTATCCCTCTAGGGACATAGAAATCCCTCTAGGGACATAGAAATCCCTCTAGCGACATAGAAATCCCTCTAGGGACATTGAAATCCCTCTAGGGACCTAGAAATCTATCCCTCTAGGGACCTAGAAATCCCTCTAGCGACATAGAAATCCCTCTAGCGACATAGAAATCCCTCTAGGGACCTAGAAATCCCTCTGGGACATAGAAATCCCTCTAGGGACATAGAAATCCCTCTAGGGACATAGAAATCTATCCCTCTAGGGACATAGAAATCCCTCTTGGGACATAGAAATCCCTCTAGGGACATAGAAATCTCTCTCTCTAGGGACCTAGAAATCCCTCTAGGGACATAGAAATCCCTCTTGGGACATAGAAATCCCTCTAGCGACATAGAAATCTATCCCTCTAGGGACATAGAAATCCCTCTAGGGACATAGTAATCTATCCCTCTAGGGACATAGAAATCCCTCTAGGGACCTAGAAATCCCTCTGGGACATAGAAATCCCTCTAGGGACCTATAAATCCCTCTTGGGACATAGAAATCCCTCTAGGGAAATAGAAATCCCTCTAGGGACATAGAAATCCCTCTTGGGACATAGAAATCCCTCTTGGGACATAGAAATCCCTCTTGGGACCTAGAAATCCCTCTAGGGACATAGAAATCTATCCCTCTAGGGACATAGAAATCCCTCTAGGGACATAGAAATCTATCCCTCTAGGGACATAGAAATCCCTCTAGGGACATAGAAATCCCTCTTGGGACATAGAAATCCCTCTAGCGACATAGAAATCTATCCCTCTAGGGACATAGAAATCCCTCTAGGGACATAGAAATCTATCCCTCTAGGGACATAGAAATCCCTCTAGGGACATAGAAATCTATCCCTCTAGGGACATAGAAATCCCTCTTGGGACATAGAAATCCCTCTAGGGACATAGAAATCTCTCTCTCTAGGGACCTAGAAATCCCTCTAGGGACCTAGAAATCCCTCTAGGGACATAGAAATCCCTCTAGGGACATCCTAGAAATCCCTCTAGGGACATTGAAATCCCTCTAGGGACATAGAAATCTATCCCTCTAGGGACATAGAAATCCCTCTAGGGACATAGAAATCCCTCTTGGGACATAGAAATCCCTCTAGCGACATAGAAATCTATCCCTCTAGGGACATAGAAATCCCTCTAGGGACATAGAAATCTATCCCTCTAGGGACATAGAAATCCCTCTAGGGACCTAGAAATCCCTCTGGGACATAGAAATCCCTCTAGGGACCTAGAAATCCCTCTTGGGACATAGAAATCCCTCTAGGGAAATAGAAATCCCTCTAGGGACATAGAAATCTATCCCTCTAGGGACATAGAAATCCCTCTAGGGACATTGAAATCCCTCTAGGGACATAGAAATCTATCCCTCTAGGGACATAGAAATCCCTCTAGGGACATAGAAATCCCTCTTGGGACATAGAAATCCCTCTAGCGACATAGAAATCCCTCTAGGGACATAGAAATCTCTCTCTCTAGGGACCTAGAATACCCTCTAGGGACCTAGAAATCCCTCTGGGACATAGAAATCCCTCTAGGGACATAGAAATCCCTCTAGGGACCTAGAAATCCCTCTAGGGACATAGAAATCTATCCCTCTAGGGACATAGAAATCCCTCTTGGGACATAGAAATCCCTCTAGCGACATAGAAATCTATCCCTCTAGGGACATAGAAATCCCTCTAGGGACATAGAAATCTATCCCTCTAGGGACATAGAAATCCCTCTAGGGACCTAGAAATCCCTCTGGGACATAGAAATCCCTCTAGGGACCTAGAAATCCCTCATGGGACATAGAAATCCCTCTAGGGACATAGAAATCTATCCCTCTAGGGACATAGAAATCCCTCTAGGGACATAGAAATCCCTCTTGGGACATAGAAATCCCTCTTGGGACATAGAAATCCCTCTTGGGACCTAGAAATCCCTCTAGGGACATTGAAATCCCTCTAGGGACATAGAAATCTATCCCTCTAGGGACATAGAAATCCCTCTAGGGACATAGAAATCCCTCTAGGGACATAGAAATCCCTCTTGGGACATAGAAATCTCTCTCTCTAGGGACCTAGAAATCCCTCTAGGGACCTAGAAATCCCTCTAGGGACATAGAAATCCCTCTAGGGACATAGAAATCTATCCCTCTAGGGACATAGAAATCCCTCTTGGGACATAGAAATCCCTCTAGGGACCTAGAAATCCCTCTAGCGACATAGAAATCCCTCTAGCGACATAGAAATCCCTCTAGGGACATTGAAAACCCTCTAGGGACCTAGAAATCTATCCCTCTAGGGACCTAGAAATCCCTCTAGCGACATAGAAATCCCTCTAGGGACCTAGAAATCCCTCTAGGGACATTGAAATCCCTCTAGGGACCTAGAAATCCCTCTAGGGACATAGAAATCTATCCCTCTAGGGACATAGAAATCCCTCTAGGGACCTAGAAATCCCTCTAGGGACATTGAAATCCCTCTAGGGACATAGAAATCTATCCCTCTAGGGACATAGAAATCCCTCTAGGGACCTAGAAATCCCTCTGGGACATAGAAATCCCTCTAGGGACCTAGAAATTCCTTCTTGGGACATAGAAATCCCTCTAGGGACATAGAAATCTATCCCTCTAGGGACATAGAAATCCCTCTAGGGACATAGAAATCCCTCTTGGGACATAGAAATCCCTCTTGGGACATAGAAATCCCTCTTGGGACCTAGAAATCCCTCTAGGGACATTGAAATCCCTCTAGGGACATAGAAATCTATCCCTCTAGGGACATAGAAATCCCTCTAGGGACATAGAAATCCCTCTAGGGACATAGAAATCCCTCTAGGGACATAGAAATCCCTCTTGGGACATAGAAATCTCTCTCTCTAGGGACCTAGAAATCCCTCTAGGGACCTAGAAATCCCTCTAGGGACATAGAAATCCCTCTAGGGACATAGAAATCTATCCCTCTAGGGACATAGAAATCCCTCTTGGGACATAGAAATCCCTCTAGGGACCTAGAAATCCCTCTAGCGACATAGAAATCCCTCTAGCGACATAGAAATCCCTCTAGGGACATTGAAAACCCTCTAGGGACCTAGAAATCTATCCCTCTAGGGACCTAGAAATCCCTCTAGCGACATAGAAATCCCTCTAGGGACCTAGAAATCCCTCTAGGGACATTGAAATCCCTCTAGGGACCTAGAAATCCCTCTAGGGACATAGAAATCTATCCCTCTAGGGACATAGAAATCCCTCTAGGGACCTAGAAATCCCTCTAGGGACATTGAAATCCCTCTAGGGACATAGAAATCTATCCCTCTAGGGACATAGAAATCCCTCTAGGGACATAGAAATCCCTCTAGCGACATAGAAATCCCTCTAGGGACCTAGAAATCCCTCTAGGGACATTGAAATCCCTCTAGGGACCTAGAAATCTCTCTAGCGACATAGAAATCCCTCTGGGACATAGAAATCCCTCTAGGGACATAGAAATCCCTCTAGGGACATAGAAATCTACCCCTCTAGGGACATAGAAATCCCTCTTGGGACACAGAAATCCCTCCAGGGACATAGAAATCTCTCTCTCTAGGGACCTAGAAATCCCTCTAGGGACCTAGAAATCCCTCTAGGGACATAGAAATCCCTCTAGGGACATCCTAGAAATCCCTCTAGGGACATTGAAATCCCTCTAGGGACATAGAAATCTATCCCTCTAGGGACATAGAAATCCCTCTAGGGACATAGAAATCCCTCTTGGGACATAGAAATCCCTCTAGCGACATAGAAATCTATCCCTCTAGGGACATAGAAATCCCTCTAGGGACATAGTAATCTATCCCTCTAGGGACATAGAAATCCCTCTAGGGACCTAGAAATCCCTCTGGGACATAGAAATCCCTCTAGGGACCTAGAAATCCCTCTTGGGACATAGAAATCCCTCTAGGGAAATAGAAATCCCTCTAGGGACATAGAAATCCCTCTTGGGACATAGAAATCCCTCTTGGGACATAGAAATCCCTCTTGGGACCTAGAAATCCCTCTAGGGACATAGAAATCTATCCCTCTAGGGACATAGAAATCCCTCTAGGGACATAGAAATCCCTCTAGCGACATAGAAATCCCTCTAGGGACATAGAAATACCTCTTGGGACATAGAAATCCCTCTTGGGACATAGAAATCCCTCTTTGGACCTAGAAATCCCTCTAGGGACATAGAAATCTATCCCTCTAGGGACATAGAAATCTATCCCTCTAGGGACATAGAAATCCCTCTAGGGACATAGAAATCCCTCTAGGGACATAGAAATCCCTCTAGGGACATAGAAATCCCTCTAGGGACATAGAAATCTCTCTCTCTAGGGACCTAGAAATCCCTCTAGGGACCTAGAAATCCCTCTAGGGACATAGAAATCCCTCTAGGGACATAGAAATCTATCCCTCTAGGGACATAGAAATCCCTCTTGGGACATAGAAATCCCTCTAGGGACCTAGAAATCCCTCTAGCGACATAGAAATCCCTCTAGCGACATAGAAATCCCTCTAGGGACATAGAAATCTCTCTCTCTAGGGACCTAGAAATCCCTCTTGGGACATAGAAATCCCTCTAGGGACCTAGAAATCTCTCTAGGGACATAGAAATCCCTCTAGGGACATAGAAATCTATCTCTCTAGGGACCTAGAAATCCCTCTAGGGACATAGAAATCCCTCTAGGGACATAGAAATCCCTCTAGGGACCTAGAAATCCCTCCTAAAACTCCAGATATCCCTCTCAAAACCCAAGATAACAGTTACATTTCTACCAGTTACCTTGGATAACCTTACATTTTTGACAGACATCATTGTTTGTTTACTAGTCTGTTCGAGCGTTGTTGTGTTTGTTGCTCAGTTGTTCTTTGTTAATAATACAAGATAATGTCGATATTTTGTTGTTTGGTGTTTCTTAGTTATACGACAATGCTTATTTGGGATTTGGCAAGAACCGAGGAAGATGCAATTCATTTTTGCCAGGAGAAAAACATTTTGCAGAAAAATAGGAAATGTAGGGATAGAGACTCTTTTCAATCCATGTTGAACTGTATAGCAACCCATTTTCCACCGAAATGCGATTGAATGTTAAGTTTTTAAATAATTTTTTGAATTTTAAATATTTTATATATGTTGCATTATTTTACATCCTACACTTATTATTTATGATTAAATATACTTATTATTTATTTATTATACTTTATACTAGTTTTAGATAATTATTTTAATTTTAAATCGTTTATATATTGGAGTATTTATTGATCTCATTATTTTATTTATTTACATTATATACCAAATTATTTTATAATATGTTATATATTCAATTATATTGTTATTACTTCGATTTATGTATTTCCATTATTATTACTCTATTTATTGATCTCGTTATTATATTTATTTACATTATATACAACATTATTTTATAACATGTTATATATTTAATTATATTGTTATTACTTCGATTTATTTATTTCCAATATTATTACATTCCTATTTTGAAAGGTTATCCAAGGTAACCGTCTCTAGGGACATAGAAATCCCTCTTGGGACATAGAAATCCCTCTTGGGACATAGAAATCCCTCTTGGGACCTAGAAATCCCTCTAGGGACATAGAAATCTATCCCTCTAGGGACATAGAAATCCCTCTAGGGACATAGAAATCCCTCTAGCGACATAGAAATCCCTCTAGGGACATTGAAATCCCTCTAGGGACCTAGAAATCTATCCCTCTAGGGACCTAGAAATCCCTCTAGCGACATAGAAATCCCTCTAGCGACATAGAAATCCCTCTAGGGACCTAGAAATCCCTCTGGGACATAGAAATCCCTCTAGGGACATAGAAATCCCTCTAGGGACATAGAAATCTATCCCTCTAGGGACATAGAAATCCCTCTAGGGACATAGAAATCCCTCTAGGGACATAGAAATCTATCCCTCTAGGGACATAGAAATCCCTCTTGGGACATAGAAATCCCTCTAGGGACCTAGAAATCCCTCTAGCGCCATAGAAATCCCTCTAGCGACATAGAAATCCCTCTAGGGACATTGAAAACCCTCTAGGGACCTAGAAATCTATCCCTCTAGGGACCTAGAAATCCCTCTAGCGACATAGAAATCCCTCTAGGGACATAGAAATCTATCCCTCTAGGGACATAGAAATCCCTCTTGGGACATAGAAATCCCTCTAGGGACCTAGAAATCCCTCTAGCGACATAGAAATCCCTCTAGCGACATAGAAATCCCTCTAGGGACATTGAAAACCCTCTAGGGACCTAGAAATCTATCCCTCTAGGGACCTAGAAATCCCTCTAGCGACATAGAAATCCCTCTAGGGACCTAGAAATCCCTCTAGGGACATTGAAATCCCTCTAGGGACCTAGAAATCCCTCTAGGGACATAGAAATCTATCCCTCTAGGGACATAGAAATCCCTCTAGGGACCTAGAAATCCCTCTAGGGACATTGAAATCCCTCTAGGGACATAGAAATCTATCCCTCTAGGGACATAGAAATCCCTCTAGGGACCTAGAAATCCCTCTGGGACATAGAAATCCCTCTAGGGACCTAGAAATTCCTTCTTGGGACATAGAAATCCCTCTAGGGACATAGAAATCTATCCCTCTAGGGACATAGAAATCCCTCTAGGGACATAGAAATCCCTCTTGGGACATAGAAATCCCTCTTGGGACATAGAAATCCCTCTTGGGACCTAGAAATCCCTCTAGGGACATTGAAATCCCTCTAGGGACATAGAAATCTATCCCTCTAGGGACATAGAAATCCCTCTAGGGACATAGAAATCCCTCTAGGGACATAGAAATCCCTCTAGGGACATAGAAATCCCTCTTGGGACATAGAAATCTCTCTCTCTAGGGACCTAGAAATCCCTCTAGGGACCTAGAAATCCCTCTAGGGACATAGAAATCCCTCTAGGGACATAGAAATCTATCCCTCTAGGGACATAGAAATCCCTCTTGGGACATAGAAATCCCTCTAGGGACCTAGAAATCCCTCTAGCGACATAGAAATCCCTCTAGCGACATAGAAATCCCTCTAGGGACATTGAAAACCCTCTAGGGACCTAGAAATCTATCCCTCTAGGGACCTAGAAATCCCTCTAGCGACATAGAAATCCCTCTAGGGACCTAGAAATCCCTCTAGGGACATTGAAATCCCTCTAGGGACCTAGAAATCCCTCTAGGGACATAGAAATCTATCCCTCTAGGGACATAGAAATCCCTCTAGGGACCTAGAAATCCCTCTAGGGACATTGAAATCCCTCTAGGGACATAGAAATCTATCCCTCTAGGGACATAGAAATCCCTCTAGGGACATAGAAATCCCTCTAGCGACATAGAAATCCCTCTAGGGACCTAGAAATCCCTCTAGGGACATTGAAATCCCTCTAGGGACCTAGAAATCTCTCTAGCGACATAGAAATCCCTCTGGGACATAGAAATCCCTCTAGGGACATAGAAATCCCTCTAGGGACATAGAAATCTACCCCTCTAGGGACATAGAAATCCCTCTTGGGACACAGAAATCCCTCCAGGGACATAGAAATCTCTCTCTCTAGGGACCTAGAAATCCCTCTAGGGACCTAGAAATCCCTCTAGGGACATAGAAATCCCTCTAGGGACATCCTAGAAATCCCTCTAGGGACATTGAAATCCCTCTAGGGACATAGAAATCTATCCCTCTAGGGACATAGAAATCCCTCTAGGGACATAGAAATCCCTCTTGGGACATAGAAATCCCTCTAGCGACATAGAAATCTATCCCTCTAGGGACATAGAAATCCCTCTAGGGACATAGTAATCTATCCCTCTAGGGACATAGAAATCCCTCTAGGGACCTAGAAATCCCTCTGGGACATAGAAATCCCTCTAGGGACCTAGAAATCCCTCTTGGGACATAGAAATCCCTCTAGGGAAATAGAAATCCCTCTAGGGACATAGAAATCCCTCTTGGGACATAGAAATCCCTCTTGGGACATAGAAATCCCTCTTGGGACCTAGAAATCCCTCTAGGGACATAGAAATCTATCCCTCTAGGGACATAGAAATCCCTCTAGGGACATAGAAATCCCTCTAGCGACATAGAAATCCCTCTAGGGACATAGAAATACCTCTTGGGACATAGAAATCCCTCTTGGGACATAGAAATCCCTCTTTGGACCTAGAAATCCCTCTAGGGACATAGAAATCTATCCCTCTAGGGACATAGAAATCTATCCCTCTAGGGACATAGAAATCCCTCTAGGGACATAGAAATCCCTCTAGGGACATAGAAATCCCTCTAGGGACATAGAAATCCCTCTAGGGACATAGAAATCTCTCTCTCTAGGGACCTAGAAATCCCTCTAGGGACCTAGAAATCCCTCTAGGGACATAGAAATCCCTCTAGGGACATAGAAATCTATCCCTCTAGGGACATAGAAATCCCTCTTGGGACATAGAAATCCCTCTAGGGACCTAGAAATCCCTCTAGCGACATAGAAATCCCTCTAGCGACATAGAAATCCCTCTAGGGACATAGAAATCTCTCTCTCTAGGGACCTAGAAATCCCTCTTGGGACATAGAAATCCCTCTAGGGACCTAGAAATCTCTCTAGGGACATAGAAATCCCTCTAGGGACATAGAAATCTATCTCTCTAGGGACCTAGAAATCCCTCTAGGGACATAGAAATCCCTCTAGGGACATAGAAATCCCTCTAGGGACCTAGAAATCCCTCCTAAAACTCCAGATATCCCTCTCAAAACCCAAGATAACAGTTACATTTCTACCAGTTACCTTGGATAACCTTACATTTTTGACAGACATCATTGTTTGTTTACTAGTCTGTTCGAGCGTTGTTGTGTTTGTTGCTCAGTTGTTCTTTGTTAATAATACAAGATAATGTCGATATTTTGTTGTTTGGTGTTTCTTAGTTATACGACAATGCTTATTTGGGATTTGGCAAGAACCGAGGAAGATGCAATTCATTTTTGCCAGGAGAAAAACATTTTGCAGAAAAATAGGAAATGTAGGGATAGAGACTCTTTTCAATCCATGTTGAACTGTATAGCAACCCATTTTCCACCGAAATGCGATTGAATGTTAAGTTTTTAAATAATTTTTTGAATTTTAAATATTTTATATATGTTGCATTATTTTACATCCTACACTTATTATTTATGATTAAATATACTTATTATTTATTTATTATACTTTATACTAGTTTTAGATAATTATTTTAATTTTAAATCGTTTATATATTGGAGTATTTATTGATCTCATTATTTTATTTATTTACATTATATACCAAATTATTTTATAATATGTTATATATTCAATTATATTGTTATTACTTCGATTTATGTATTTCCATTATTATTACTCTATTTATTGATCTCGTTATTATATTTATTTACATTATATACAACATTATTTTATAACATGTTATATATTTAATTATATTGTTATTACTTCGATTTATTTATTTCCAATATTATTACATTCCTATTTTGAAAGGTTATCCAAGGTAACCGTCTCTAGGGACATAGAAATCCCTCTTGGGACATAGAAATCCCTCTTGGGACATAGAAATCCCTCTTGGGACCTAGAAATCCCTCTAGGGACATAGAAATCTATCCCTCTAGGGACATAGAAATCCCTCTAGGGACATAGAAATCCCTCTAGCGACATAGAAATCCCTCTAGGGACATTGAAATCCCTCTAGGGACCTAGAAATCTATCCCTCTAGGGACCTAGAAATCCCTCTAGCGACATAGAAATCCCTCTAGCGACATAGAAATCCCTCTAGGGACCTAGAAATCCCTCTGGGACATAGAAATCCCTCTAGGGACATAGAAATCCCTCTAGGGACATAGAAATCTATCCCTCTAGGGACATAGAAATCCCTCTAGGGACATAGAAATCCCTCTAGGGACATAGAAATCTATCCCTCTAGGGACATAGAAATCCCTCTTGGGACATAGAAATCCCTCTAGGGACCTAGAAATCCCTCTAGCGCCATAGAAATCCCTCTAGCGACATAGAAATCCCTCTAGGGACATTGAAAACCCTCTAGGGACCTAGAAATCTATCCCTCTAGGGACCTAGAAATCCCTCTAGCGACATAGAAATCCCTCTAGGGACATAGAAATCTATCCCTCTAGGGACATAGAAATCCCTCTTGGGACATAGAAATCCCTCTAGGGACCTAGAAATCCCTCTAGCGACATAGAAATCCCTCTAGCGACATAGAAATCCCTCTAGGGACATTGAAAACCCTCTAGGGACCTAGAAATCTATCCCTCTAGGGACCTAGAAATCCCTCTAGCGACATAGAAATCCCTCTAGGGACCTAGAAATCCCTCTAGGGACATTGAAATCCCTCTAGGGACCTAGAAATCCCTCTAGGGACATAGAAATCTATCCCTCTAGGGACATAGAAATCCCTCTAGGGACCTAGAAATCCCTCTAGGGACATTGAAATCCCTCTAGGGACATAGAAATCTATCCCTCTAGGGACATAGAAATCCCTCTAGGGACCTAGAAATCCCTCTGGGACATAGAAATCCCTCTAGGGACCTAGAAATTCCTTCTTGGGACATAGAAATCCCTCTAGGGACATAGAAATCTATCCCTCTAGGGACATAGAAATCCCTCTAGGGACATAGAAATCCCTCTTGGGACATAGAAATCCCTCTTGGGACATAGAAATCCCTCTTGGGACCTAGAAATCCCTCTAGGGACATTGAAATCCCTCTAGGGACATAGAAATCTATCCCTCTAGGGACATAGAAATCCCTCTAGGGACATAGAAATCCCTCTAGGGACATAGAAATCCCTCTAGGGACATAGAAATCCCTCTTGGGACATAGAAATCTCTCTCTCTAGGGACCTAGAAATCCCTCTAGGGACCTAGAAATCCCTCTAGGGACATAGAAATCCCTCTAGGGACATAGAAATCTATCCCTCTAGGGACATAGAAATCCCTCTTGGGACATAGAAATCCCTCTAGGGACCTAGAAATCCCTCTAGCGACATAGAAATCCCTCTAGCGACATAGAAATCCCTCTAGGGACATTGAAAACCCTCTAGGGACCTAGAAATCTATCCCTCTAGGGACCTAGAAATCCCTCTAGCGACATAGAAATCCCTCTAGGGACCTAGAAATCCCTCTAGGGACATTGAAATCCCTCTAGGGACCTAGAAATCCCTCTAGGGACATAGAAATCTATCCCTCTAGGGACATAGAAATCCCTCTAGGGACCTAGAAATCCCTCTAGGGACATTGAAATCCCTCTAGGGACATAGAAATCTATCCCTCTAGGGACATAGAAATCCCTCTAGGGACCTAGAAATCCCTCTGGGACATAGAAATCCCTCTAGGGACCTAGAAATCCCTCTTGGGACATAGAAATCCCTCTAGGGACATAGAAATCTATCCCTCTAGGGACATAGAAATCCCTCTAGGGACATAGAAATCCCTCTTGGGACATAGAAATCCCTCTTGGGACATAGAAATCCCTCTTGGGACCTAGAAATCCCTCTAGGGACATTGAAATCCCTCTAGGGACATAGAAATCTATCCCTCTAGGGACATAGAAATCCCTCTAGGGACATAGAAATCCCTCTAGGGACATAGAAATCCCTCTAGGGACATAGAAATCCCTCTTGGGACATAGAAATCTCTCTCTCTAGGGACCTAGAAATCCCTCTAGGGACCTAGAAATCCCTCTAGGGACATAGAAATCCCTCTAGGGGCATAGAAATCTATCCCTCTAGGGACATAGAAATCCCTCTTGGGACATAGAAATCCCTCTAGGGACCTAGAAATCCCTCTAGCGACATAGAAATCCCTCTAGCGACATAGAAATCCCTCTAGGGACATTGAAAACCCTCTAGGGACCTAGAAATCTATCCCTCTAGGGACCTAGAAATCCCTCTAGCGACATAGAAATCCCTCTAGGGACCTAGAAATCCCTCTAGGGACATTGAAATCCCTCTAGGGACCTAGAAATCCCTCTAGGGACATAGAAATCTATCCCTCTAGGGACATAGAAATCCCTCTAGGGACCTAGAAATCCCTCTAGGGACATTGAAATCCCTCTAGGGACATAGAAATCTATCCCTCTAGGGACATAGAAATCCCTCTAGGGACATAGAAATCCCTCTAGCGACATAGAAATCCCTCTAGGGACCTAGAAATCCCTCTAGGGACATTGAAATCCCTCTAGGGACCTAGAAATCTCTCTAGCGACATAGAAATCCCTCTGGGACATAGAAATCCCTCTAGGGACATAGAAATCCCTCTAGGGACATAGAAATCTACCCCTCTAGGGACATAGAAATCCCTCTTGGGACATAGAAATCCCTCTAGGGACATAGAAATCTCTCTCTCTAGGGACCTAGAAATCCCTCTAGGGACCTAGAAATCCCTCTAGGGACATAGAAATCCCTCTAGGGACATCCTAGAAATCCCTCTAGGGACATTGAAATCCCTCTAGGGACATAGAAATCTATCCCTCTAGGGACATAGAAATCCCTCTAGGGACATAGAAATCCCTCTTGGGACATAGAAATCCCTCTAGCGACATAGAAATCTATCCCTCTAGGGACATAGAAATCCCTCTAGGGACATAGTAATCTATCCCTCTAGGGACATAGAAATCCCTCTAGGGACCTAGAAATCCCTCTGGGACATAGAAATCCCTCTAGGGACCTAGAAATCCCTCTTGGGACATAGAAATCCCTCTAGGGAAATAGAAATCCCTCTAGGGACATAGAAATCCCTCTTGGGACATAGAAATACCTCTTGGGACATAGAAATCCCTCTTGGGACCTAGAAATCCCTCTTTGGACCTAGAAATCCCTCTAGGGACATAGAAATCTATCCCTCTAGGGACATAGAAATCTATCCCTCTAGGGACATAGAAATCCCTCTAGGGACATAGAAATCCCTCTAGGGACATAGAAATCCCTCTAGGGACATAGAAATCCCTCTTGGGACATAGAAATCTCTCTCTCTAGGGACCTAGAAATCCCTCTAGGGACCTAGAAATCCCTCTAGGGACATAGAAATCCCTCTAGGGACATAGAAATCTATCCCTCTAGGGACATAGAAATCCCTCTTGGGACATAGAAATCCCTCTAGGGACCTAGAAATCCCTCTGGCGACATAGAAATCCCTCTAGCGACATAGAAATCCCTCTAGGGACATAGAAATCTCTCTCTCTAGGGACCTAGAAATCCCTCTAGGGACATAGAAATCCCTCTAGGGACCTAGAAATCTCTCTAGGGACATAGAAATCCCTCTAGGGACATAGAAATCTATCTCTCTAGGGACCTAGAAATCCCTCTAGGGACATAGAAATCCCTCTAGGGACATAGAAATCCCTCTAGGGACCTAGAAATCCCTCCTAAAACTCCAGATATCCCTCTCAAAACCCAAGATAACAGTTACATTTCTACCAGTTACCTTGGATAACCTTACATTTTTGACAGACATCATTGTTTGTTTACTAGTCTGTTCGAGCGTTGTTGTGTTTGTTGCTCAGTTGTTCTTTGTTAATAATACAAGATAATGTCGATATTTTGTTGTTTGGTGTTTCTTAGTTATACGACAATGCTTATTTGGGATTTGGCAAGAACCGAGAAAGATGCAATTCATTTTTGCCAGGAGAAAAACATTTTGCAGAAAAATAGGAAATGTAGGGATAGAGACTCTTTTCAATCCATGTTGAACTGTATAGCAACCCATTTTCCACCGAAATGCGATTGAATGTTAAGTTTTTAAATAATTTTTTGAATTTTAAATATTTTATATATGTTGCATTATTTTACATCCTACACTTATTATTTATGATTAAATATACTTATTATTTATTTATTATACTTTATACTAGTTTTAGATAATTATTTTAATTTTAAATCGTTTATATATTGGAGTATTTATTGATCTCATTATTTTATTTATTTACATTATATACCAAATTATTTTATAATATGTTATATATTCAATTATATTGTTATTACTTCGATTTATGTATTTCCATTAATATTACTCTATTTATTGATCTCGTTATTATATTTATTTACATTATATACAACATTATTTTATAACATGTTATATATTTAATTATATTGTTATTACTTCGATTTATTTATTTCCAATATTATTACATTCCTATTTTGAAAGGTTATCCAAGGTAACCGTCTCTAGGGACATAGAAATCCCTCTTGGGACATAGAAATCCCTCTTGGGACATAGAAATCCCTCTTGGGACCTAGAAATCCCTCTAGGGACATAGAAATCTATCCCTCTAGGGACATAGAAATCCCTCTAGGGACATAGAAATCCCTCTAGCGACATAGAAATCCCTCTAGGGACATTGAAATCCCTCTAGGGACCTAGAAATCTATCCCTCTAGGGACCTAGAAATCCCTCTAGCGACATAGAAATCCCTCTAGCGACATAGAAATCCCTCTAGGGACCTAGAAATCCCTCTGGGACATAGAAATCCCTCTAGGGACATAGAAATCCCTCTAGGGACATAGAAATCTATCCCTCTAGGGACATAGAAATCCCTCTTGGGACATAGAAATCCCTCTAGGGACATAGAAATCTCTCTCTCTAGGGACCTAGAAATCCCTCTAGGGACATAGAAATCCCTCTTGGGACATAGAAATCCCTCTAGCGACATAGAAATCTATCCCTCTAGGGACATAGAAATCCCTCTAGGGACATAGTAATCTATCCCTCTAGGGACATAGAAATCCCTCTAGGGACCTAGAAATCCCTCTGGGACATAGAAATCCCTCTAGGGACCTAGAAATCCCTCTTGGGACATAGAAATCCCTCTAGGGAAATAGAAATCCCTCTAGGGACATAGAAATCCCTCTTGGGACATAGAAATCCCTCTTGGGACATAGAAATCCCTCTTGGGACCTAGAAATCCCTCTAGGGACATAGAAATCTATCCCTCTAGGGACATAGAAATCCCTCTAGGGACATAGAAATCTATCCCTCTAGGGACATAGAAATCCCTCTAGGGACATAGAAATCCCTCTTGGGACATAGAAATCCCTCTAGCGACATAGAAATCTATCCCTCTAGGGACATAGAAATCCCTCTAGGGACATAGAAATCTATCCCTCTAGGGACATAGAGATCCCTCTAGGGACATAGAAATCCCTCTAGGGACATCCTAGAAATCCCTCTAGGGACATTGAAATCCCTCTAGGGACATAGAAATCTATCCCTCTAGGGACATAGAAATCCCTCTAGGGACATAGAAATCCCTCTTGGGACATAGAAATCCCTCTAGCGACATAGAAATCTATCCCTCTAGGGACATAGAAATCCCTCTAGGGACATAGAAATCTATCCCTCTAGGGACATAGAAATCTATCCCTCTAGGGACATAGAAATCCCTCTAGGGACATAGAAATCCCTCTTGGGACATAGAAATCCCTCTAGCGACATAGAAATCTATCCCTCTAGGGACATAGAAATCCCTCTAGGGACATAGAAATCTATCCCTCTAGGGACATAGAAATCCCTCTAGGGACCTAGAAATCCCTCTAGGGACCTAGAAATCCCTCTGGGACATAGAAATCCCTCTAGGGACCTAGAAATCCCTCTTGGGACATAGAAATCCCTCTAGGGAAATAGAAATCCCTCTAGGGACATAGAAATCTATCCCTCTAGGGACCTAGAAATCCCTCTAGCGACATAGAAATCCCTCTAGGGACATTGAAATCCCTCTAGGGACCTAGAAATCTATCCCTCTAGGGACCTAGAAATCCCTCTAGCGACATAGAAATCCCTCTAGGGACCTAGAAATCCCTCTAGGGACATTGAAATCCCTCTAGGGACCTAGAAATCCCTCTAGGGACATAGAAATCTATCCCTCTAGGGACATAGAAATCCCTCTAGGGACCTAGAAATCCCTCTAGGGACATTGAAATCCCTCTAGGGACATAGAAATCTATCCCTCTAGGGACATAGAAATCCCTCTAGGGACATAGAAATCCCTCTAGCGACATAGAAATCCCTCTAGGGACCTAGAAATCCCTCTAGGGACATTGAAATCCCTCTAGGGACCTAGAAATCTCTCTAGCGACATAGAAATCCCTCTGGGACATAGAAATCCCTCTAGGGACATAGAAATCCCTCTAGGGACATAGAAATCTATCCCTCTAGGGACATAGAAATCCCTCTTGGGACATAGAAATCCCTCTAGGGACATAGAAATCTCTCTCTCTAGGGACCTAGAAATCCCTCTAGGGACCTAGAAATCCCTCTAGGGACATAGAAATCCCTCTAGGGACATCCTAGAAATCCCTCTAGGGACATTGAAATCCCTCTAGGGACATAGAAATCTATCCCTCTAGGGACAGAGAAATCCCTCTAGGGACATAGAAATCCCTCTTGGGACATAGAAATCCCTCTAGCGACATAGAAATCTATCCCTCTAGGGACATAGAAATCCCTCTAGGGACATAGTAATCTATCCCTCTAGGGACATAGAAATCCCTCTAGGGACCTAGAAATCCCTCTGGGACATAGAAATCCCTCTAGGGACCTAGAAATCCCTCTTGGGACATAGAAATCCCTCTAGGGAAATAGAAATCCCTCTAGGGACATAGAAATCCCTCTTGGGACATAGAAATCCCTCTTGGGACATAGAAATCCCTCTTGGGACCTAGAAATCCCTCTAGGGACATAGAAATCTATCCCTCTAGGGACATAGAAATCCCTCTAGGGACATAGAAATCCCTCTAGCGACATAGAAATCCCTCTAGGGACATAGAAATCCCTCTTGGGACATAGAAATCCCTCTTGGGACATAGAAATCCCTCTTGGGACCTAGAAATCCCTCTAGGGACCTAGAAATCCCTCTTGGGACATAGAAATCCCTCTAGGGAAATAGAAATCCCTCTAGGGACATAGAAATCTATCCCTCTAGGGACCTAGAAATCCCTCTAGCGACATAGAAATCCCTCTAGGGACATTGAAATCCCTCTAGGGACCTAGAAATCTATCCCTCTAGGGACCTAGAAATCCCTCTAGCGACATAGAAATCCCTCTAGGGACATAGAAATCCCTCTAGGGACATAGAAATCCCTCTAGCGACATAGAAATCTATCCCTCTAGGGACCTAGAAATCCCTCTGGGACATAGAAATCCCTCTAGGGACCTAGAAATCCCTCTTGGGACATAGAAATCCCTCTAGGGAAATAGAAATCCCTCTAGGGACATAGAAATCTATCCCTCTAGGGACCTAGAAATCCCTCTAGCGACATAGAAATCCCTCTAGGGACATTGAAATCCCTCTAGGGACCTAGAAATCTATCCCTCTAGGGACCTAGAAATCCCTCTAGCGACATAGAAATCCCTCTAGGGACCTAGAAATCCCTCTAGGGACATTGAAATCCCTCTAGGGACCTAGAAATCCCTCTAGGGACATAGAAATCTATCCCTCTAGGGACATAGAAATCCCTCTAGGGACCTAGAAATCCCTCTAGGGACATTGAAATCCCTCTAGGGACATAGAAATCTATCCCTCTAGGGACATAGAAATCCCTCTAGGGACATAGAAATCCCTCTAGCGACATAGAAATCCCTCTAGGGACCTAGAAATCCCTCTAGGGACATTGAAATCCCTCTAGGGACCTAGAAATCTCTCTAGCGACATAGAAATCCCTCTGGGACATAGAAATCCCTCTAGGGACATAGAAATCCCTCTAGGGACATAGAAATCTATCCCTCTAGGGACATAGAAATCCCTCTTGGGACATAGAAATCCCTCTAGGGACATAGAAATCTCTCTCTCTAGGGACCTAGAAATCCCTCTAGGGACCTAGAAATCCCTCTAGGGACATAGAAATCCCTCTAGGGACATCCTAGAAATCCCTCTAGGGACATTGAAATCCCTCTAGGGACATAGAAATCTATCCCTCTAGGGACAGAGAAATCCCTCTAGGGACATAGAAATCCCTCTTGGGACATAGAAATCCCTCTAGCGACATAGAAATCTATCCCTCTAGGGACATAGAAATCCCTCTAGGGACATAGTAATCTATCCCTCTAGGGACATAGAAATCCCTCTAGGGACCTAGAAATCCCTCTGGGACATAGAAATCCCTCTAGGGACCTAGAAATCCCTCTTGGGACATAGAAATCCCTCTAGGGAAATAGAAATCCCTCTAGGGACATAGAAATCCCTCTTGGGACATAGAAATCCCTCTAGCGACATAGAAATCTATCCCTCTAGGGACCTAGAAATCCCTCTAGGGACATAGTAATCTATCCCTCTAGGGACATAGAAATCCCTCTAGGGACCTAGAAATCCCTCTGGGACATAGAAATCCCTCTAGGGACCTAGAAATCCCTCTTGGGACATAGAAATCCCTCTAGGGAAATAGAAATCCCTCTAGGGACATAGAAATCCCTCTTGGGACATAGAAATCCCTCTTGGGACATAGAAATCCCTCTTGGGACCTAGAAATCCCTCTAGGGACATAGAAATCTATCCCTCTAGGGACATAGAAATCCCTCTAGGGACATAGAAATCTATCCCTCTAGGGACATAGAAATCCCTCTAGGGACATAGAAATCCCTCTTGGGACATAGAAATCCCTCTAGCGACATAGAAATCTATCCCTCTAGGGACATAGAAATCCCTCTAGGGACATAGAAATCTATCCCTCTAGGGACATAGAGATCCCTCTAGGGACATAGAAATCCCTCTAGGGACATCCTAGAAATCCCTCTAGGGACATTGAAATCCCTCTAGGGACATAGAAATCTATCCCTCTAGGGACATAGAAATCCCTCTAGGGACATAGAAATCCCTCTTGGGACATAGAAATCCCTCTAGCGACATAGAAATCTATCCCTCTAGGGACATAGAAATCCCTCTAGGGACATAGAAATCTATCCCTCTAGGGACATAGAAATCTATCCCTCTAGGGACATAGAAATCCCTCTAGGGACATAGAAATCCCTCTTGGGACATAGAAATCCCTCTAGCGACATAGAAATCTATCCCTCTAGGGACATAGAAATCCCTCTAGGGACATAGAAATCTATCCCTCTAGGGACATAGAAATCCCTCTAGGGACCTAGAAATCCCTCTAGGGACCTAGAAATCCCTCTGGGACATAGAAATCCCTCTAGGGACCTAGAAATCCCTCTTGGGACATAGAAATCCCTCTAGGGAAATAGAAATCCCTCTAGGGACATAGAAATCTATCCCTCTAGGGACCTAGAAATCCCTCTAGCGACATAGAAATCCCTCTAGGGACATTGAAATCCCTCTAGGGACCTAGAAATCTATCCCTCTAGGGACCTAGAAATCCCTCTAGCGACATAGAAATCCCTCTAGGGACCTAGAAATCCCTCTAGGGACATTGAAATCCCTCTAGGGACCTAGAAATCCCTCTAGGGACATAGAAATCTATCCCTCTAGGGACATAGAAATCCCTCTAGGGACCTAGAAATCCCTCTAGGGACATTGAAATCCCTCTAGGGACATAGAAATCTATCCCTCTAGGGACATAGAAATCCCTCTAGGGACATAGAAATCCCTCTAGCGACATAGAAATCCCTCTAGGGACCTAGAAATCCCTCTAGGGACATTGAAATCCCTCTAGGGACCTAGAAATCTCTCTAGCGACATAGAAATCCCTCTGGGACATAGAAATCCCTCTAGGGACATAGAAATCCCTCTAGGGACATAGAAATCTATCCCTCTAGGGACATAGAAATCCCTCTTGGGACATAGAAATCCCTCTAGGGACATAGAAATCTCTCTCTCTAGGGACCTAGAAATCCCTCTAGGGACCTAGAAATCCCTCTAGGGACATAGAAATCCCTCTAGGGACATCCTAGAAATCCCTCTAGGGACATTGAAATCCCTCTAGGGACATAGAAATCTATCCCTCTAGGGACAGAGAAATCCCTCTAGGGACATAGAAATCCCTCTTGGGACATAGAAATCCCTCTAGCGACATAGAAATCTATCCCTCTAGGGACATAGAAATCCCTCTAGGGACATAGTAATCTATCCCTCTAGGGACATAGAAATCCCTCTAGGGACCTAGAAATCCCTCTGGGACATAGAAATCCCTCTAGGGACCTAGAAATCCCTCTTGGGACATAGAAATCCCTCTAGGGAAATAGAAATCCCTCTAGGGACATAGAAATCCCTCTTGGGACATAGAAATCCCTCTTGGGACATAGAAATCCCTCTTGGGACCTAGAAATCCCTCTAGGGACATAGAAATCTATCCCTCTAGGGACATAGAAATCCCTCTAGGGACATAGAAATCCCTCTAGCGACATAGAAATCCCTCTAGGGACATAGAAATCCCTCTTGGGACATAGAAATCCCTCTTGGGACATAGAAATCCCTCTTGGGACCTAGAAATCCCTCTAGGGACCTAGAAATCCCTCTTGGGACATAGAAATCCCTCTAGGGAAATAGAAATCCCTCTAGGGACATAGAAATCTATCCCTCTAGGGACCTAGAAATCCCTCTAGCGACATAGAAATCCCTCTAGGGACATTGAAATCCCTCTAGGGACCTAGAAATCTATCCCTCTAGGGACCTAGAAATCCCTCTAGCGACATAGAAATCCCTCTAGGGACATAGAAATCCCTCTAGCGACATAGAAATCTATCCCTCTAGGGACCTAGAAATCCCTCTGGGACATAGAAATCCCTCTAGGGACCTAGAAATCCCTCTTGGGACATAGAAATCCCTCTAGGGAAATAGAAATCCCTCTAGGGACATAGAAATCTATCCCTCTAGGGACCTAGAAATCCCTCTAGCGACATAGAAATCCCTCTAGGGACATTGAAATCCCTCTAGGGACCTAGAAATCTATCCCTCTAGGGACCTAGAAATCCCTCTAGCGACATAGAAATCCCTCTAGGGACCTAGAAATCCCTCTAGGGACATTGAAATCCCTCTAGGGACCTAGAAATCCCTCTAGGGACATAGAAATCTATCCCTCTAGGGACATAGAAATCCCTCTAGGGACCTAGAAATCCCTCTAGGGACATTGAAATCCCTCTAGGGACATAGAAATCTATCCCTCTAGGGACATAGAAATCCCTCTAGGGACATAGAAATCCCTCTAGCGACATAGAAATCCCTCTAGGGACCTAGAAATCCCTCTAGGGACATTGAAATCCCTCTAGGGACCTAGAAATCTCTCTAGCGACATAGAAATCCCTCTGGGACATAGAAATCCCTCTAGGGACATAGAAATCCCTCTAGGGACATAGAAATCTATCCCTCTAGGGACATAGAAATCCCTCTTGGGACATAGAAATCCCTCTAGGGACATAGAAATCTCTCTCTCTAGGGACCTAGAAATCCCTCTAGGGACCTAGAAATCCCTCTAGGGACATAGAAATCCCTCTAGGGACATCCTAGAAATCCCTCTAGGGACATTGAAATCCCTCTAGGGACATAGAAATCTATCCCTCTAGGGACAGAGAAATCCCTCTAGGGACATAGAAATCCCTCTTGGGACATAGAAATCCCTCTAGCGACATAGAAATCTATCCCTCTAGGGACATAGAAATCCCTCTAGGGACATAGTAATCTATCCCTCTAGGGACATAGAAATCCCTCTAGGGACCTAGAAATCCCTCTGGGACATAGAAATCCCTCTAGGGACCTAGAAATCCCTCTTGGGACATAGAAATCCCTCTAGGGAAATAGAAATCCCTCTAGGGACATAGAAATCCCTCTTGGGACATAGAAATCCCTCTTGGGACATAGAAATCCCTCTTGGGACCTAGAAATCCCTCTAGGGACATAGAAATCTATCCCTCTAGGGACATAGAAATCCCTCTAGGGACATAGAAATCCCTCTAGCGACATAGAAATCCCTCTAGGGACATAGAAATCCCTCTTGGGACATAGAAATCCCTCTTGGGACATAGAAATCCCTCTTGGGACCTAGAAATCCCTCTAGGGACCTAGAAATCTATCCCTCTAGGGACATAGAAATCTATCCCTCTAGGGACATAGAAATCCCTCTAGGGACATAGAAATCCCTCTAGCGACATAGAAATCCCTCTAGGGACATTGAAATCCCTCTAGGGACCTAGAAATCTATCCCTCTAGGGACCTAGAAATCCCTCTAGCGACATAGAAATCCCTCTAGCGACATAGAAATCCCTCTAGGGACCTAGAAATCTCTCTAGGGACATTGAAATCCCTCTAGGGACCTAGAAATCTCTCTAGCGACATAGAAATCCCTCTGGGACATAGAAATCCCTCTAGGGACATAGAAATCCCTCTAGGGACATAGAAATCTATCCCTCTAGGGACATAGAAATCCCTCTTGGGACATAGAAATCCCTCTAGGGACATAGAAATTTCTCTCTCTAGGGACCTAGAAATCCCTCTAGGGACCTAGAAATCCCTCTAGGGACATAGAAATCCCTCTAGGGACATCCTAGAAATCCCTCTAGGGACATTGAAATCCCTCTAGGGACATAGAAATCTATCCCTCTAGGGACATAAAAATCCCTCTAGGGACATAGAAATCCCTCTTGGGACATAGAAATCCCTCTAGCGACATAGAAATCTATCCCTCTAGGGACATAGAAATCCCTCTAGGGACATAGTAATCTATCCCTCTAGGGACATAGAAATCCCTCTAGGGACCTAGAAATCCCTCTGGGACATAGAAATCCCTCTAGGGACCTAGAAATCCCTCTTGGGACATAGAAATCCCTCTAGGGAAATAGAAATCCCTCTAGGGACATAGAAATCCCTCTTGGGACATAGAAATCCCTCTTGGGACATAGAAATCCCTCTTGGGACCTAGAAATCCCTCTAGGGACATAGAAATCTATCCCTCTAGGGACATAGAAATCCCTCTAGGGACATAGAAATCTATCCCTCTAGGGACATAGAAATCCCTCTAGGGACATAGAAATCCCTCTAGCGACATAGAAATCTATCCCTCTAGGGACATAGAAATCCCTCTAGGGACATAGAAATCTATCCCTCTAGGGACATAGAAATCCCTCTAGGGACATAGAAATCTCTCTCTCTAGGGACCTAGAAATCCCTCTAGGGACATAGAAATCCCTCTAGGGACCTAGAAATCTCTCTAGGGACATAGAAATCCCTCTAGGGACATAGAAATCTATCTCTCTAGGGACCTTGAAATCCCTCTAGGGACATAGAAATCCCTCTAGGGACATAGAAATCCCTCTAGGGACCTAGAAATCCCTCCTAAAACTCCAGATATCCCTCTCAAAACCCAAGATAACAGTTACATTTCTACCAGTTACCTTGGATAACCTTACATTTTTGACAGACATCATTGTTTGTTTACTAGTCTGTTCGAGCGTTGTTGTGTTTGTTGCTCAGTTGTTCTTTGTTAATAATACAAGATAATGTCGATATTTTGTTGTTTGGTGTTTCTTAGTTATACGACAATGCTTATTTGGGATTTGGCAAGAACCGAGGAAGATGCAATTCATTTTTGCCAGGAGAAAAACATTTTGCAGAAAAATAGGAAATGTAGGGATAGAGACTCTTTTCAATCCATGTTGAACTGTATAGCAACCCATTTTCCACCGAAATGCGATTGAATGTTAAGTTTTTAAATAATTTTTTGAATTTTAAATATTTTATATATGTTGCATTATTTTACATCCTACACTTATTATTTATGATTAAATATACTTATTATTTATTTATTATACTTTATACTAGTTTTAGATAATTATTTTAATTTTAAATCGTTTATATATTGGAGTATTTATTGATCTCATTATTTTATTTATTTACATTATATACCAAATTATTTTATAATATGTTATATATTCAATTATATTGTTATTACTTCGATTTATGTATTTCCATTATTATTACTCTATTTATTGATCTCGTTATTATATTTATTTACATTATATACAACATTATTTTATAACATGTTATATATTTAATTATATTGTTATTACTTCGATTTATTTATTTCCAATATTATTACATTCCTATTTTGAAAGGTTATCCAAGGTAACCGTCTCTAGGGACATAGAAATCCCTCTAGGGACATAGAAATCTATCCCTCTAGGGACATAGAAATCCCTCTTGGGACCTAGAAATCCCTCTAGGGACATAGAAATCCCTCTAGGGACATAGAAATCCCTCTAGGGACATAGAAATCCCTCTAGGGACCTAGAAATCTCTCTAGCGACATAGAAATCCCTCTAGCGACATAGAAATCCCTCTAGGGACATAGAAATCCCTCTAGGGACATAGAAATCTCTCTCTCTAGGGACCTAGAAATCCCTCTAGGGACCTAGAAATCCCTCTAGGGACCTAGAAATCCCTCTAGGGACATAGAAATCCCTCTAGGGACATCCTAGAAATCCCTCTAGGGACATTGAAATCCCTCTAGGGACATAGAAATCTATCCCTCTAGGGACATAGAAATCCCTCTAGGGACATAGAAATCCCTCTTGGGACATAGAAATCCCTCTAGCGACATAGAAATCTATCCCTCTAGGGACATAGAAATCCCTCTAGGGACATAGAAATCTATCCCTCTAGGGACATAGAAATCCCTCTAGGGACCTAGAAATCCCTCTGGGACATAGAAATCCCTCTAGGGACCTAGAAATCCCTCTTGGGACATAGAAATCCCTCTAGGGAAATAGAAATCCCTCTAGGGACATAGAAATCTATCCCTCTAGGGACCTAGAAATCCCTCTAGCGACATAGAAATCCCTCTAGGGACATTGAAAACCCTCTAGGAACCTAGAAATCTATCCCTCTAGGGACCTAGAAATCCCTCTAGCGACATAGAAATCCCTCTAGGGACCTAGAAATCCCTCTAGGGACATTGAAATCCCTCTAGGGACCTAGAAATCCCTCTAGGGACATTGAAATCCCTCTAGGGACCTAGAAATCCCTCTAGGGACCTAGAAATCCCTCTAGGGACATTGAAATCCCTGTAGGGACATAGAAATCTATCCCTCTAGGGACATAGAAATCCCTCTAGGGACATAGAAATCCCTCTAGCGACATAGAAATCCCTCTAGGGACCTAGAAATCCCTCTAGGGACATTGAAATCCCTCTAGGGACCTAGAAATCTCTCTAGCGACATAGAAATCCCTCTGGGACATAGAAATCCCTCTAGGGACATAGAAATCCCTCTAGGGACATAGAAATCTACCCCTCTAGGGACATAGAAATCCCTCTTGGGACATAGAAATCCCTCTAGGGACATAGAAATCTCTCTCTCTAGGAACCTAGAAATCCCTCTAGGGACCTAGAAATCCCTCTAGGGACATAGAAATCCCTCTAGGGACATCCTAGAAATCCCTCCAGGGACATTGAAATCCCTCTAGGGACATAGAAATCTATCCCTCTAGGGACATAGAAATCCCTCTAGGGACATAGAAATCCCTCTTGGGACATAGAAATCCCTCTAGCGACATAGAAATCTATCCCTCTAGGGACATAGAAATCCCTCTTGGGACATAGTAATCTATCCCTCTGAGGACATAGAAATCCCTCTAGGGACCTAGAAATCCCTCTGGGACATAGAAATCCCTCTAGGGACCTAGAAATCCCTCTTGGGACATAGAAATCCCTCTAGGGAAATAGAAATCCCTCTAGGGACATAGAAATCCCTCTTGGGACATAGAAATCCCTCTTGGGACATAGAAATCCCTCTTGGGACCTAGAAATCCCTCTAGGGACATAGAAATCTATCCCTCTAGGGACATAGAAATCCCTCTAGGGACATAGAAATCCCTCTAGCGACATAGAAATCCCTCTAGGGACATAGAAATCCCTCTTGGGACATAGAAATCCCTCTTGGGACATAGAAATCCCTCTTGGGACCTAGAAATCCCTCTAGGGACATAGAAATCTATCCCTCTAGGGACATAGAAATCTATCCCTCTAGGGACATAGAAATCCCTCTAGGGACATAGAAATCCCTCTAGCGACATAGAAATCCCTCTAGGGACATTGAAATCCCTCTAGGGACCTAGAAATCTATCCCTCTAGGGACCTAGAAATCCCTCTAGCGACATAGAAATCCCTCTAGCGACATAGAAATCCCTCTAGGGACCTAGAAATCCCTCTAGGGACATTGAAATCCCTCTAGGGACCTAGAAATCTCTCTAGCGTCATAGAAATCCCTCTGGGACATAGAAATCCCTCTAGGGACATTGAAATCCCTCTAGGGACATAGAAATCTATCCCTCTAGGGACATAGAAATCCCTCTAGGGACATAGAAATCCCTCTTGGGACATAGAAATCCCTCTAGCGACATAGAAATCCCTCTAGGGACATAGAAATCTCTCTCTCTAGGGACCTAGAATACCCTCTAGGGACCTAGAAATCCCTCTGGGACATAGAAATCCCTCTAGGGACATAGAAATCCCTCTAGGGACCTAGAAATCCCTCTAGGGACATAGAAATCTATCCCTCTAGGGACATAGAAATCCCTCTTGGGACATAGAAATCCCTCTAGCGACATAGAAATCTATCCCTCTAGGGACATAGAAATCCCTCTAGGGACATAGAAATCTATCCCTCTAGGGACATAGAAATCCCTCTAGGGACCTAGAAATCCCTCTGGGACATAGAAATCCCTCTAGGGACCTAGAAATCCCTCTTGGGACATAGAAATCGCTCTAGGGACATAGAAATCTATCCCTCTAGGGACATAGAAATCCCTCTAGGGACATAGAAATCCCTCTTGGGACATAGAAATCCCTCTTGGGACATAGAAATCCCTCTTGGGACCTAGAAATCCCTCTAGGGACATTGAAATCCCTCTAGGGACATAGAAATCTATCCCTCTAGGGACATAGAAATCCCTCTAGGGACATAGAAATCCCTCTAGGGACATAGAAATCCCTCTAGGGACATAGAAATCCCTCTTGGGACATAGAAATCTCTCTCTCTAGGGACCTAGAAATCCCTCTAGGGACCTAGAAATCCCTCTAGGGACATAGAAATCCCTCTAGGGACATAGAAATCTATCCCTCTATGGACATAGAAATCCCTCTTGGGACATAGAAATCCCTCTAGGGACCTAGAAATCCCTCTAGCGACATAGAAATCCCTCTAGCGACATAGAAATCCCTCTAGGGACATTGAAAACCCTCTAGGGACCTAGAAATCTATCCCTCTAGGGACATTGAAATCCCTCTAGGGACCTAGAAATCTATCCCTCTAGGGACCTAGAAATCCCTCTAGCGACATAGAAATCCCTCTAGCGACATAGAAATCCCTCTAGGGACCTAGAAATCCCTCTAGGGACATTGAAATCCCTCTAGGGACCTAGAAATCTCTCTAGCGTCATAGAAATCCCTCTGGGACATAGAAATCCCTCTAGGGACATTGAAATCCCTCTAGGGACATAGAAATCTATCCCTCTAGGGACATAGAAATCCCTCTAGGGACATAGAAATCCCTCTTGGGACATAGAAATCCCTCTAGCGACATAGAAATCCCTCTAGGGACATAGAAATCTCTCTCTCTAGGGACCTAGAATACCCTCTAGGGACCTAGAAATCCCTCTGGGACATAGAAATCCCTCTAGGGACATAGAAATCCCTCTAGGGACCTAGAAATCCCTCTAGGGACATAGAAATCTATCCCTCTAGGGACATAGAAATCCCTCTTGGGACATAGAAATCCCTCTAGCGACATAGAAATCTATCCCTCTAGGGACATAGAAATCCCTCTAGGGACATAGAAATCTATCCCTCTAGGGACATAGAAATCCCTCTAGGGACCTAGAAATCCCTCTGGGACATAGAAATCCCTCTAGGGACCTAGAAATCCCTCTTGGGACATAGAAATCGCTCTAGGGACATAGAAATCTATCCCTCTAGGGACATAGAAATCCCTCTAGGGACATAGAAATCCCTCTTGGGACATAGAAATCCCTCTTGGGACATAGAAATCCCTCTTGGGACCTAGAAATCCCTCTAGGGACATTGAAATCCCTCTAGGGACATAGAAATCTATCCCTCTAGGGACATAGAAATCCCTCTAGGGACATAGAAATCCCTCTAGGGACATAGAAATCCCTCTAGGGACATAGAAATCCCTCTTGGGACATAGAAATCTCTCTCTCTAGGGACCTAGAAATCCCTCTAGGGACCTAGAAATCCCTCTAGGGACATAGAAATCCCTCTAGGGACATAGAAATCTATCCCTCTAGGGACATAGAAATCCCTCTTGGGACATAGAAATCCCTCTAGGGACCTAGAAATCCCTCTAGCGACATAGAAATCCCTCTAGCGACATAGAAATCCCTCTAGGGACATTGAAAACCCTCTAGGGACCTAGAAATCTATCCCTCTAGGGACCTAGAAATCCCTCTAGCGACATAGAAATCCCTCTAGGGACCTAGAAATCCCTCTAGGGACATTGAAATCCCTCTAGGGACCTAGAAATCCCTCTAGGGACATAGAAATCTATCCCTCTAGGGACATAGAAATCCCTCTAGGGACCTAGAAATCCCTCTAGGGACATTGAAATCCCTCTAGGGACATAGAAATCTATCCCTCTAGGGACATAGAAATCCCTCTTGGGACATAGAAATCCCTCTTGGGACATAGAAATCCCTCTTGGGACCTAGAAATCCCTCTAGGGACATAGAAATCTATCCCTCTAGGGACATAGAAATCCCTCTAGGGACATAGAAATCCCTCTAGCGACAAAGAAATCCCTCTAGGGACATAGAAATCCCTCTTGGGACATAGAAATTCCTCTTGGGACATAGAAATCCCTCTTTGGACCTAGAAATCCCTCTAGGGACATAGAAATCTATCCCTCTAGGGACATAGAAATCTATCCCTCTAGGGACATAGAAATCCCTCTAGGGACATAGAAATCCCTCTAGCGACATAGAAATCCCTCTAGGGACATTGAAATCCCTCTAGGGACCTAGAAATCTATCCCTCTAGGGACCTAGAAATCCCTCTAGCGACATAGAAATCCCTCTAGCGACATAGAAATCCCTCTAGGGACCTAGAAATCCCTCTGGGACATAGAAATCCCTCTAGGGACCTAGAAATCCCTCTTGGGACATAGAAATCCCTCTAGGGAAATAGAAATCCCTCTAGGGACATAGAAATCCCTCTTGGGACATAGAAATCCCTCTTGGGACATAGAAATCCCTCTTGGGACCTAGAAATCCCTCTAGGGACATAGAAATCTATCCCTCTAGGGACATAGAAATCCCTCTAGGGACATAGAAATCCCTCTAGCGACATAGAAATCCCTCTAGGGACATTGAAATCCCTCTAGGGACCTAGAAATCTATCCCTCTAGGGACCTAGAAATCCCTCTAGCGACATAGAAATCCCTCTAGGGACCTAGAAATCCCTCTAGGGACATAGAAATCTATCCCTCTAGGGACATAGAAATCCCTCTAGGGACATAGAAATCCCTCTTGGGACATAGAAATCCCTCTAGCGACATAGAAATCTATCCCTCTAGGGACATAGAAATCCCTCTAGGGACATAGTAATCTATCCCTCTAGGGACATAGAAATCCCTCTAGGGACCTAGAAATCCCTCTGGGACATAGAAATCCCTCTAGGGACCTAGAAATCCCTCTTGGGACATAGAAATCCCTCTAGGGAAATAGAAATCCCTCTAGGGACATAGAAATCCCTCTTGGGACATAGAAATCCCTCTTGGGACATAGAAATCCCTCTTGGGACATAGAAATCCCTCTTGGGACCTAGAAATCCCTCTAGGGACATAGAAATCTATCCCTCTAGGGACATAGAAATCCCTCTAGGGACATAGAAATCCCTCTAGCGACATAGAAATCCCTCTAGGGACATTGAAATCCCTCTAGGGACCTAGAAATCTATCCCTCTAGGGACCTAGAAATCCCTCTAGCGACATAGAAATCCCTCTAGGGACCTAGAAATCCCTCTAGGGACATTGAAATCCCTCTAGGGACCTAGAAATCTCTCTAGCGACATAGAAATCCCTCTGGGACATAGAAATCCCTCTAGGGACATAGAAATCCCTCTAGGGACATAGAAATCTATCCCTCTAGGGACATAGAAATCCCTCTTGGGACATAGAAATCCCTCTAGGGACATAGAAATCTCTCTCTCTAGGGACCTAGAAATCCCTCTAGGGACATAGAAATCCCTCTTGGGACATAGAAATCCCTCTAGCGACGTAGAAATCTATCCCTCTAGGGACATAGAAATCCCTCTAGGGACATAGTAATCTATCCCTCTAGGGACATAGAAATCCCTCTAGGGACCTAGAAATCCCTCTGGGACATAGAAATCCCTCTAGGGACCTAGAAATCCCTCTGGGACATAGAAATCCCTCTAGGGACCTAGAAATCCCTCTTGGGACATAGAAATCCCTCTAGGGAAATAGAAATCCCTCTAGGGACATAGAAATCCCTCTTGGGACATAGAAATCCCTCTTGGGACATAGAAATCCCTCTTGGGACCTAGAAATCCCTCTAGGGACATAGAAATCTATCCCTCTAGGGACATAGAAATCCCTCTAGGGACATAGAAATCTATCCCTCTAGGGACATAGAAATCCCTCTAGGGACATAGAAATCCCTCTTGGGACATAGAAATCCCTCTAGCGACATAGAAATCTATCCCTCTAGGGACATAGAAATCCCTCTAGGGACATAGAAATCTATCCCTCTAGGGACATAGAAATCCCTCTAGGGACATAGAAATCTATCCCTCTAGGGACATAGAAATCCCTCTTGGGACATAGAAATCCCTCTAGGGACATAGAAATCTCTCTCTCTAGGGACCTAGAAATCCCTCTAGGGACCTAGAAATCCCTCTAGGGACATAGAAATCCCTCTAGGGACATTGAAATCCCTCTAGGGACATAGAAATCTATCCCTCTAGGGACATAGAAATCCCTCTAGGGACATAGAAATCCCTCTAGCGACATAGAAATCCCTCTAGGGACCTAGAAATCCCTCTAGGGACATTGAAATCCCTCTAGGGACCTAGAAATCTCTCTAGCGACATAGAAATCCCTCTGGGACATAGAAATCCCTCTAGGGACATAGAAATCCCTCTAGGGACATAGAAATCTATCCCTCTAGGGACATAGAAATCCCTCTTGGGACATAGAAATCCCTCTAGGGACATAGAAATCTCTCTCTCTAGGGACCTAGAAATCCCTCTAGGGACCTAGAAATCCCTCTAGGGACATAGAAATCCCTCTAGGGACATCCTAGAAATCCCTCTAGGGACCTAGAAATCCCTCTAGGGACCTAGAAATCCCTCTAGGGACATAGAAATCCCTCTAGGGACATCCTAGAAATCCCTCTAGGGACATTGAAATCCCTCTAGGGACATAGAAATCTATCCCTCTAGGGACATAGAAATCCCTCTAGGGACATAGAAATCCCTCTTGGGACATAGAAATCCCTCTAGCGACATAGAAATCTATCCCTCTAGGGACATAGAAATCCCTCTAGGGACATAGAAATCTATCCCTCTAGGGACATAGAAATCCCTCTAGGGACATAGAAATCTATCCCTCTAGGGACATAGAAATCCCTCTAGGGACCTAGAAATCCCTCTGGGACATAGAAATCCCTCTAGGGACCTAGAAATCTCTCTCTCTAGGGACCTAGAATACCCTCTAGGGACCTAGAAATCCCTCTGGGACCTAGAAATCCCTCTAGGGACATTGAAATCCCTCTAGGGACCTATAAATCTCTCTAGCGACATAGAAATCCCTCTGGGACATAGAAATCCCTCTAGGGACATAGAAATCCCTCTAGGGACATAGAAATCCCTCTTGGGACATAGAAATCTCTCTAGGGACATAGAAATCTCTCTCTCTAGGGACCTAGAAATCCCTCTAGGGACATAGAAATCCCTCTAGGGACATTGAAATCCCTCTAGGGACATAGAAATCTATCCCTCTAGGGACATAGAAATCCCTCTAGGGACATAGAAATCCCTCTTGGGACATAGAAATCCCTCTAGCGACATAGAAATCTATCCCTCTAGGGACATAGAAATCCCTCTAGGGACATAGTAATCTATCCCTCTAGGGACATAGAAATCCCTCTAGGGACCTAGAAATCCCTCTGGGACATAGAAATCCCTCTAGGGACCTAGAAATCCCTCTTGGGACATAGAAATCCCTCTAGGGAAATAGAAATCCCTCTAGGGAATTAGAAATCCCTCTAGGGACATAGAAATCCCTCTTGGGACATAGAAATCCCTCTTGGGACATAGAAATCCCTCTTGGGACCTAGAAATCCCTCTAGGGACATAGAAATCTATCCCTCTAGGGACATAGAAATCCCTCTAGGGACATAGAAATCCCTCTAGCGACATAGAAATCCCTCTAGGGACATTGAAATCCCTCTAGGGACCTAGAAATCTATCCCTCTAGGGACCTAGAAATCCCTCTAGCGACATAGAAATCCCTCTAGGGACCTAGAAATCCCTCTAGGGACATAGAAATCTATCCCTCTAGGGACATAGAAATCCCTCTAGGGACATAGAAATCCCTCTTGGGACATAGAAATCCCTCTAGCGACATAGAAATCTATCCCTCTAGGGACATAGAAATCCCTCTAGGGACATAGTAATCTATCCCTCTAGGGACATAGAAATCCCTCTAGGGACCTAGAAATCCCTCTGGGACATAGAAATCCCTCTAGGGACCTAGAAATCCCTCTTGGGACATAGAAATCCCTCTAGGGAAATAGAAATCCCTCTAGGGACATAGAAATCCCTCTTGGGACCTAGAAATCCCTCTAGGGACTTAGAAATCTATCCCTCTAGGGACATAGAAATCCCTCTAGGGACATAGAAATCCCTCTAGCGACATAGAAATCCCTCTAGGGACATAGAAATCCCTCTTGGGACCTAGAAATCCCTCTAGGGACATAGAAATCTATCCCTCTAGGGACATAGAAATCCCTCTAGGGACATAGAAATCCCTCTAGCGACATAGAAATCCCTCTAGGGACATTGAAATCCCTCTAGGGACCTAGAAATCTATCCCTCTAGGGACCTAGAAATCCCTCTAGCGACATAGAAATCCCTCTAGCGACATAGAAATCCCTCTAGGGACCTAGAAATCCCTCTAGGGACATTGAAATCCCTCTAGGGACCTAGAAATCTCTCTAGCGACATAGAAATCCCTCTGGGACATAGAAATCCCTCTAGGGACATAGAAATCCCTCTAGGGACATAGAAATCTATCCCTCTAGGGACATAGAAATCCCTCTTGGGACATAGAAATCCCTCTAGGGACATAGAAATTTCTCTCTCTAGGGACCTAGAAATCCCTCTAGGGACCTAGAAATCCCTCTAGGGACATAGAAATCCCTCTAGGGACATCCTAGAAATCCCTCTAGCGACATAGAAATCCCTCTAGGGACCTAGAAATCCCTCTAGGGACATTGAAATCCCTCTAGGGACCTAGAAATCTCTCTAGCGACATAGAAATCCCTCTGGGACATAGAAATCCCTCTAGGGACATAGAAATCCCTCTAGGGACATAGAAATCTATCCCTCTAGGGACATAGAAATCCCTCTAGGGACATAGAAATCCCTCTTGGGTCATAGAAATCCCTCTAGCGACATAGAAATCTATCCCTCTAGGGACATAGAAATCCCTCTAGGGACATAGAAATCTATCCCTCTAGGGACATAGAAATCCCTCTAGGGACCTAGAAATCCCTCTAGGGAAATAGAAATCCCTCTAGGGACATAGAAATCTATCCCTCTAGGGACCTAGAAATCCCTCTAGCGACATAGAAATCCCTCTAGGGACATTGAAATCCCTCTAGGGACCTAGAAATCCCTCTAGCGACATAGAAATCCCTCTAGGGACATTGAAATCCCTCTAGGGACCTAGAAATCTATCCCTCTAGGGACCTAGAAATCCCTCTAGCGACATAGAAATCCCTCTAGGGACCTAGAAATCCCTCTAGGGACATTGAAATCCCTCTAGGGACCTAGAAATCTCTCTAGCGACATAGAAATCCCTCTGGGACATAGAAATCCCTCTAGGGACATAGAAATCCCTCTAGGGACATAGAAATCTATCCCTCTAGGGACATAGAAATCCCTCTTGGGACATAGAAATCCCTCTAGGGACATAGAAATCTCTCTCTCTAGGGACCTAGAAATCCCTCTAGGGACATAGAAATCCCTCTAGGGACATAGAAATCCCTCTTGGGACCTAGAAATCCCTCTAGGGACATAGAAATCCCTCTAGGGACATCCTAGAAATCCCTCTAGGGACATTGAAATCCCTCTAGGGACATAGAAATCTATCCCTCTAGGGACATAGAAATCCCTCTAGGGACATAGAAATCCCTCTTGGGTCATAGAAATCCCTCTAGCGACATAGAAATCTATCCCTCTAGGGACATAGAAATCCCTCTAGGGACATAGAAATCTATCCCTCTAGGGACATAGAAATCCCTCTAGGGACCTAGAAATCCCTCTAGGGAAATAGAAATCCCTCTAGGGACATAGAAATCTATCCCTCTAGGGACCTAGAAATCCCTCTAGCGACATAGAAATCCCTCTAGGGACATTGAAATCCCTCTAGGGACCTAGAAATCCCTCTAGCGACATAGAAATCCCTCTAGGGACATTGAAATCCCTCTAGGGACCTAGAAATCTATCCCTCTCGGGACCTAGAAATCCCTCTAGCGACATAGAAATCCCTCTAGGGACCTAGAAATCCCTCTAGGGACATTGAAATCCCTCTAGGGACCTAGAAATCTCTCTAGCGACATAGAAATCCCTCTGGGACATAGAAATCCCTCTAGGGACATAGAAATCCCTCTAGGGACATAGAAATCTATCCCTCTAGGGACATAGAAATCCCTCTTGGGACATAGAAATCCCTCTAGGGACATAGAAATCTCTCTCTCTAGGGACCTAGAAATCCCTCTAGGGACATAGAAATCCCTCTAGGGACATAGAAATCCCTCTTGGGACATAAAAATCCCTCTAGGGACATAGAAATCCCTCTAGGGACATAGAAATCTATCCCTCTAGGGACATAGAAATCCCTCTAGGGACATAGAAATCCCTCTAGGGACATAGAAATCCCTCTAGGGACATAGAAATCCCTCTAGGGACCTAGAAATCTCTCTAGCGACATAGAAATCCCTCTAGCGACATAGAAATCCCTCTAGGGACATAGAAATCTCTCTCTCTAGGGACCTAGAATACCCTCTAGGGACCTAGAAATCCCTCTGGGACATAGAAATCCCTCTAGGGACATAGAAATCCCTCTAGGGACCTAGAAATCCCTCTAGGGACATAGAAATCTATCCCTCTAGGGACATAGAAATCCCTCTTGGGACATGGAAATCCCTCTAGCGACATAGAAATCTATCCCTCTAGGGACATAGAAATCCCTCTAGGGACATAGAAATCTATCCCTCTAGGGACATAGAAATCCCTCTAGGGACATAGAAATCTATCCCTCTAGGGACATAGAAATCCCTCTAGGGACCTAGAAATCCCTCTGGGACATAGAAATCCCTCTTGGGACATAGAAATCCCTCTAGGAACATAGAAATCTCTCTCTCTAGGGACCTAGAAATCCCTCTAGGGACCTAGAAATCCCTCTAGGGACATAGAAATCCCTCTAGGGACATTGAAATCCCTCTAGGGACATAGAAATCTATCCCTCTAGGGACATAGAAATCCCTCTAGGGACATAGAAATCCCTCTTGGGACATAGAAATCCCTCTAGCGACATAGAAATCTATCCCTCTAGGGACATAGAAATCCCTCTAGGGACATAGTAATCTATCCCTCAAGGGACATAGAAATCCCTCTAGGGACCTAGAAATCCCTCTGGGACATAGAAATCCCTCTAGGGACCTAGAAATCCCTCTTGGGACATAGAAATCCCTCTAGGGAAATAGAAATCCCTCTAGGGACATAGAAATCCCTCTTGGGACATAGAAATCCCTCTTGGGACATAGAAATCCCTCTTGGGACCTAGAAATCCCTCTAGGGACATAGAAATCTATCCCTCTAGGGACATAGAAATCCCTCTAGGGACATAGAAATCCCTCTAGCGACATAGAAATCCCTCTAGGGACATTGAAATCTCTCTAGGGACCTAGAAATCTATCCCTCTAGGGACCTAGAAATCCCTCTAGCGACATAGAAATCCCTCTAGGGACCTAGAAATCCCTCTAGGGACATTGAAATCCCTCTAGGGACCTAGAAATCTCTCTAGCGACATAGAAATCCCTCTGGGACATAGAAATCCCTCTAGGGACATAGAAATCCCTCTAGGGACATAGAAATCTATCCCTCTAGGGACATAGAAATCCCTCTTGGGACATAGAAATCCCTCTAGGGACATAGAAATCTCTCTCTCTAGGGACCTAGAAATCCCTCTAGGGACATAGAAATCCCTCTTGGGACATAGAAATCCCTCTAGCGACATAGAAATCTATCCCTCTAGGGACATAGAAATCCCTCTAGGGACATAGTAATCTATCCCTCTAGGGACATAGAAATCCCTCTAGGGACCTAGAAATCCCTCTGGGACATAGAAATCCCTCTAGGGACCTAGAAATCCCTCTTGGGACATAGAAATCCCTCTAGGGAAATAGAAATCCCTCTAGGGACATAGAAATCACTCTTGGGACATAGAAATCCCTCTTGGGACATAGAAATCCCTCTTGGGACCTAGAAATCCCTCTAGGGACATAGAAATCTATCCCTCTAGAGACATAGAAATCCCTCTAGGGACATAGAAATCTATCCCTCTAGGGACATAGAAATCCCTCTAGGGACATAGAAATCCCTCTAGGGACATCCTAGAAATCCCTCTAGGGACATTGAAATCCCTCTAGGGACATAGAAATCTATCCCTCTAGGGACATAGAAATCCCTCTAGGGACATAGAAATCCCTCTTGGGACATAGAAATCTCTCTAGCGACATAGAAATCCCTCTGGGACATAGAAATCCCTCTAGGGACATAGAAATCCCTCTAGGGACATAGAAATCTATCCCTCTAGGGACATAGAAATCCCTCTTGGGACATAGAAATCCCTCTAGGGACATAGAAATCTCTCTCTCTAGGGACCTAGAAATCCCTCTAGGGACCTAGAAATCCCTCTAGGGACATAGAAATCCCTCTAGGGACATCCTAGAAATCCCTCTAGGGACATTGAAATCCCTCTAGGGACATAGAAATCTATCCCTCTAGGGACAGAGAAATCCCTCTAGGGACATAGAAATCCCTCTTGGGACATAGAAATCCCTCTAGCGACATAGAAATCTATCCCTCTAGGGACATAGAAATCCCTCTAGGGACATAGTAATCTATCCCTCTAGGGACATAGAAATCCCTCTAGGGACCTAGAAATCCCTCTGGGACATAGAAATCCCTCTAGGGACCTAGAAATCCCTCTTGGGACATAGAAATCCCTCTAGGGAAATAGAAATCCCTCTAGGGACATAGAAATCCCTCTTGGGACATAGAAATCCCTCTTGGGACATAGAAATCCCTCTTGGGACCTAGAAATCCCTCTAGGGACATAGAAATCTATCCCTCTAGGGACATAGAAATCCCTCTAGGGACATAGAAATCCCTCTAGCGACATAGAAATCCCTCTAGGGACATAGAAATCCCTCTTGGGACATAGAAATCCCTCTTGGGACATAGAAATCCCTCTTGGGACCTAGAAATCCCTCTAGGGACCTAGAAATCCCTCTTGGGACATAGAAATCCCTCTAGGGAAATAGAAATCCCTCTAGGGACATAGAAATCTATCCCTCTAGGGACCTAGAAATCCCTCTAGCGACATAGAAATCCCTCTAGGGACATTGAAATCCCTCTAGGGACCTAGAAATCTATCCCTCTAGGGACCTAGAAATCCCTCTAGCGACATAGAAATCCCTCTAGGGACATAGAAATCCCTCTAGCGACATAGAAATCTATCCCTCTAGGGACCTAGAAATCCCTCTGGGACATAGAAATCCCTCTAGGGACCTAGAAATCCCTCTTGGGACATAGAAATCCCTCTAGGGAAATAGAAATCCCTCTAGTGACATAGAAATCTATCCCTCTAGGGACCTAGAAATCCCTCTAGCGACATAGAAATCCCTCTAGGGACATTGAAATCCCTCTAGGGACCTAGAAATCTATCCCTCTAGGGACCTAGAAATCCCTCTAGGGACCTAGAAATCTCTCTAGCGACATAGAAATCCCTCTGGGACATAGAAATCCCTCTAGGGACATAGAAATCCCTCTAGGGACATAGAAATCTATCCCTCTAGGGACATAGAAATCCCTCTTGGGACATAGAAATCCCTCTAGGGACATAGAAATCTCTCTCTCTAGGGACCTAGAAATCCCTCTAGGGACATAGAAATCCCTCTAGGGACATAGAAATCCCTCTTGGGACATAAAAATCCCTCTAGGGACATAGAAATCCCTCTAGGGACATAGAAATCTATCCCTCTAGGGACATAGAAATCCCTCTAGGGACATAGAAATCCCTCTAGGGACATAGAAATCCCTCTAGGGACATAGAAATCCCTCTAGGGACCTAGAAATCTCTCTAGCGACATAGAAATCCCTCTAGCGACATAGAAATCCCTCTAGGGACATAGAAATCTCTCTCTCTAGGGACCTAGAATACCCTCTAGGGACCTAGAAATCCCTCTGGGACATAGAAATCCCTCTAGGGACATAGAAATCCCTCTAGGGACCTAGAAATCCCTCTAGGGACATAGAAATCTATCCCTCTAGGGACATAGAAATCCCTCTTGGGACATGGAAATCCCTCTAGCGACATAGAAATCTATCCCTCTAGGGACATAGAAATCCCTCTAGGGACATAGAAATCTATCCCTCTAGGGACATAGAAATCCCTCTAGGGACATAGAAATCTATCCCTCTAGGGACATAGAAATCCCTCTAGGGACCTAGAAATCCCTCTGGGACATAGAAATCCCTCTAGGGACCTAGAAATCTCTCTCTCTAGGGACCTAGAATACCCTCTAGGGACCTAGATATCCCTCTGGGACCTAGAAATCCCCCTAGGGACATTGAAATCCCTCTAGGGACCTAGAAATCTCTCTAGCGACATAGAAATCCCTCTGGGACATAGAAATCCCTCTAGGGACATAGAAATCCCTCTAGGGACATAGAAATCTATCCCTCTAGGGACATAGAAATCCCTCTTGGGACATAGAAATCCCTCTAGGGACATAGAAATCTCTCTCTCTAGGGACCTAGAAATCCCTCTAGGGACCTAGAAATCCCTCTAGGGACATAGAAATCCCTCTAGGGACATTGAAATCCCTCTAGGGACATAGAAATCTATCCCTCTAGGGACATAGAAATCCCTCTAGGGACATAGAAATCCCTCTTGGGACATAGAAATCCCTCTAGCGACATAGAAATCTATCCCTCTAGGGACATAGAAATCTCTCTAGGGACATAGTAATCTATCCCTCAAGGGACATAGAAATCCCTCTAGGGACCTAGAAATCCTTCTGGGACATAGAAATCCCTCTAGGGACCTAGAAATCCCTCTTGGGACATAGAAATCCCTCTAGGGAAATAGAAATCCCTCTAGGGACATAGAAATCCCTCTTGGGACATAGAAATCCCTCTTGGGACATAGAAATCCCTCTTGGGACCTAGAAATCCCTCTAGGGACATAGAAATCTATCCCTCTAGGGACATAGAAATCCCTCTAGGGACATAGAAATCCCTCTAGCGACATAGAAATCCCTCTAGGGACATTGAAATCTCTCTAGGGACCTAGAAATCTATCCCTCTAGGGACCTAGAAATCCCTCTAGCGACATAGAAATCCCTCTAGGGACCTAGAAATCCCTCTAGGGACATTGAAATCCCTCTAGGGACCTAGAAATCTCTCTAGCGACATAGAAATCCCTCTGGGACATAGAAATCCCTCTAGGGACATAGAAATCCCTCTAGGGACATAGAAATCTATCCCTCTAGGGACATAGAAATCCCTCTTGGGACATAGAAATCCCTCTAGGGACATAGAAATCTCTCTCTCTAGGGACCTAGAAATCCCTCTAGGGACATAGAAATCCCTCTTGGGACATAGAAATCCCTCTAGCGACATAGAAATCTATCCCTCTAGGGACATAGAAATCCCTCTAGGGACATAGTAATCTATCCCTCTAGGGACATAGAAATCCCTCTAGGGACCTAGAAATCCCTCTGGGACATAGAAATCCCTCTAGGGACCTAGAAATCCCTCTTGGGACATAGAAATCCCTCTAGGGAAATAGAAATCCCTCTAGGGACATAGAAATCACTCTTGGGACATAGAAATCCCTCTTGGGACATAGAAATCCCTCTTGGGACCTAGAAATCCCTCTAGGGACATAGAAATCTATCCCTCTAGAGACATAGAAATCCCTCTAGGGACATAGAAATCTATCCCTCTAGGGACATAGAAATCCCTCTAGGGACATAGAAATCCCTCTAGGGACATCCTAGAAATCCCTCTAGGGACATTGAAATCCCTCTAGGGACATAGAAATCTATCCCTCTAGGGACATAGAAATCCCTCTAGGGACATAGAAATCCCTCTTGGGACATAGAAATCTCTCTAGCGACATAGAAATCCCTCTGGGACATAGAAATCCCTCTAGGGACATAGAAATCCCTCTAGGGACATAGAAATCTATCCCTCTAGGGACATAGAAATCCCTCTTGGGACATAGAAATCCCTCTAGGGACATAGAAATCTCTCTCTCTAGGGACCTAGAAATCCCTCTAGGGACCTAGAAATCCCTCTAGGGACATAGAAATCCCTCTAGGGACATCCTAGAAATCCCTCTAGGGACATTGAAATCCCTCTAGGGACATAGAAATCTATCCCTCTAGGGACAGAGAAATCCCTCTAGGGACATAGAAATCCCTCTTGGGACATAGAAATCCCTCTAGCGACATAGAAATCTATCCCTCTAGGGACATAGAAATCCCTCTAGGGACATAGTAATCTATCCCTCTAGGGACATAGAAATCCCTCTAGGGACCTAGAAATCCCTCTGGGACATAGAAATCCCTCTAGGGACCTAGAAATCCCTCTTGGGACATAGAAATCCCTCTAGGGAAATAGAAATCCCTCTAGGGACATAGAAATCCCTCTTGGGACATAGAAATCCCTCTTGGGACATAGAAATCCCTCTTGGGACCTAGAAATCCCTCTAGGGACATAGAAATCTATCCCTCTAGGGACATAGAAATCCCTCTAGGGACATAGAAATCCCTCTAGCGACATAGAAATCCCTCTAGGGACATAGAAATCCCTCTTGGGACATAGAAATCCCTCTTGGGACATAGAAATCCCTCTTGGGACCTAGAAATCCCTCTAGGGACCTAGAAATCCCTCTTGGGACATAGAAATCCCTCTAGGGAAATAGAAATCCCTCTAGGGACATAGAAATCTATCCCTCTAGGGACCTAGAAATCCCTCTAGCGACATAGAAATCCCTCTAGGGACATTGAAATCCCTCTAGGGACCTAGAAATCTATCCCTCTAGGGACCTAGAAATCCCTCTAGCGACATAGAAATCCCTCTAGGGACATAGAAATCCCTCTAGCGACATAGAAATCTATCCCTCTAGGGACCTAGAAATCCCTCTGGGACATAGAAATCCCTCTAGGGACCTAGAAATCCCTCTTGGGACATAGAAATCCCTCTAGGGAAATAGAAATCCCTCTAGTGACATAGAAATCTATCCCTCTAGGGACCTAGAAATCCCTCTAGCGACATAGAAATCCCTCTAGGGACATTGAAATCCCTCTAGGGACCTAGAAATCTATCCCTCTAGGGACCTAGGAATCCCTCTAGCGACATAGAAATCCCTCTAGGGACCTAGAAATCCCTCTAGGGACATTGAAATCCCTCTAGGGACCTAGAAATCCCTCTAGGGACATAGAAATCTATCCCTCTAGGGACATAGAAATCCCTCTAGGGACCTAGAAATCCCTCTAGGGACATTGAAATCCCTCTAGGGACATAGAAATCTATCCCTCTAGGGACATAGAAATCCCTCTAGGGACATAGAAATCCCTCTAGCGACATAGAAATCCCTCTAGGGACCTAGAAATCCCTCTAGGGACATTGAAATCCCTCTAGGGACCTAGAAATCTCTCTAGCGACATAGAAATCCCTCTGGGACATAGAAATCCCTCTAGGGACATAGAAATCCCTCTAGGGACATAGAAATCTATCCCTCTAGGGACATAGAAATCCCTCTTGGGACATAGAAATCCCTCTAGGGACATAGAAATCTCTCTCTCTAGGGACCTAGAAATCCCTCTAGGGACCTAGAAATCCCCCCAGTGTCCCTAGAGGGATTTCTAGGTCCCTAGAGGGATTTCTAGGTCCCTAGAGAGAGAGATTTCTATGTCCCTAGAGGGATTTCTATGTCCCAAGAGGGATTTCTATGTCCCTAGAGGGATAGATTTCTATGTCCCTAGAGGGATTTCTATGTCCCTAGAGGGATTTCTATGTCCCAGAGGGATTTCTATGTCGCTAGAGAGATTTCTAGGTCCCTAGAGGGATTTCAATGTCCCTAGAGGGATTTCTAGGTCCCTAGAGGGATTTCTATGTCGCTAGAGGGATTTCTATGTCCCTAGAGGGATTTCTATGTCCCTAGAGGGATAGATTTCTATGTCCCTAGAGGGATTTCAATGTCCCTAGAGGGATTTCTAGGTCCCTAGAGGGATTTCTATGTCCCTAGAGGGATAGATTTCTATGTCCCTAGAGGGATTTCTAGGTCCCTAGAGGGATTTCAATGTCCCTAGAGGGATTTCTAGGTCCCTAGAGGGATTTCTATGTCGCTAGAGGGATTCCTAGGTCCCTAGAGGGATAGATTTCTAGGTCCCTAGAGGGATTTCAATGTCCCTAGAGGGATTTCTATGTCGCTAGAGGGATTTCTAGGTCCCTAGAGGGATAGATTTCTATGTCACTAGAGGGATTTCTATTTCCCTAGAGGGATTTCTATGTCCCAAGAGGGATTTCTAGGTCCCTAGAGGGATTTCTATGTCCCAGAGGGATTTCTAGGTCCCTAGAGGGATAGATTTCTATGTCGCTAGAGGGATTTCTATGTCCCTAGAGGGATTTCTATGTCGCTAGAGGGATTTCTAGGTCCCTAGAGGGATAGATTTCTAGGTCCCTAGAGGGATTTCAATGTCCCTAGAGGGATTTCTATGTCGCTAGAGGGATTTCTAGGTCCCTAGAGGGATAGATTTCTATGTCCCTAGAGGGATTTCTATTTCCCTAGAGGGATTTCTATGTCCCAAGAGGGATTTCTAGGTCCCTAGAGGGATTTCTAGGTCCCAAGAGGGATTTCTATGTCCCAAGAGGGATTTCTATGTCCCAAGAGGGATTTCTATGTCCCTAGAGGGATTTCTATGTCGCTAGAGGGATTTCTATGTCCCTAGAGGGATTTCTATGTCCCTAGAGGGATAGATTTCTATGTCCCTAGAGGGATTTCTAGGTCCCAAGAGGGATTTCTATGTCCCAAGAGGGATTTCTATGTCCCAAGAGGGATTTCTATGTCCCTAGAGGGATTTCTATTTCCCTAGAGGGATTTCTATGTCCCAAGAGGGATTTCTAGGTCCCTAGAGGGATTTCTATGTCCCAGAGGGATTTCTAGGTCCCTAGAGGGATTTCTATGTCCCTAGAGGGATAGATTACTATGTCCCTAGAGGGATTTCTATGTCCCTAGAGGGATAGATTTCTATGTCGCTAGAGGGATTTCTATGTCCCAAGAGGGATTTCTATGTCCCTAGAGGGATTTCTCTGTCCCTAGAGGGATAGATTTCTATGTCCCTAGAGGGATTTCAATGTCCCTAGAGGGATTTCTAGGATGTCCCTAGAGGGATTTCTATGTCCCTAGAGGGATTTCTAGGTCCCTAGAGGGATTTCTAGGTCCCTAGAGAGAGAGATTTCTATGTCCCTAGAGGGATTTCTATGTCCCAAGAGGGATTTCTATGTCCCTAGAGGGATAGATTTCTATGTCCCTAGAGGGATTTCTATGTCCCTAGAGGGATTTCTATGTCCCAGAGGGATTTCTATGTCGCTAGAGAGATTTCTATGTCCCAAGAGGGATTTCTATGTCCCTAGAGGGATTTCTATGTCCCTAGAGGGATAGATTTCTATGTCCCTAGAGGGATTTCAATGTCCCTAGAGGGATTTCTAGGATGTCCCTAGAGGGATTTCTATGTCCCTAGAGGGATTTCTATGTCCCTAGAGGGATAGATTTCTATGTCCCTAGAGGGATTTCTATGTCTCTAGAGGGATAGATTTCTATGTCCCTAGAGGGATTTCTAGGTCCCAAGAGGGATTTCTATGTCCCAAGAGGGATTTCTATGTCCCAAGAGTGATTTCTATGTCCCTAGAGGGATTTCTATTTCCCTAGAGGGATTTCTATGTCCCAAGAGGGATTTCTAGGTCCCTAGAGGGATTTCTATGTCCCAGAGGGATTTCTAGGTCCCTAGAGGGATTTCTATGTCCCTAGAGGGATAGATTACTATGTCCCTAGAGGGATTTCTATGTCCCTAGAGGGATAGATTTCTATGTCGCTAGAGGGATTTCTATGTCCCAAGAGGGATTTCTATGTCCCTAGAGGGATTTCTAGGTCCCTAGAGAGAGAGATTTCTATGTCCCTAGAGGGATTTCTATGTCCCAAGAGGGATTTCTATGTCCCTAGAGGGATAGATTTCTATGTCCCTAGAGGGATTTCTATGTCCCTAGAGGGATTTCTATGTCCCAGAGGGATTTCTATGTCGCTAGAGAGATTTCTAGGTCCCTAGAGGGATTTCAATGTCCCTAGAGGGATTTCTAGGTCCCTAGAGGGATTTCTATGTCGCTAGAGGGATTTCTAGGTCCCTAGAGGGATAGATTTCTAGGTCCCTAGAGAGATTTCAATGTCCCTAGAGGGATTTCTATGTCGCTAGAGGGATTTCTATGTCCCTAGAGGGATTTCTATGTCCCTAGAGGGATAGATTTCTATGTCCCTAGAGGGATTTCTAGGTCCCAAGAGGGATTTCTATGTCCCAAGAGGGATTTCTATGTCCCAAGAGGGATTTCTATGTCCCTAGAGGGATTTCTATTTCCCTAGAGGGATTTCTATGTCCCAAGAGGGATTTCTAGGTCCCTAGAGGGATTTCTATGTCCCAGAAGGATTTCTAGGTCCCTAGAGGGATTTCTATGTCCCTTGAGGGATAGATTACTATGTCCCTAGAGAGATTTCTATGTCCCTAGAGGGATAGATTTCTATGTCGCTAGAGGGATTTCTATGTCCCAAGAGGGATTTCTATGTCCCTAGAGGGATTTCTATGTCCCTAGAGGGATAGATTTCTATGTCCCTAGAGGGATTTCAATGTCCCTAGAGGGATTTCTATGTCCCTAGAGGGATTTCTAGGTCCCTAGAGGGATTTCTAGGTCCCTAGAGAGAGAGATTTCTATGTCCCTAGAGGGATTTCTATGTCCCAAGAGGGATTTCTATGTCCCTAGAGGGATAGATTTCTATGTCCCTAGAGGGATTTCTATGTCCCTAGAGGGATTTCTATGTCCCAGAGGGATTTCTATGTCGCTAGAGAGATTTCTAGGTCCCTAGAGGGATTTCAATGTCCCTAGGGGGATTTCTAGGTCCCAGAGGGATATCTAGGTCCCTAGAGGGTATTCTAGGTCCCTAGAGAGAGAGATTTCTAGGTCCCTAGAGGGATTTCTATGTCCCAGAGGGATTTCTAGGTCCCTAGAGGGATTTCTATGTCCCTAGAGGGATAGATTTCTATGTCCCTAGAGGGATTTCTATGTCCCTAGAGGGATAGATTTCTATGTCCCTAGAGGGATTTCTATGTCCCTAGAGGGATAGATTTCTATGTCGCTAGAGGGATTTCCATGTCCCAAGAGGGATTTCTATGTCCCTAGAGGGATAGATTTCTATGTCCCTAGAGGGATTTCTAGGTCCCTAGAGGGATTTCTATGTCCCTAGAGGGATTTCTATGTCCCAGAGGGATTTCTAGGTCCCTAGAGGGTATTCTAGGTCCCTAGAGAGAGAGATTTCTATGTCCCTAGAGGGATTTCTATGTCGCTAGAGGGATTTCTATGTCGCTAGAGAGATTTCTAGGTCCCTAGAGGGATTTCTATGTCCCTAGAGGGATTTCTATGTCCCTAGAGGGATTTCTATGTCCCTAGAGGGATTTCTATGTCCCTAGAGGGATAGATTTCTATGTCCCTAGAGGGATTTCTATGTCCCTAGAGGGATTTTTATGTCCCAAGAGGGATTTCTATGTCCCTAGAGGGATTTCTATGTCCCTAGAGGGATTTCTAGGTCCCTAGAGAGAGAGATTTCTATGTCCCTAGAGGGATTTCTATGTCCCAAGAGGGATTTCTATGTCCCTAGAGGGATAGATTTCTATGTCCCTAGAGGGATTTCTATGTCCCTAGAGGGATTTCTATGTCCCAGAGGGATTTCTATGTCGCTAGAGAGATTTCTAGGTCCCTAGAGGGATTTCTAGGTCCCTAGAGGGATAGATTTCTAGGTCCCTAGAGGGATTTCAATGTCCCTAGAGGGATTTCTATGTCGCTAGAGGGATTTCTAGGTCCCTAGAGGGATAGATTTCTATGTCACTAGAGGGATTTCTATTTCCCTAGAGGGATTTCTATGTCCCAAGAGGGATTTCTAGGTCCCTAGAGGGATTTCTATGTCCCAGAGGGATTTCTAGGTCCCTAGAGGGATAGATTTCTATGTCGCTAGAGGGATTTCTATGTCCCTAGAGGGATTTCTATGTCGCTAGAGGGATTTCTAGGTCCCTAGAGGGATAGATTTCTAGGTCCCTAGAGGGATTGTCCTCTAGGGACATAGAAATCCCTCTAGGGACATAGAAATCTCTCTCTCTAGGGACCTAGAAATCCCTCTAGGGACCTAGAAATCCCTCTAGGGACAAAGAAATCCCTCTAGGGACATCCTAGAAATCCCTCTAGGGACATTGAAATCCCTCTAGGGACATAGAAATCTATCCCTCTAGGGACATAGAAATCCCTCTAGGGACATAGAAATCCCTCTTGGGACATAGAAATCCCTCTAGCGACATAGAAATCTATCCCTCTAGGGACATAGAAATCCCTCTAGGGACATAGAAATCTATCCCTCTAGGGACATAGAAATCCCTCTAGGGACCTAGAAATCCCTCTGGGACATAGAAATCCCTCTAGGGACCTAGAAATCCCTCTTGGGACATAGAAATCCCTCTAGGGAAATAGAAATCCCTCTAGGGACATAGACATCTATCCCTCTAGGGACCTAGAAATCCCTCTAGCGACATAGAAATCCCTCTAGGGACATTGAAAACCCTCTAGGAACCTAGAAATCTATCCCTCTAGGGACCTAGAAATCCCTCTAGCGACATAGAAATCCCTCTAGGGACCTAGAAATCCCTCTAGGGACATTGAAATCCCTCTAGGGACCTAGAAATCCCTCTAGGGACATAGAAATCTATCCCTCTAGGGACATAGAAATCCCTCTAGGGACCTAGAAATCCCTCTAGGGACATTGAAATCCCTGTAGGGACATAGAAATCTATCCCTCTAGGGACATAGAAATCCCTCTAGGGACATAGAAATCCCTCTAGCGACATAGAAATCCCTCTAGGGACCTAGAAATCCCTCTAGGGACATTGAAATCCCTCTAGGGACCTAGAAATCTCTCTAGCGACATAGAAATCCCTCTGGGACATAGAAATCCCTCTAGGGACATAGAAATCCCTCTAGGGACATAGAAATCTACCCCTCTAGGGACATAGAAATCCCTCTTGGGACATAGAAATCCCTCTAGGGACATAGAAATCTCTCTCTCTAGGAACCTAGAAATCCCTCTAGGGACCTAGAAATCCCTCTAGGGACATAGAAATCCCTCTAGGGACATCCTAGAAATCCCTCCAGGGACATTGAAATCCCTCTAGGGACATAGAAATCTATCCCTCTAGGGACATAGAAATCCCTCTAGGGACATAGAAATCCCTCTTGGGACATAGAAATCCCTCTAGCGACATAGAAATCTATCCCTCTAGGGACATAGAAATCCCTCTAGGGACATAGTAATCTATCCCTCTGAGGACATAGAAATCCCTCTAGGGACCTAGAAATCCCTCTGGGACATAGAAATCCCTCTAGGGACCTAGAAATCCCTCTAGGGACATAGAAATCTATCCCTCTAGGGACATAGAAATCCCTCTAGGGACATAGAAATCCCTCTAGCGACATAGAAATCCCTCTAGGGACATAGAAATCCCTCTTGGGACATAGAAATCCCTCTTGGGACATAGAAATCCCTCTTGGGACCTAGAAATCCCTCTAGGGACATAGAAATCTATCCCTCTAGGGACATAGAAATCTATCCCTCTAGGGACATAGAAATCCCTCTAGGGACATAGAAATCCCTCTAGCGACATAGAAATCCCTCTAGGGACATTGAAATCCCTCTAGGGACCTAGAAATCTATCCCTCTAGGGACCTAGAAATCCCTCTAGCGACATAGAAATCCCTCTAGCGACATAGAAATCCCTCTAGGGACCTAGAAATCCCTCTAGGGACATTGAAATCCCTCTAGGGACCTAGAAATCTCTCTAGCGTCATAGAAATCCCTCTGGGACATAGAAATCCCTCTAGGGACATTGAAATCCCTCTAGGGACATAGAAATCTATCCCTCTAGGGACATAGAAATCCCTCTAGGGACATAGAAATCCCTCTTGGGACATAGAAATCCCTCTAGCGACATAGAAATCCCTCTAGGGACATAGAAATCTCTCTCTCTAGGGACCTAGAATACCCTCTAGGGACCTAGAAATCCCTCTGGGACATAGAAATCCCTCTAGGGACATAGAAATCCCTCTAGGGACCTAGAAATCCCTCTAGGGACATAGAAATCTATCCCTCTAGGGACATAGAAATCCCTCTTGGGACATAGAAATCCCTCTAGCGACATAGAAATCTATCCCTCTAGGGACATAGAAATCCCTCTAGGGACATAGAAATCTATCCCTCTAGGGACATAGAAATCCCTCTAGGGACCTAGAAATCCCTCTGGGACATAGAAATCCCTCTAGGGACCTAGAAATCCCTCTTGGGACATAGAAATCGCTCTAGGGACATAGAAATCTATCCCTCTAGGGACATAGAAATCCCTCTAGGGACATAGAAATCCCTCTTGGGACATAGAAATCCCTCTTGGGACATAGAAATCCCTCTTGGGACCTAGAAATCCCTCTAGGGACATTGAAATCCCTCTAGGGACATAGAAATCTATCCCTCTAGGGACATAGAAATCCCTCTAGGGACATAGAAATCCCTCTAGGGACATAGAAATCCCTCTAGGGACATAGAAATCCCTCTTGGGACATAGAAATCTCTCTCTCTAGGGACCTAGAAATCCCTCTAGGGACCTAGAAATCCCTCTAGGGACATAGAAATCCCTCTAGGGACATAGAAATCTATCCCTCTAGGGACATAGAAATCCCTCTTGGGACATAGAAATCCCTCTAGGGACCTAGAAATCCCTCTAGCGACATAGAAATCCCTCTAGCGACATAGAAATCCCTCTAGGGACATTGAAAACCCTCTAGGGACCTAGAAATCTATCCCTCTAGGGACCTAGAAATCCCTCTAGCGACATAGAAATCCCTCTAGGGACCTAGAAATCCCTCAAGGGACATTGAAATCCCTCTAGGGACCTAGAAATCCCTCTAGGGACATAGAAATCTATCCCTCTAGGGACATAGAAATCCCTCTAGGGACCTAGAAATCCCTCTAGGGACATTGAAATCCCTCTAGGGACATAGAAATCTATCCCTCTAGGGACATAGAAATCCCTCTTGGGACATAGAAATCCCTCTTGGGACATAGAAATCCCTCTTGGGACCTAGAAATCCCTCTAGGGACATAGAAATCTATCCCTCTAGGGACATAGAAATCCCTCTAGGGACATAGAAATCCCTCTAGCGACATAGAAATCCCTCTAGGGACATAGAAATCCCTCTTGGGACATAGAAATTCCTCTTGGGACATAGAAATCCCTCTTTGGACCTAGAAATCCCTCTAGGGACATAGAAATCTATCCCTCTAGGGACATAGAAATCTATCCCTCTAGGGACATAGAAATCCCTCTAGGGACATAGAAATCCCTCTAGCGACATAGAAATCCCTCTAGGGACATTGAAATCCCTCTAGGGACCTAGAAATCTATCCCTCTAGGGACCTAGAAATCCCTCTAGCGACATAGAAATCCCTCTAGCGACATAGAAATCCCTCTAGGGACCTAGAAATCCCTCTGGGACATAGAAATCCCTCTAGGGACCTAGAAATCCCTCTTGGGACATAGAAATCCCTCTAGGGAAATAGAAATCCCTCTAGGGACATAGAAATCCCTCTTGGGACATAGAAATCCCTCTTGGGACATAGAAATCCCTCTTGGGACCTAGAAATCCCTCTAGGGACATAGAAATCTATCCCTCTAGGGACATAGAAATCCCTCTAGGGACATAGAAATCCCTCTAGCGACATAGAAATCCCTCTAGGGACATTGAAATCCCTCTAGGGACCTAGAAATCTATCCCTCTAGGGACCTAGAAATCCCTCTAGCGACATAGAAATCCCTCTAGGGACCTAGAAATCCCTCTAGGGACATAGAAATCTATCCCTCTAGGGACATAGAAATCCCTCTAGGGACATAGAAATCCCTCTTGGGACATAGAAATCCCTCTAGCGACATAGAAATCTATCCCTCTAGGGACATAGAAATCCCTCTAGGGACAGAGTAATCTATCCCTCTAGGGACATAGAAATCCCTCTAGGGACCTAGAAATCCCTCTGGGACATAGAAATCCCTCTAGGGACCTAGAAATCCCTCTTGGGACATAGAAATCCCTCTAGGGAAATAGAAATCCCTCTAGGGACATAGAAATCCCTCTTGGGACATAGAAATCCCTCTTGGGACATAGAAATCCCTCTTGGGACATAGAAATCCCTCTTGGGACCTAGAAATCCCTCTAGGGACATAGAAATCTATCCCTCTAGGGACATAGAAATCCCTCTAGGGACATAGAAATCCCTCTAGCGACATAGAAATCCCTCTAGGGACATTGAAATCCCTCTAGGGACCTAGAAATCTATCCCTCTAGGGACCTAGAAATCCCTCTAGCGACATAGAAATCCCTCTAGGGACCTAGAAATCCCTCTAGGGACATTGAAATCCCTCTAGGGACCTAGAAATCTCTCTAGCGACATAGAAATCCCTCTGGGACATAGAAATCCCTCTAGGGACATAGAAATCCCTCTAGGGACATAGAAATCTATCCCTCTAGGGACATAGAAATCCCTCTTGGGACATAGAAATCCCTCTAGGGAAATAGAAATCTCTCTCTCTAGGGACCTAGAAATCCCTCTAGGGACATAGAAATCCCTCTTGGGACATAGAAATCCCTCTAGCGACGTAGAAATCTATCCCTCTAGGGACATAGAAATCCCTCTAGGGACATAGTAATCTATCCCTCTAGGGACATAGAAATCCCTCTAGGGACCTAGAAATCCCTCTGGGACATAGAAATCCCTCTAGGGACCTAGAAATCCCTCTGGGACATAGAAATCCCTCTAGGGACCTAGAAATCCCTCTTGGGACATAGAAATCCCTCTAGGGAAATAGAAATCCCTCTAGGGACATAGAAATCCCTCTTGGGACATAGAAATCCCTCTTGGGACATAGAAATCCCTCTTGGGACCTAGAAATCCCTCTAGGGACATAGAAATCTATCCCTCTAGGGACATAGAAATCCCTCTAGGGACATAGAAATCTATCCCTCTAGGGACATAGAAATCCCTCTAGGGACATAGAAATCCCTCTTGGGACATAGAAATCCCTCTAGCGACATAGAAATCTATCCCTCTAGGGACATAGAAATCCCTCTAGGGACATAGAAATCTATCCCTCTAGGGACATAGAAATCCCTCTAGGGACATAGAAATCTATCCCTCTAGGGACATAGAAATCCCTCTTGGGACATAGAAATCCCTCTAGGGACATAGAAATCTCTCTCTCTAGGGACCTAGAAATCCCTCTAGGGACCTAGAAATCCCTCTAGGGACATAGAAATCCCTCTAGGGACATTGAAATCCCTCTAGGGACATAGAAATCTATCCCTCTAGGGACATAGAAATCCCTCTAGGGACATAGAAATCCCTCTAGCGACATAGAAATCCCTCTAGGGACCTAGAAATCCCTCTAGGGACATTGAAATCCCTCTAGGGACCTAGAAATCTCTCTAGCGACATAGAAATCCCTGTGGGACATAGAAATCCCTCTAGGGACATAGAAATCCCTCTAGGGACATAGAAATCTATCCCTCTAGGGACATAGAAATCCCTCTTGGGACATAGAAATCCCTCTAGGGACATAGAAATCTCTCTCTCTAGGGACCTAGAAATCCCTCTAGGGACCTAGAAATCCCTCTAGGGACATAGAAATCCCTCTAGGGACATCCTAGAAATCCCTCTAGGGACCTAGAAATCCCTCTAGGGACAAAGAAATCCCTCTAGGGACATCCTAGAAATCCCTCTAGGGACATTGAAATCCCTCTAGGGACATAGAAATCTATCCCTCTAGGGACATAGAAATCCCTCTAGGGACATAGAAATCCCTCTTGGGACATAGAAATCCCTCTAGCGACATAGAAATCTATCCCTCTAGGGACATAGAAATCCCTCTAGGGACATAGAAATCTATCCCTCTAGGGACATAGAAATCCCTCTAGGGACCTAGAAATCCCTCTGGGACATAGAAATCCCTCTAGGGACCTAGAAATCCCTCTTGGGACATAGAAATCCCTCTAGGGAAATAGAAATCCCTCTAGGGACATAGAAATCTATCCCTCTAGGGACCTAGAAATCCCTCTAGCGACATAGAAATCCCTCTAGGGACATTGAAAACCCTCTAGGAACCTAGAAATCTATCCCTCTAGGGACCTAGAAATCCCTCTAGCGACATAGAAATCCCTCTAGGGACCTAGAAATCCCTCTAGGGACATTGAAATCCCTCTAGGGACCTAGAAATCCCTCTAGGGACATAGAAATCTATCCCTCTAGGGACATAGAAATCCCTCTAGGGACCTAGAAATCCCTCTAGGGACATTGAAATCCCTGTAGGGACATAGAAATCTATCCCTCTAGGGACATAGAAATCCCTCTAGGGACATAGAAATCCCTCTAGCGACATAGAAATCCCTCTAGGGACCTAGAAATCCCTCTAGGGACATTGAAATCCCTCTAGGGACCTAGAAATCTCTCTAGCGACATAGAAATCCCTCTGGGACATAGAAATCCCTCTAGGGACATAGAAATCCCTCTAGGGACATAGAAATCTACCCCTCTAGGGACATAGAAATCCCTCTTGGGACATAGAAATCCCTCTAGGGACATAGAAATCTCTCTCTCTAGGAACCTAGAAATCCCTCTAGGGACCTAGAAATCCCTCTAGGGACATAGAAATCCCTCTAGGGACATCCTAGAAATCCCTCCAGGGACATTGAAATCCCTCTAGGGACATAGAAATCTATCCCTCTAGGGACATAGAAATCCCTCTAGGGACATAGAAATCCCTCTTGGGACATAGAAATCCCTCTAGCGACATAGAAATCTATCCCTCTAGGGACATAGAAATCCCTCTAGGGACATAGTAATCTATCCCTCTGAGGACATAGAAATCCCTCTAGGGACCTAGAAATCCCTCTGGGACATAGAAATCCCTCTAGGGACCTAGAAATCCCTCTTGGGACATAGAAATCCCTCTAGGGAAATAGAAATCCCTCTAGGGACATAGAAATCCCTCTTGGGACATAGAAATCCCTCTTGGGACATAGAAATCCCTCTTGGGACCTAGAAATCCCTCTAGGGACATAGAAATCTATCCCTCTAGGGACATAGAAATCCCTCTAGGGACATAGAAATCCCTCTAGCGACATAGAAATCCCTCTAGGGACATAGAAATCCCTCTTGGGACATAGAAATCCCTCTTGGGACATAGAAATCCCTCTTGGGACCTAGAAATCCCTCTAGGGACATAGAAATCTATCCCTCTAGGGACATAGAAATCTATCCCTCTAGGGACATAGAAATCCCTCTAGGGACATAGAAATCCCTCTAGCGACATAGAAATCCCTCTAGGGACATTGAAATCCCTCTAGGGACCTAGAAATCTATCCCTCTAGGGACCTAGAAATCCCTCTAGCGACATAGAAATCCCTCTAGCGACATAGAAATCCCTCTAGGGACCTAGAAATCCCTCTAGGGACATTGAAATCCCTCTAGGGACCTAGAAATCTCTCTAGCGTCATAGAAATCCCTCTGGGACATAGAAATCCCTCTAGGGACATTGAAATCCCTCTAGGGACATAGAAATCTATCCCTCTAGGGACATAGAAATCCCTCTAGGGACATAGAAATCCCTCTTGGGACATAGAAATCCCTCTAGCGACATAGAAATCCCTCTAGGGACATAGAAATCTCTCTCTCTAGGGACCTAGAATACCCTCTAGGGACCTAGAAATCCCTCTGGGACATAGAAATCCCTCTAGGGACATAGAAATCCCTCTAGGGACCTAGAAATCCCTCTAGGGACATAGAAATCTATCCCTCTAGGGACATAGAAATCCCTCTTGGGACATAGAAATCCCTCTAGCGACATAGAAATCTATCCCTCTAGGGACATAGAAATCCCTCTAGGGACATAGAAATCTATCCCTCTAGGGACATAGAAATCCCTCTAGGGACCTAGAAATCCCTCTGGGACATAGAAATCCCTCTAGGGACCTAGAAATCCCTCTTGGGACATAGAAATCGCTCTAGGGACATAGAAATCTATCCCTCTAGGGACATAGAAATCCCTCTAGGGACATAGAAATCCCTCTTGGGACATAGAAATCCCTCTTGGGACATAGAAATCCCTCTTGGGACCTAGAAATCCCTCTAGGGACATTGAAATCCCTCTAGGGACATAGAAATCTATCCCTCTAGGGACATAGAAATCCCTCTAGGGACATAGAAATCCCTCTAGGGACATAGAAATCCCTCTAGGGACATAGAAATCCCTCTTGGGACATAGAAATCTCTCTCTCTAGGGACCTAGAAATCCCTCTAGGGACCTAGAAATCCCTCTAGGGACATAGAAATCCCTCTAGGGACATAGAAATCTATCCCTCTAGGGACATAGAAATCCCTCTTGGGACATAGAAATCCCTCTAGGGACCTAGAAATCCCTCTAGCGACATAGAAATCCCTCTAGCGACATAGAAATCCCTCTAGGGACATTGAAAACCCTCTAGGGACCTAGAAATCTATCCCTCTAGGGACCTAGAAATCCCTCTAGCGACATAGAAATCCCTCTAGGGACCTAGAAATCCCTCAAGGGACATTGAAATCCCTCTAGGGACCTAGAAATCCCTCTAGGGACATAGAAATCTATCCCTCTAGGGACATAGAAATCCCTCTAGGGACCTAGAAATCCCTCTAGGGACATTGAAATCCCTCTAGGGACATAGAAATCTATCCCTCTAGGGACATAGAAATCCCTCTTGGGACATAGAAATCCCTCTTGGGACATAGAAATCCCTCTTGGGACCTAGAAATCCCTCTAGGGACATAGAAATCTATCCCTCTAGGGACATAGAAATCCCTCTAGGGACATAGAAATCCCTCTAGCGACATAGAAATCCCTCTAGGGACATAGAAATCCCTCTTGGGACATAGAAATTCCTCTTGGGACATAGAAATCCCTCTTTGGACCTAGAAATCCCTCTAGGGACATAGAAATCTATCCCTCTAGGGACATAGAAATCTATCCCTCTAGGGACATAGAAATCCCTCTAGGGACATAGAAATCCCTCTAGCGACATAGAAATCCCTCTAGGGACATTGAAATCCCTCTAGGGACCTAGAAATCTATCCCTCTAGGGACCTAGAAATCCCTCTAGCGACATAGAAATCCCTCTAGCGACATAGAAATCCCTCTAGGGACCTAGAAATCCCTCTGGGACATAGAAATCCCTCTAGGGACCTAGAAATCCCTCTTGGGACATAGAAATCCCTCTAGGGAAATAGAAATCCCTCTAGGGACATAGAAATCCCTCTTGGGACATAGAAATCCCTCTTGGGACATAGAAATCCCTCTTGGGACCTAGAAATCCCTCTAGGGACATAGAAATCTATCCCTCTAGGGACATAGAAATCCCTCTAGGGACATAGAAATCCCTCTAGCGACATAGAAATCCCTCTAGGGACATTGAAATCCCTCTAGGGACCTAGAAATCTATCCCTCTAGGGACCTAGAAATCCCTCTAGCGACATAGAAATCCCTCTAGGGACCTAGAAATCCCTCTAGGGACATAGAAATCTATCCCTCTAGGGACATAGAAATCCCTCTAGGGACATAGAAATCCCTCTTGGGACATAGAAATCCCTCTAGCGACATAGAAATCTATCCCTCTAGGGACATAGAAATCCCTCTAGGGACAGAGTAATCTATCCCTCTAGGGACATAGAAATCCCTCTAGGGACCTAGAAATCCCTCTGGGACATAGAAATCCCTCTAGGGACCTAGAAATCCCTCTTGGGACATAGAAATCCCTCTAGGGAAATAGAAATCCCTCTAGGGACATAGAAATCCCTCTTGGGACATAGAAATCCCTCTTGGGACATAGAAATCCCTCTTGGGACATAGAAATCCCTCTTGGGACCTAGAAATCCCTCTAGGGACATAGAAATCTATCCCTCTAGGGACATAGAAATCCCTCTAGGGACATAGAAATCCCTCTAGCGACATAGAAATCCCTCTAGGGACATTGAAATCCCTCTAGGGACCTAGAAATCTATCCCTCTAGGGACCTAGAAATCCCTCTAGCGACATAGAAATCCCTCTAGGGACCTAGAAATCCCTCTAGGGACATTGAAATCCCTCTAGGGACCTAGAAATCTCTCTAGCGACATAGAAATCCCTCTGGGACATAGAAATCCCTCTAGGGACATAGAAATCCCTCTAGGGACATAGAAATCTATCCCTCTAGGGACATAGAAATCCCTCTTGGGACATAGAAATCCCTCTAGGGACATAGAAATCTCTCTCTCTAGGGACCTAGAAATCCCTCTAGGGACATAGAAATCCCTCTTGGGACATAGAAATCCCTCTAGCGACGTAGAAATCTATCCCTCTAGGGACATAGAAATCCCTCTAGGGACATAGTAATCTATCCCTCTAGGGACATAGAAATCCCTCTAGGGACCTAGAAATCCCTCTGGGACATAGAAATCCCTCTAGGGACCTAGAAATCCCTCTGGGACATAGAAATCCCTCTAGGGACCTAGAAATCCCTCTTGGGACATAGAAATCCCTCTAGGGAAATAGAAATCCCTCTAGGGACATAGAAATCCCTCTTGGGACATAGAAATCCCTCTTGGGACATAGAAATCCCTCTTGGGACCTAGAAATCCCTCTAGGGACATAGAAATCTATCCCTCTAGGGACATAGAAATCCCTCTTGGGACATAGAAATCCCTCTAGGGACATAGAAATCTCTCTCTCTAGGGACCTAGAAATCCCTCTAGGGACCTAGAAATCCCTCTAGGGACATAGAAATCCCTCTAGGGACATCCTAGAAATCCCTCTAGGGACCTAGAAATCCCTCTAGGGACAAAGAAATCCCTCTAGGGACATCCTAGAAATCCCTCTAGGGACATTGAAATCCCTCTAGGGACATAGAAATCTATCCCTCTAGGGACATAGAAATCCCTCTAGGGACATAGAAATCCCTCTTGGGACATAGAAATCCCTCTAGCGACATAGAAATCTATCCCTCTAGGGACATAGAAATCCCTCTAGGGACATAGAAATCTATCCCTCTAGGGACATAGAAATCCCTCTAGGGACCTAGAAATCCCTCTGGGACATAGAAATCCCTCTAGGGACCTAGAAATCCCTCTTGGGACATAGAAATCCCTCTAGGGAAATAGAAATCCCTCTAGGGACATAGAAATCTATCCCTCTAGGGACCTAGAAATCCCTCTAGCGACATAGAAATCCCTCTAGGGACATTGAAAACCCTCTAGGAACCTAGAAATCTATCCCTCTAGGGACCTAGAAATCCCTCTAGCGACATAGAAATCCCTCTAGGGACCTAGAAATCCCTCTAGGGACATTGAAATCCCTCTAGGGACCTAGAAATCCCTCTAGGGACATAGAAATCTATCCCTCTAGGGACATAGAAATCCCTCTAGGGACCTAGAAATCCCTCTAGGGACATTGAAATCCCTGTAGGGACATAGAAATCTATCCCTCTAGGGACATAGAAATCCCTCTAGGGACATAGAAATCCCTCTAGCGACATAGAAATCCCTCTAGGGACCTAGAAATCCCTCTAGGGACATTGAAATCCCTCTAGGGACCTAGAAATCTCTCTAGCGACATAGAAATCCCTCTGGGACATAGAAATCCCTCTAGGGACATAGAAATCCCTCTAGGGACATAGAAATCTACCCCTCTAGGGACATAGAAATCCCTCTTGGGACATAGAAATCCCTCTAGGGACATAGAAATCTCTCTCTCTAGGAACCTAGAAATCCCTCTAGGGACCTAGAAATCCCTCTAGGGACATAGAAATCCCTCTAGGGACATCCTAGAAATCCCTCCAGGGACATTGAAATCCCTCTAGGGACATAGAAATCTATCCCTCTAGGGACATAGAAATCCCTCTAGGGACATAGAAATCCCTCTTGGGACATAGAAATCCCTCTAGCGACATAGAAATCTATCCCTCTAGGGACCTAGAAATCCCTCTAGGGACATAGTAATCTATCCCTCTGAGGACATAGAAATCCCTCTAGGGACCTAGAAATCCCTCTGGGACATAGAAATCCCTCTAGGGACCTAGAAATCCCTCTTGGGACATAGAAATCCCTCTAGGGAAATAGAAATCCCTCTAGGGACATAGAAATCCCTCTTGGGACATAGAAATCCCTCTTGGGACATAGAAATCCCTCTTGGGACCTAGAAATCCCTCTAGGGACATAGAAATCTATCCCTCTAGGGACATAGAAATCCCTCTAGGGACATAGAAATCCCTCTAGCGACATAGAAATCCCTCTAGGGACATAGAAATCCCTCTTGGGACATAGAAATCCCTCTTGGGACATAGAAATCCCTCTTGGGACCTAGAAATCCCTCTAGGGACATAGAAATCTATCCCTCTAGGGACATAGAAATCTATCCCTCTAGGGACATAGAAATCCCTCTAGGGACATAGAAATCCCTCTAGCGACATAGAAATCCCTCTAGGGACATTGAAATCCCTCTAGGGACCTAGAAATCTATCCCTCTAGGGACCTAGAAATCCCTCTAGCGACATAGAAATCCCTCTAGCGACATAGAAATCCCTCTAGGGACCTAGAAATCCCTCTAGGGACATTGAAATCCCTCTAGGGACCTAGAAATCTCTCTAGCGTCATAGAAATCCCTCTGGGACATAGAAATCCCTCTAGGGACATTGAAATCCCTCTAGGGACATAGAAATCTATCCCTCTAGGGACATAGAAATCCCTCTAGGGACATAGAAATCCCTCTTGGGACATAGAAATCCCTCTAGCGACATAGAAATCCCTCTAGGGACATAGAAATCTCTCTCTCTAGGGACCTAGAATACCCTCTAGGGACCTAGAAATCCCTCTGGGACATAGAAATCCCTCTAGGGACATAGAAATCCCTCTAGGGACCTAGAAATCCCTCTAGGGACATAGAAATCTATCCCTCTAGGGACATAGAAATCCCTCTTGGGACATAGAAATCCCTCTAGCGACATAGAAATCTATCCCTCTAGGGACATAGAAATCCCTCTAGGGACATAGAAATCTATCCCTCTAGGGACATAGAAATCCCTCTAGGGACCTAGAAATCCCTCTGGGACATAGAAATCCCTCTAGGGACCTAGAAATCCCTCTTGGGACATAGAAATCGCTCTAGGGACATAGAAATCTATCCCTCTAGGGACATAGAAATCCCTCTAGGGACATAGAAATCCCTCTTGGGACATAGAAATCCCTCTTGGGACATAGAAATCCCTCTTGGGACCTAGAAATCCCTCTAGGGACATTGAAATCCCTCTAGGGACATAGAAATCTATCCCTCTAGGGACATAGAAATCCCTCTAGGGACATAGAAATCCCTCTAGGGACATAGAAATCCCTCTAGGGACATAGAAATCCCTCTTGGGACATAGAAATCTCTCTCTCTAGGGACCTAGAAATCCCTCTAGGGACCTAGAAATCCCTCTAGGGACATAGAAATCCCTCTAGGGACATAGAAATCTATCCCTCTAGGGACATAGAAATCCCTCTTGGGACATAGAAATCCCTCTAGGGACCTAGAAATCCCTCTAGCGACATAGAAATCCCTCTAGCGACATAGAAATCCCTCTAGGGACATTGAAAACCCTCTAGGGACCTAGAAATCTATCCCTCTAGGGACCTAGAAATCCCTCTAGCGACATAGAAATCCCTCTAGGGACCTAGAAATCCCTCAAGGGACATTGAAATCCCTCTAGGGACCTAGAAATCCCTCTAGGGACATAGAAATCTATCGCTCTAGGGACATAGAAATCCCTCTAGGGACCTAGAAATCCCTCTAGGGACATTGAAATCCCTCTAGGGACATAGAAATCTATCCCTCTAGGGACATAGAAATCCCTCTTGGGACATAGAAATCCCTCTTGGGACATAGAAATCCCTCTTGGGACCTAGAAATCCCTCTAGGGACATAGAAATCTATCCCTCTAGGGACATAGAAATCCCTCTAGGGACATAGAAATCCCTCTAGCGACATAGAAATCCCTCTAGGGACATAGAAATCCCTCTTGGGACATAGAAATTCCTCTTGGGACATAGAAATCCCTCTTTGGACCTAGAAATCCCTCTAGGGACATAGAAATCTATCCCTCTAGGGACATAGAAATCTATCCCTCTAGGGACATAGAAATCCCTCTAGGGACATAGAAATCCCTCTAGCGACATAGAAATCCCTCTAGGGACATTGAAATCCCTCTAGGGACCTAGAAATCTATCCCTCTAGGGACCTAGAAATCCCTCTAGCGACATAGAAATCCCTCTAGCGACATAGAAATCCCTCTAGGGACCTAGAAATCCCTCTGGGACATAGAAATCCCTCTAGGGACCTAGAAATCCCTCTTGGGACATAGAAATCCCTCTAGGGAAATAGAAATCCCTCTAGGGACATAGAAATCCCTCTTGGGACATAGAAATCCCTCTTGGGACATAGAAATCCCTCTTGGGACCTAGAAATCCCTCTAGGGACATAGAAATCTATCCCTCTAGGGACATAGAAATCCCTCTAGGGACATAGAAATCCCTCTAGCGACATAGAAATCCCTCTAGGGACATTGAAATCCCTCTAGGGACCTAGAAATCTATCCCTCTAGGGACCTAGAAATCCCTCTAGCGACATAGAAATCCCTCTAGGGACCTAGAAATCCCTCTAGGGACATAGAAATCTATCCCTCTAGGGACATAGAAATCCCTCTAGGGACATAGAAATCCCTCTTGGGACATAGAAATCCCTCTAGCGACATAGAAATCTATCCCTCTAGGGACATAGAAATCCCTCTAGGGACAGAGTAATCTATCCCTCTAGGGACATAGAAATCCCTCTAGGGACCTAGAAATCCCTCTGGGACATAGAAATCCCTCTAGGGACCTAGAAATCCCTCTTGGGACATAGAAATCCCTCTAGGGAAATAGAAATCCCTCTAGGGACATAGAAATCCCTCTTGGGACATAGAAATCCCTCTTGGGACATAGAAATCCCTCTTGGGACATAGAAATCCCTCTTGGGACCTAGAAATCCCTCTAGGGACATAGAAATCTATCCCTCTAGGGACATAGAAATCCCTCTAGGGACATAGAAATCCCTCTAGCGACATAGAAATCCCTCTAGGGACATTGAAATCCCTCTAGGGACCTAGAAATCTATCCCTCTAGGGACCTAGAAATCCCTCTAGCGACATAGAAATCCCTCTAGGGACCTAGAAATCCCTCTAGGGACATTGAAATCCCTCTAGGGACCTAGAAATCTCTCTAGCGACATAGAAATCCCTCTGGGACATAGAAATCCCTCTAGGGACATAGAAATCCCTCTAGGGACATAGAAATCTATCCCTCTAGGGACATAGAAATCCCTCTAGGGACATAGAAATCTCTCTCTCTAGGGACCTAGAAATCCCTCTAGGGACATAGAAATCCCTCTTGGGACATAGAAATCCCTCTAGCGACGTAGAAATCTATCCCTCTAGGGACATAGAAATCCCTCTAGGGACATAGTAATCTATCCCTCTAGGGACATAGAAATCCCTCTAGGGACCTAGAAATCCCTCTGGGACATAGAAATCCCTCTAGGGACCTAGAAATCCCTCTGGGACATAGAAATCCCTCTAGGGACCTAGAAATCCCTCTTGGGACATAGAAATCCCTCTAGGGAAATAGAAATCCCTCTAGGGACATAGAAATCCCTCTTGGGACATAGAAATCCCTCTTGGGACATAGAAATCCCTCTTGGGACCTAGAAATCCCTCTAGGGACATAGAAATCTATCCCTCTAGGGACATAGAAATCCCTCTAGGGACATAGAAATCTATCCCTCTAGGGACATAGAAATCCCTCTAGGGACATAGAAATCCCTCTTGGGACATAGAAATCCCTCTAGCGACATAGAAATCTATCCCTCTAGGGACATAGAAATCCCTCTAGGGACATAGAAATCTATCCCTCTAGGGACATAGAAATCCCTCTAGGGACATAGAAATCTATCCCTCTAGGGACATAGAAATCCCTCTTGGGACATAGAAATCCCTCTAGGGACATAGAAATCTCTCTCTCTAGGGACCTAGAAATCCCTCTAGGGACCTAGAAATCCCTCTAGGGACATAGAAATCCCTCTAGGGACATTGAAATCCCTCTAGGGACATAGAAATCTATCCCTCTAGGGACATAGAAATCCCTCTAGGGACATAGAAATCCCTCTAGCGACATAGAAATCCCTCTAGGGACCTAGAAATCCCTCTAGGGACATTGAAATCCCTCTAGGGACCTAGAAATCTCTCTAGCGACATAGAAATCCCTGTGGGACATAGAAATCCCTCTAGGGACATAGAAATCCCTCTAGGGACATAGAAATCTATCCCTCTAGGGACATAGAAATCCCTCTTGGGACATAGAAATCCCTCTAGGGACATAGAAATCTCTCTCTCTAGGGACCTAGAAATCCCTCTAGGGACCTAGAAATCCCTCTAGGGACATAGAAATCCCTCTAGGGACATCCTAGAAATCCCTCTAGGGACCTAGAAATCCCTCTAGGGACCTAGAAATCCCTCTAGGGACATAGAAATCCCTCTAGGGACATCCTAGAAATCCCTCTAGGGACATTGAAATCCCTCTAGGGACATAGAAATCTATCCCTCTAGGGACATAGAAATCCCTCTAGGGACATAGAAATCCCTCTTGGGACATAGAAATCCCTCTAGCGACATAGAAATCTATCCCTCTAGGGACATAGAAATCCCTCTAGGGACATAGAAATCTATCCCTCTAGGGACATAGAAATCCCTCTAGGGACATAGAAATCTATCCCTCTAGGGACATAGAAATCCCTCTAGGGACCTAGAAATCCCTCTGGGACATAGAAATCCCTCTAGGGACCTAGAAATCTCTCTCTCTAGGGACCTAGAATACCCTCTAGGGACCTAGAAATCCCTCTGGGACCTAGAAATCCCTCTAGGGACATTGAAATCCCTCTAGGGACCTATAAATCTCTCTAGCGACATAGAAATCCCTCTGGGACATAGAAATCCCTCTAGGGACATAGAAATCCCTCTAGGGACATAGAAATCCCTCTTGGGACATAGAAATCTCTCTAGGGACATAGAAATCTCTCTCTCTAGGGACCTAGAAATCCCTCTAGGGACATAGAAATCCCTCTAGGGACATTGAAATCCCTCTAGGGACATAGAAATCTATCCCTCTAGGGACATAGAAATCCCTCTAGGGACATAGAAATCCCTCTTGGGACATAGAAATCCCTCTAGCGACATAGAAATCTATCCCTCTAGGGACATAGAAATCCCTCTAGGGACATAGTAATCTATCCCTCTAGGGACATAGAAATCCCTCTAGGGACCTAGAAATCCCTCTGGGACATAGAAATCCCTCTAGGGACCTAGAAATCCCTCTTGGGACATAGAAATCCCTCTAGGGAAATAGAAATCCCTCTAGGGAATTAGAAATCCCTCTAGGGACATAGAAATCCCTCTTGGGACATAGAAATCCCTCTTGGGACATAGAAATCCCTCTTGGGACCTAGAAATCCCTCTAGGGACATAGAAATCTATCCCTCTAGGGACATAGAAATCCCTCTAGGGACATAGAAATCCCTCTAGCGACATAGAAATCCCTCTAGGGACATTGAAATCCCTCTAGGGACCTAGAAATCTATCCCTCTAGGGACCTAGAAATCCCTCTAGCGACATAGAAATCCCTCTAGGGACCTAGAAATCCCTCTAGGGACATAGAAATCTATCCCTCTAGGGACATAGAAATCCCTCTAGGGACATAGAAATCCCTCTTGGGACATAGAAATCCCTCTAGCGACATAGAAATCTATCCCTCTAGGGACATAGAAATCCCTCTAGGGACATAGTAATCTATCCCTCTAGGGACATAGAAATCCCTCTAGGGACCTAGAAATCCCTCTGGGACATAGAAATCCCTCTAGGGACCTAGAAATCCCTCTTGGGACATAGAAATCCCTCTAGGGAAATAGAAATCCCTCTAGGGACATAGAAATCCCTCTTGGGACCTAGAAATCCCTCTAGGGACATAGAAATCTATCCCTCTAGGGACATAGAAATCCCTCTAGGGACATAGAAATCCCTCTAGCGACATAGAAATCCCTCTAGGGACATAGAAATCCCTCTTGGGACCTAGAAATCCCTCTAGGGACATAGAAATCTATCCCTCTAGGGACATAGAAATCCCTCTAGGGACATAGAAATCCCTCTAGCGACATAGAAATCCCTCTAGGGACATTGAAATCCCTCTAGGGACCTAGAAATCTATCCCTCTAGGGACCTAGAAATCCCTCTAGCGACATAGAAATCCCTCTAGCGACATAGAAATCCCTCTAGGGACCTAGAAATCCCTCTAGGGACATTGAAATCCCTCTAGGGACCTAGAAATCTCTCTAGCGACATAGAAATCCCTCTGGGACATAGAAATCCCTCTAGGGACATAGAAATCCCTCTAGGGACATAGAAATCTATCCCTCTAGGGACATAGAAATCCCTCTTGGGACATAGAAATCCCTCTAGGGACATAGAAATTTCTCTCTCTAGGGACCTAGAAATCCCTCTAGGGACCTAGAAATCCCTCTAGGGACATAGAAATCCCTCTAGGGACATCCTAGAAATCCCTCTAGGGACATTGAAATCCCTCTAGGGACATAGAAATCTATCCCTCTAGGGACATAGAAATCCCTCTAGGGACATAGAAATCCCTCTTGGGTCATAGAAATCCCTCTAGCGACATAGAAATCTATCCCTCTAGGGACATAGAAATCCCTCTAGGGACATAGAAATCTATCCCTCTAGGGACATAGAAATCCCTCTAGGGACCTAGAAATCCCTCTAGGGAAATAGAAATCCCTCTAGGGACATAGAAATCTATCCCTCTAGGGACCTAGAAATCCCTCTAGCGACCTAGAAATCCCTCTGGGACATAGAAATCCCTCTAGGGACATAGAAATCCCTCTAGGGACCTAGAAATCCCTCTAGGGACATAGAAATCTATCCCTCTAGGGACATAGAAATCCCTCTTGGGACATAGAAATCCCTCTAGCGACATAGAAATCTATCCCTCTAGGGACATAGAAATCCCTCTAGGGACATAGAAATCTATCCCTCTAGGGACATAGAAATCCCTCTAGGGACCTAGAAATCCCTCTGGGACATAGAAATCCCTCTAGGGACCTAGAAATCCCTCTTGGGACATAGAAATCGCTCTAGGGACATAGAAATCTATCCCTCTAGGGACATAGAAATCCCTCTAGGGACATAGAAATCCCTCTTGGGACATAGAAATCCCTCTTGGGACATAGAAATCCCTCTTGGGACCTAGAAATCCCTCTAGGGACATTGAAATCCCTCTAGGGACATAGAAATCTATCCCTCTAGGGACATAGAAATCCCTCTAGGGACATAGAAATCCCTCTAGGGACATAGAAATCCCTCTAGGGACATAGAAATCCCTCTTGGGACATAGAAATCTCTCTCTCTAGGGACCTAGAAATCCCTCTAGGGACCTAGAAATCCCTCTAGGGACATAGAAATCCCTCTAGGGACATAGAAATCTATCCCTCTAGGGACATAGAAATCCCTCTTGGGACATAGAAATCCCTCTAGGGACCTAGAAATCCCTCTAGCGACATAGAAATCCCTCTAGCGACATAGAAATCCCTCTAGGGACATTGAAAACCCTCTAGGGACCTAGAAATCTATCCCTCTAGGGACCTAGAAATCCCTCTAGCGACATAGAAATCCCTCTAGGGACCTAGAAATCCCTCAAGGGACATTGAAATCCCTCTAGGGACCTAGAAATCCCTCTAGGGACATAGAAATCTATCCCTCTAGGGACATAGAAATCCCTCTAGGGACCTAGAAATCCCTCTAGGGACATTGAAATCCCTCTAGGGACATAGAAATCTATCCCTCTAGGGACATAGAAATCCCTCTTGGGACATAGAAATCCCTCTTGGGACATAGAAATCCCTCTTGGGACCTAGAAATCCCTCTAGGGACATAGAAATCTATCCCTCTAGGGACATAGAAATCCCTCTAGGGACATAGAAATCCCTCTAGCGACATAGAAATCCCTCTAGGGACATAGAAATCCCTCTTGGGACATAGAAATTCCTCTTGGGACATAGAAATCCCTCTTTGGACCTAGAAATCCCTCTAGGGACATAGAAATCTATCCCTCTAGGGACATAGAAATCTATCCCTCTAGGGACATAGAAATCCCTCTAGGGACATAGAAATCCCTCTAGCGACATAGAAATCCCTCTAGGGACATTGAAATCCCTCTAGGGACCTAGAAATCTATCCCTCTAGGGACCTAGAAATCCCTCTAGCGACATAGAAATCCCTCTAGCGACATAGAAATCCCTCTAGGGACCTAGAAATCCCTCTGGGACATAGAAATCCCTCTAGGGACCTAGAAATCCCTCTTGGGACATAGAAATCCCTCTAGGGAAATAGAAATCCCTCTAGGGACATAGAAATCCCTCTTGGGACATAGAAATCCCTCTTGGGACATAGAAATCCCTCTTGGGACCTAGAAATCCCTCTAGGGACATAGAAATCTATCCCTCTAGGGACATAGAAATCCCTCTAGGGACATAGAAATCCCTCTAGCGACATAGAAATCCCTCTAGGGACATTGAAATCCCTCTAGGGACCTAGAAATCTATCCCTCTAGGGACCTAGAAATCCCTCTAGCGACATAGAAATCCCTCTAGGGACCTAGAAATCCCTCTAGGGACATAGAAATCTATCCCTCTAGGGACATAGAAATCCCTCTAGGGACATAGAAATCCCTCTTGGGACATAAAAATCCCTCTAGCGACATAGAAATCTATCCCTCTAGGGACATAGAAATCCCTCTAGGGACATAGTAATCTATCCCTCTAGGGACATAGAAATCCCTCTAGGGACCTAGAAATCCCTCTGGGACATAGAAATCCCTCTAGGGACCTAGAAATCCCTCTTGGGACATAGAAATCCCTCTAGGGAAATAGAAATCCCTCTAGGGACATAGAAATCCCTCTTGGGACATAGAAATCCCTCTTGGGACATAGAAATCCCTCTTGGGACATAGAAATCCCTCTTGGGACCTAGAAATCCCTCTAGGGACATAGAAATCTATCCCTCTAGGGACATAGAAATCCCTCTAGGGACATAGAAATCCCTCTAGCGACATAGAAATCCCTCTAGGGACATTGAAATCCCTCTAGGGACCTAGAAATCTATCCCTCTAGGGACCTAGAAATCCCTCTAGCGACATAGAAATCCCTCTAGGGACCTAGAAATCCCTCTAGGGACATTGAAATCCCTCTAGGGACCTAGAAATCTCTCTAGCGACATAGAAATCCCTCTGGGACATAGAAATCCCTCTAGGGACATAGAAATCCCTCTAGGGACATAGAAATCTATCCCTCTAGGGACATAGAAATCCCTCTTGGGACATAGAAATCCCTCTAGGGACATAGAAATCTCTCTCTCTAGGGACCTAGAAATCCCTCTAGGGACATAGAAATCCCTCTTGGGACATAGAAATCCCTCTAGCGACGTAGAAATCTATCCCTCTAGGGACATAGAAATCCCTCTAGGGACATAGTAATCTATCCCTCTAGGGACATAGAAATCCCTCTAGGGACCTAGAAATCCCTCTGGGACATAGAAATCCCTCTAGGGACCTAGAAATCCCTCTGGGACATAGAAATCCCTCTAGGGACCTAGAAATCCCTCTTGGGACATAGAAATCCCTCTAGGGAAATAGAAATCCCTCTAGGGACATAGAAATCCCTCTTGGGACATAGAAATCCCTCTTGGGACATAGAAATCCCTCTTGGGACCTAGAAATCCCTCTAGGGACATAGAAATCTATCCCTCTAGGGACATAGAAATCCCTCTAGGGACATAGAAATCTATCCCTCTAGGGACATAGAAATCCCTCTAGGGACATAGAAATCCCTCTTGGGACATAGAAATCCCTCTAGCGACATAGAAATCTATCCCTCTAGGGACATAGAAATCCCTCTAGGGACATAGAAATCTATCCCTCTAGGGACATAGAAATCCCTCTAGGGACATAGAAATCTATCCCTCTAGGGACATAGAAATCCCTCTTGGGACATAGAAATCCCTCTAGGGACATAGAAATCTCTCTCTCTAGGGACCTAGAAATCCCTCTAGGGACCTAGAAATCCCTCTAGGGACATAGAAATCCCTCTAGGGACATTGAAATCCCTCTAGGGACATAGAAATCTATCCCTCTAGGGACATAGAAATCCCTCTAGGGACATAGAAATCCCTCTAGCGACATAGAAATCCCTCTAGGGACCTAGAAATCCCTCTAGGGACATTGAAATCCCTCTAGGGACCTAGAAATCTCTCTAGCGACATAGAAATCCCTCTGGGACATAGAAATCCCTCTAGGGACATAGAAATCCCTCTAGGGACATAGAAATCTATCCCTCTAGGGACATAGAAATCCCTCTTGGGACATAGAAATCCCTCTAGGGACATAGAAATCTCTCTCTCTAGGGACCTAGAAATCCCTCTAGGGACCTAGAAATCCCTCTAGGGACATAGAAATCCCTCTAGGGACATCCTAGAAATCCCTCTAGGGACCTAGAAATCCCTCTAGGGACCTAGAAATCCCTCTAGGGACATAGAAATCCCTCTAGGGACATCCTAGAAATCCCTCTAGGGACATTGAAATCCCTCTAGGGACATAGAAATCTATCCCTCTAGGGACATAGAAATCCCTCTAGGGACATAGAAATCCCTCTTGGGACATAGAAATCCCTCTAGCGACATAGAAATCTATCCCTCTAGGGACATAGAAATCCCTCTAGGGACATAGAAATCTATCCCTCTAGGGACATAGAAATCCCTCTAGGGACATAGAAATCTATCCCTCTAGGGACATAGAAATCCCTCTAGGGACCTAGAAATCCCTCTGGGACATAGAAATCCCTCTAGGGACCTAGAAATCTCTCTCTCTAGGGACCTAGAATACCCTCTAGGGACCTAGAAATCCCTCTGGGACCTAGAAATCCCTCTAGGGACATTGAAATCCCTCTAGGGACCTATAAATATCTCTAGCGACATAGAAATCCCTCTGGGACATAGAAATCCCTCTAGGGACATAGAAATCCCTCTAGGGACATAGAAATCCCTCTTGGGACATAGAAATCTCTCTAGGGACATAGAAATCTCTCTCTCTAGGGACCTAGAAATCCCTCTAGGGACATAGAAATCCCTCTAGGGACATTGAAATCCCTCTAGGGACATAGAAATCTATCCCTCTAGGGACATAGAAATCCCTCTAGGGACATAGAAATCCCTCTTGGGACATAGAAATCCCTCTAGCGACATAGAAATCTATCCCTCTAGGGACATAGAAATCCCTCTAGGGACATAGTAATCTATCCCTCTAGGGACATAGAAATCCCTCTAGGGACCTAGAAATCCCTCTGGGACATAGAAATCCCTCTAGGGACCTAGAAATCCCTCTTGGGACATAGAAATCCCTCTAGGGAAATAGAAATCCCTCTAGGGAATTAGAAATCCCTCTAGGGACATAGAAATCCCTCTTGGGACATAGAAATCCCTCTTGGGACATAGAAATCCCTCTTGGGACCTAGAAATCCCTCTAGGGACATAGAAATCTATCCCTCTAGGGACATAGAAATCCCTCTAGGGACATAGAAATCCCTCTAGCGACATAGAAATCCCTCTAGGGACATTGAAATCCCTCTAGGGACCTAGAAATCTATCCCTCTAGGGACCTAGAAATCCCTCTAGCGACATAGAAATCCCTCTAGGGACCTAGAAATCCCTCTAGGGACATAGAAATCTATCCCTCTAGGGACATAGAAATCCCTCTAGGGACATAGAAATCCCTCTTGGGACATAGAAATCCCTCTAGCGACATAGAAATCTATCCCTCTAGGGACATAGAAATCCCTCTAGGGACATAGTAATCTATCCCTCTAGGGACATAGAAATCCCTCTAGGGACCTAGAAATCCCTCTGGGACATAGAAATCCCTCTAGGGACCTAGAAATCCCTCTTGGGACATAGAAATCCCTCTAGGGAAATAGAAATCCCTCTAGGGACATAGAAATCCCTCTTGGGACCTAGAAATCCCTCTAGGGACATAGAAATCTATCCCTCTAGGGACATAGAAATCCCTCTAGGGACATAGAAATCCCTCTAGCGACATAGAAATCCCTCTAGGGACATAGAAATCCCTCTTGGGACCTAGAAATCCCTCTAGGGACATAGAAATCTATCCCTCTAGGGACATAGAAATCCCTCTAGGGACATAGAAATCCCTCTAGCGACATAGAAATCCCTCTAGGGACATTGAAATCCCTCTAGGGACCTAGAAATCTATCCCTCTAGGGACCTAGAAATCCCTCTAGCGACATAGAAATCCCTCTAGCGACATAGAAATCCCTCTAGGGACCTAGAAATCCCTCTAGCGACATAGAAATCCCTCTGGGACATAGAAATCCCTCTAGGGACATAGAAATCCCTCTAGGGACATAGAAATCTATCCCTCTAGGGACATAGAAATCCCTCTTGGGACATAGAAATCCCTCTAGGGACATAGAAATTTCTCTCTCTAGGGACCTAGAAATCCCTCTAGGGACCTAGAAATCCCTCTAGGGACATAGAAATCCCTCTAGGGACATCCTAGAAATCCCTCTAGGGACATTGAAATCCCTCTAGGGACATAGAAATCTATCCCTCTAGGGACATAGAAATCCCTCTAGGGACATAGAAATCCCTCTTGGGTCATAGAAATCCCTCTAGCGACATAGAAATCTATCCCTCTAGGGACATAGAAATCCCTCTAGGGACATAGAAATCTATCCCTCTAGGGACATAGAAATCCCTCTAGGGACCTAGAAATCCCTCTAGGGAAATAGAAATCCCTCTAGGGACATAGAAATCTATCCCTCTAGGGACCTAGAAATCCCTCTAGCGACATAGAAATCCCTCTAGGGACATTGAAATCCCTCTAGGGACATTGAAATCCCTCTAGGGACATTGAAATCCCTCTAGGGACCTAGAAATCTATCCCTCTAGGGACCTAGAAATCCCTCTAGGGACATTGAAATCCCTCTAGGGACCTAGAAATCTCTCTAGCGACATAGAAATCCCTCTGGGACATAGAAATCCCTCTAGGGACATAGAAATCCCTCTAGGGACATAGAAATCTATCCCTCTAGGGACATAGAAATCCCTCTTGGGACATAGAAATCCCTCTAGGGACATAGAAATCTCTCTCTCTAGGGACCTAGAAATCCCTCTAGGGACATAGAAATCCCTCTAGGGACATAGAAATCCCTCTTGGGACCTAGAAATCCCTCTAGGGACATAGAAATCCCTCTAGGGACATCCTAGAAATCCCTCTAGGGACATTGAAATCCCTCTAGGGACATAGAAATCTATCCCTCTAGGGACATAGAAATCCCTCTAGGGACATAGAAATCCCTCTTGGGTCATAGAAATCCCTCTAGCGACATAGAAATCTATCCCTCTAGGGACATAGAAATCCCTCTAGGGACATAGAAATCTATCCCTCTAGGGACATAGAAATCCCTCTAGGGACCTAGAAATCCCTCTAGGGAAATAGAAATCCCTCTAGGGACATAGAAATCTATCCCTCTAGGGACCTAGAAATCCCTCTAGCGACATAGAAATCCCTCTAGGGACATTGAAATCCCTCTAGGGACCTAGAAATCCCTCTAGCGACATAGAAATCCCTCTAGGGACATTGAAATCCCTCTAGGGACCTAGAAATCTATCCCTCTCGGGACCTAGAAATCCCTCTAGCGACATAGAAATCCCTCTAGGGACCTAGAAATCCCTCTAGGGACATTGAAATCCCTCTAGGGACCTAGAAATCTCTCTAGCGACATAGAAATCCCTCTGGGACATAGAAATCCCTCTAGGGACATAGAAATCCCTCTAGGGACATAGAAATCTATCCCTCTAGGGACATAGAAATCCCTCTTGGGACATAGAAATCCCTCTAGGGACATAGAAATCTCTCTCTCTAGGGACCTAGAAATCCCTCTAGGGACATAGAAATCCCTCTAGGGACATAGAAATCCCTCTTGGGACATAAAAATCCCTCTAGGGACATAGAAATCCCTCTAGGGACATAGAAATCTATCCCTCTAGGGACATAGAAATCCCTCTAGGGACATAGAAATCCCTCTAGGGACATAGAAATCCCTCTAGGGACATAGAAATCCCTCTAGGGACCTAGAAATCTCTCTAGCGACATAGAAATCCCTCTAGCGACATAGAAATCCCTCTAGGGACATAGAAATCTCTCTCTCTAGGGACCTAGAATACCCTCTAGGGACCTAGAAATCCCTCTGGGACATAGAAATCCCTCTAGGGACATAGAAATCCCTCTAGGGACCTAGAAATCCCTCTAGGGACATAGAAATCTATCCCTCTAGGGACATAGAAATCCCTCTTGGGACATGGAAATCCCTCTAGCGACATAGAAATCTATCCCTCTAGGGACATAGAAATCCCTCTAGGGACATAGAAATCTATCCCTCTAGGGACATAGAAATCCCTCTAGGGACATAGAAATCTATCCCTCTAGGGACATAGAAATCCCTCTAGGGACCTAGAAATCCCTCTGGGACATAGAAATCCCTCTAGGGACCTAGAAATCTCTCTCTCTAGGGACCTAGAATACCCTCTAGGGACCTAGATATCCCTCTGGGACCTAGAAATCCCCCTAGGGACATTGAAATCCCTCTAGGGACCTAGAAATCTCTCTAGCGACATAGAAATCCCTCTGGGACATAGAAATCCCTCTAGGGACATAGAAATCCCTCTAGGGACATAGAAATCTATCCCTCTAGGGACATAGAAATCCCTCTTGGGACATAGAAATCCCTCTAGGGACATAGAAATCTCTCTCTCTAGGGACCTAGAAATCCCTCTAGGGACCTAGAAATCCCTCTAGGGACATAGAAATCCCTCTAGGGACATTGAAATCCCTCTAGGGACATAGAAATCTATCCCTCTAGGGACATAGAAATCCCTCTAGGGACATAGAAATCCCTCTTGGGACATAGAAATCCCTCTAGCGACATAGAAATCTATCCCTCTAGGGACATAGAAATCCCTCTAGGGACATAGTAATCTATCCCTCAAGGGACATAGAAATCCCTCTAGGGACCTAGAAATCCCTCTGGGACATAGAAATCCCTCTAGGGACCTAGAAATCCCTCTTGGGACATAGAAATCCCTCTAGGGAAATAGAAATCCCTCTAGGGACATAGAAATCCCTCTTGGGACATAGAAATCCCTCTTGGGACATAGAAATCCCTCTTGGGACCTAGAAATCCCTCTAGGGACATAGAAATCTATCCCTCTAGGGACATAGAAATCCCTCTAGGGACATAGAAATCCCTCTAGCGACATAGAAATCCCTCTAGGGACATTGAAATCTCTCTAGGGACCTAGAAATCTATCCCTCTAGGGACCTAGAAATCCCTCTAGCGACATAGAAATCCCTCTAGGGACCTAGAAATCCCTCTAGGGACATTGAAATCCCTCTAGGGACCTAGAAATCTCTCTAGCGACATAGAAATCCCTCTGGGACATAGAAATCCCTCTAGGGACATAGAAATCCCTCTAGGGACATAGAAATCTATCCCTCTAGGGACATAGAAATCCCTCTTGGGACATAGAAATCCCTCTAGGGACATAGAAATCTCTCTCTCTAGGGACCTAGAAATCCCTCTAGGGACATAGAAATCCCTCTTGGGACATAGAAATCCCTCTAGCGACATAGAAATCTATCCCTCTAGGGACATAGAAATCCCTCTAGGGACATAGTAATCTATCCCTCTAGGGACATAGAAATCCCTCTAGGGACCTAGAAATCCCTCTGGGACATAGAAATCCCTCTAGGGACCTAGAAATCCCTCTTGGGACATAGAAATCCCTCTAGGGAAATAGAAATCCCTCTAGGGACATAGAAATCACTCTTGGGACATAGAAATCCCTCTTGGGACATAGAAATCCCTCTTGGGACCTAGAAATCCCTCTAGGGACATAGAAATCTATCCCTCTAGAGACATAGAAATCCCTCTAGGGACATAGAAATCTATCCCTCTAGGGACATAGAAATCCCTCTAGGGACATAGAAATCCCTCTAGGGACATCCTAGAAATCCCTCTAGGGACATTGAAATCCCTCTAGGGACATAGAAATCTATCCCTCTAGGGACATAGAAATCCCTCTAGGGACATAGAAATCCCTCTTGGGACATAGAAATCCCTCTAGCGACATAGAAATCTATCCCTCTAGGGACATAGAAATCCCTCTAGGGACATAGAAATCTATCCCTCAAGGGACATAGAAATCCCTCTAGGGACCTAGAAATCCCTCTGGGACATAGAAATCCCTCTAGGGACCTAGAAATCCCTCTTGGGACATAGAAATCCCTCTAGGGAAATAGAAATCCCTCTAGGGACATAGAAATCTATCCCTCTAGGGACCTAGAAATCCCTCTAGCGACATAGAAATCCCTCTAGGGACATTGAAATCCCTCTAGGGACCTAGAAATCTATCCCTCTAGGGACCTAGAAATCCCTCTAGCGACATAGAAATCCCTCTAGGGACATCCTAGAAATCCCTCTAGGGACATTGAAATCCCTCTAGGGACATAGAAATCTATCCCTCTAGGGACATAGAAATCCCTCTAGGGACATAGAAATCTATCCCTCTAGGGACATAGAAATCCCTCTAGGGACCTAGAAATCCCTCTGGGACATAGAAATCCCTCTAGGGACCTAGAAATCTCTCTCTCTAGGGACCTAGAATACCCTCTAGGGACCTAGATATCCCTCTGGGACCTAGAAATCCCCCTAGGGACATTGAAATCCCTCTAGGGACCTAGAAATCTCTCTAGCGACATAGAAATCCCTCTGGGACATAGAAATCCCTCTAGGGACATAGAAATCCCTCTAGGGACATAGAAATCTATCCCTCTAGGGACATAGAAATCCCTCTTGGGACATAGAAATCCCTCTAGGGACATAGAAATCTCTCTCTCTAGGGACCTAGAAATCCCTCTAGGGACCTAGAAATCCCTCTAGGGACATAGAAATCCCTCTAGGGACATTGAAATCCCTCTAGGGACATAGAAATCTATCCCTCTAGGGACATAGAAATCCCTCTAGGGACATAGAAATCCCTCTTGGGACATAGAAATCCCTCTAGCGACATAGAAATCTATCCCTCTAGGGACATAGAAATCCCTCTAGGGACATAGTAATCTATCCCTCAAGGGACATAGAAATCCCTCTAGGGACCTAGAAATCCCTCTGGGACATAGAAATCCCTCTAGGGACCTAGAAATCCCTCTTGGGACATAGAAATCCCTCTAGGGAAATAGAAATCCCTCTAGGGACATAGAAATCCCTCTTGGGACATAGAAATCCCTCTTGGGACATAGAAATCCCTCTTGGGACCTAGAAATCCCTCTAGGGACATAGAAATCTATCCCTCTAGGGACATAGAAATCCCTCTAGGGACATAGAAATCCCTCTAGCGACATAGAAATCCCTCTAGGGACATTGAAATCTCTCTAGGGACCTAGAAATCTATCCCTCTAGGGACCTAGAAATCCCTCTAGCGACATAGAAATCCCTCTAGGGACCTAGAAATCCCTCTAGGGACATTGAAATCCCTCTAGGGACCTAGAAATCTCTCTAGCGACATAGAAATCCCTCTGGGACATAGAAATCCCTCTAGGGACATAGAAATCCCTCTAGGGACATAGAAATCTATCCCTCTAGGGACATAGAAATCCCTCTTGGGACATAGAAATCCCTCTAGGGACATAGAAATCTCTCTCTCTAGGGACCTAGAAATCCCTCTAGGGACATAGAAATCCCTCTTGGGACATAGAAATCCCTCTAGCGACATAGAAATCTATCCCTCTAGGGACATAGAAATCCCTCTAGGGACATAGTAATCTATCCCTCTAGGGACATAGAAATCCCTCTAGGGACCTAGAAATCCCTCTGGGACATAGAAATCCCTCTAGGGACCTAGAAATCCCTCTTGGGACATAGAAATCCCTCTAGGGAAATAGAAATCCCTCTAGGGACATAGAAATCACTCTTGGGACATAGAAATCCCTCTTGGGACATAGAAATCCCTCTTGGGACCTAGAAATCCCTCTAGGGACATAGAAATCTATCCCTCTAGAGACATAGAAATCCCTCTAGGGACATAGAAATCTATCCCTCTAGGGACATAGAAATCCCTCTAGGGACATAGAAATCCCTCTAGGGACATCCTAGAAATCCCTCTAGGGACATTGAAATCCCTCTAGGGACATAGAAATCTATCCCTCTAGGGACATAGAAATCCCTCTAGGGACATAGAAATCCCTCTTGGGACATAGAAATCCCTCTAGCGACATAGAAATCTATCCCTCTAGGGACATAGAAATCCCTCTAGGGACATAGAAATCTATCCCTCAAGGGACATAGAAATCCCTCTAGGGACCTAGAAATCCCTCTGGGACATAGAAATCCCTCTAGGGACCTAGAAATCCCTCTTGGGACATAGAAATCCCTCTAGGGAAATAGAAATCCCTCTAGGGACATAGAAATCTATCCCTCTAGGGACCTAGAAATCCCTCTAGCGACATAGAAATCCCTCTAGGGACATTGAAATCCCTCTAGGGACCTAGAAATCTATCCCTCTAGGGACCTAGAAATCCCTCTAGCGACATAGAAATCCCTCTAGGGACATCCTAGAAATCCCTCTAGGGACATTGAAATCCCTCTAGGGACATAGAAATCTATCCCTCTAGGGACATAGAAATCCCTCTAGGGACATAGAAATCCCTCTTGGGACATAGAAATCCCTCTAGCGACATAGAAATCTATCCCTCTAGGGACATAGAAATCCCTCTAGGGACATAGAAATCTATCCCTCTAGGGACATAGAAATCCCTCTAGGGACCTAGAAATCCCTCTGGGACATAGAAATCCCTCTAGGGACCTAGAAATCCCTCTTGGGACATAGAAATCCCTCTAGGGAAATAGAAATCCCTCTAGGGACATAGAAATCTATCCCTCTAGGGACCTAGAAATCCCTCTAGCGACATAGAAATCCCTCTAGGGACATTGAAATCCCTCTAGGGACCTAGAAATCTATCCCTCTAGGGACCTAGAAATCCCTCTAGCGACATAGAAATCCCTCTAGGGACCTAGAAATCCCTCTAGGGACATTGAAATCCCTCTAGGGACCTAGAAATCCCTCTAGGGACATAGAAATCTATCCCTCTAGGGACATAGAAATCCCTCTAGGGACCTAGAAATCCCTCTAGGGAAATAGAAATCCCTCTAGGGACATAGAAATCCCTCTTGGGACATAGAAATCCCTCTTGGGACATAGAAATCCCTCTTGGGACCTAGAAATCCCTCTAGGGACATAGAAATCTATCCCTCTAGGGACATAGAAATCCCTCTAGGGATATAGAAATCCCTCTAGCGACATAGAAATCCCTCTAGGGACATAGAAATCCCTCTAGGGACCTAGAAATCTATCCCTCTAGGGACCTAGAAATCCTTCTAGCGACATAGAAATCCCTCTAGCGACATAGAAATCCCTCTAGGGACCTAGAAATCCCTCTAGGGACATTGAAATCCCTCTAGGGACCTAGAAATCTCTCTAGCGACATAGAAATCCCTCTGGGACATAGAAATCCCTCTAGGGACATAGAAATCCCTCTAGGGACATAGAAATCTATCCCTCTAGGGACATAGAAATCCCTCTTGGGACATAGAAATCCCTCTAGGGACATAGAAATTTCTCTCTCTAGGGACCTAGAAATCCCTCTAGGGACCTAGAAATCCCTCTAGGGACATAGAAATCCCTCTAGGGACATCCTAGAAATCCCTCTAGGGACATTGAAATCCCTCTAGGGACATAGAAATCTATCCCTCTAGGGACATAGAAATCCCTCTAGGGACATAGAAATCCCTCTTGGGACATAGAAATCCCTCTAGCGACATAGAAATCTATCCCTCTAGGGACATAGAAATCCCTCTAGGGACATAGAAATCTATCCCTCAAGGGACATAGAAATCCCTCTAGGGACCTAGAAATCCCTCTGGGACATAGAAATCCCTCTAGGGACCTAGAAATCCCTCTTGGGACATAGAAATCCCTCTAGGGAAATAGAAATCCCTCTAGGGACATAGAAATCTATCCCTCTAGGGACCTAGAAATCCCTCTAGCGACATAGAAATCCCTCTAGGGACATTGAAATCCCTCTAGGGACCTAGAAATCTATCCCTCTAGGGACCTAGAAATCCCTCTAGCGACATAGAAATCCCTCTAGGGACCTAGAAATCCCTCTAGGGACATTGAAATCCCTCTAGGGACCTAGAAATCTCTCTAGCGACATAGAAATCCCTCTGGGACATAGAAATCCCTCTAGGGACATAGAAATCCCTCTAGGGACATAGTAATCTATCCCTCTAGGGACATAGAAATCCCTCTAGGGACATAGAAATCTCTCTCTCTAGGGACCTAGAAATCCCTCTAGGGACATAGAAATCCCTCTAGGGACATAGAAATCCCTCTTGGGACATAAAAATCCCTCTAGGGACATAGAAATCCCTCTAGGGACATAGAAATCTATCCCTCTAGGGACATAGAAATCCCTCTAGGGACATAGAAATCCCTCTAGGGACATAGAAATCCCTCTAGGGACATAGAAATCCCTCTAGGGACCTAGAAATCTCTCTAGCGACATAGAAATCCCTCTAGCGACATAGAAATCCCTCTAGGGACATAGAAATCTCTCTCTCTAGGGACCTAGAATACCCTCTAGGGACCTAGAAATCCCTCTGGGACATAGAAATCCCTCTAGGGACATAGAAATCCCTCTAGGGACCTAGAAATCCCTCTAGGGACATAGAAATCTATCCCTCTAGGGACATAGAAATCCCTCTTGGGACATAGAAATCCCTCTAGCGACATAGAAATCTATCCCTCTAGGGACATAGAAATCCTTCTAGGGACATAGAAATCTATCCCTCTAGGGACATAGAAATCCCTCTAGGGACCTAGAAATCCCTCTGGGACATAGAAATCCCTCTAGGGACCTAGAAATCCCTCTTGGGACATAGAAATCCCTCTAGGGACATAGAAATCTATCCCTCTAGGGACATAGAAATCCCTCTAGGGACATAGAAATCCCTCTTGGGACATAGAAATCCCTCTTGGGACATAGAAATCCCTCTTGGGACCTAGAAATCCCTCTAGGGACATTGAAATCCCTCTAGGGACATAGAAATCTATCCCTCTAGGGACATAGAAATCCCTCTAGGCACATAGAAATCCCTCTTGGGACATAGAAATCCCTCTAGCGACATAGAAATCCCTCTAGGGACATAGAAATCTCTCTCTCTAGGGACCTAGAATACCCTCTAGGGACCTAGAAATCCCTCTGGGACATAGAAATCCCTCTAGGGACATAGAAATCCCTCTAGGGACCTAGAAATCCCTCTAGGGACATAGAAATCTATCCCTCTAGGGACATAGAAATCCCTCTTGGGACATAGAAATCCCTCTAGCGACATAGAAATCTATCCCTCTAGGGACATAGAAATCCCTCTAGGGACATAGAAATCTATCCCTCTAGGGACATAGAAATCCCTCTAGGGACCTAGAAATCCCTCTGGGACATAGAAATCCCTCTAGGGACCTAGAAATCCCTCTTGGGACATAGAAATCCCTCTAGGGACATAGAAATCTATCCCTCTAGGGACATAGAAATCCCTCTAGGGACATAGAAATCCCTCTTGGGACATAGAAATCCCTCTTGGGACATAGAAATCCCTCTTGGGACCTAGAAATCCCTCTAGGGACATTGAAATCCCTCTAGGGACATAGAAATCTATCCCTCTAGGGACATAGAAATCCCTCTAGGGACATAGAAATCCCTCTAGGGACATAGAAATCCCTCTAGGGACATAGAAATCCCTCTTGGGACATAGAAATCTCTCTCTCTAGGGACCTAGAAATCCCTCTAGGGACCTAGAAATCCCTCTAGGGACATAGAAATCCCTCTAGGGACATAGAAATCTATCCCTCTAGGGACATAGAAATCCCTCTTGGGACATAGAAATCCCTCTAGGGACCTAGAAATCCCTCTAGCGACATAGAAATCCCTCTAGCGACATAGAAATCCCTCTAGGGACATAGAAATCTCTCTCTCTAGGGACCTAGAAATCCCTCTAGGGACATAGAAATCCCTCTAGGGACATAGAAATCCCTCTAGGGACATCCTAGAAATCCCTCTAGGGACATTGAAATCCCTCTAGGGACATAGAAATCTATCCCTCTAGGGACATAGAAATCCCTCTAGGGACATAGAAATCCCTCTTGGGACATAGAAATCCCTCTAGCGACATAGAAATCTATCCCTCTAGGGACATAGAAATCCCTCTAGGGACATAGAAATCTATCCCTCAAGGGACATAGAAATCCCTCTAGGGACCTAGAAATCCCTCTGGGACATAGAAATCCCTCTAGGGACCTAGAAATCCCTCTTGGGACATAGAAATCCCTCTAGGGAAATAGAAATCCCTCTAGGGACATAGAAATCTATCCCTCTAGGGACCTAGAAATCCCTCTAGCGACATAGAAATCCCTCTAGGGACATTGAAATCCCTCTAGGGACCTAGAAATCTATCCCTCTAGGGACCTAGAAATCCCTCTAGCGACATAGAAATCCCTCTAGGGACCTAGAAATCCCTCTAGGGACATTGAAATCCCTCTAGGGACCTAGAAATCTCTCTAGCGACATAGAAATCCCTCTGGGACATAGAAATCCCTCTAGGGACATAGAAATCCCTCTAGGGACATAGTAATCTATCCCTCTAGGGACATAGAAATCCCTCTAGGGACATAGAAATCTCTCTCTCTAGGGACCTAGAAATCCCTCTAGGGACATAGAAATCCCTCTAGGGACATAGAAATCCCTCTTGGGACATAAAAATCCCTCTAGGGACATAGAAATCCCTCTAGGGACATAGAAATCTATCCCTCTAGGGACATAGAAATCCCTCTAGGGACATAGAAATCCCTCTAGGGACATAGAAATCCCTCTAGGGACATAGAAATCCCTCTAGGGACCTAGAAATCTCTCTAGCGACATAGAAATCCCTCTAGCGACATAGAAATCCCTCTAGGGACATAGAAATCTCTCTCTCTAGGGACCTAGAATACCCTCTAGGGACCTAGAAATCCCTCTGGGACATAGAAATCCCTCTAGGGACATAGAAATCCCTCTAGGGACCTAGAAATCCCTCTAGGGACATAGAAATCTATCCCTCTAGGGACATAGAAATCCCTCTTGGGACATAGAAATCCCTCTAGCGACATAGAAATCTATCCCTCTAGGGACATAGAAATCCTTCTAGGGACATAGAAATCTATCCCTCTAGGGACATAGAAATCCCTCTAGGGACCTAGAAATCCCTCTGGGACATAGAAATCCCTCTAGGGACCTAGAAATCCCTCTTGGGACATAGAAATCCCTCTAGGGACATAGAAATCTATCCCTCTAGGGACATAGAAATCCCTCTAGGGACATAGAAATCCCTCTTGGGACATAGAAATCCCTCTTGGGACATAGAAATCCCTCTTGGGACCTAGAAATCCCTCTAGGGACATTGAAATCCCTCTAGGGACATAGAAATCTATCCCTCTAGGGACATAGAAATCCCTCTAGGCACATAGAAATCCCTCTTGGGACATAGAAATCCCTCTAGCGACATAGAAATCCCTCTAGGGACATAGAAATCTCTCTCTCTAGGGACCTAGAATACCCTCTAGGGACCTAGAAATCCCTCTGGGACATAGAAATCCCTCTAGGGACATAGAAATCCCTCTAGGGACCTAGAAATCCCTCTAGGGACATAGAAATCTATCCCTCTAGGGACATAGAAATCCCTCTTGGGACATAGAAATCCCTCTAGCGACATAGAAATCTATCCCTCTAGGGACATAGAAATCCCTCTAGGGACATAGAAATCTATCCCTCTAGGGACATAGAAATCCCTCTAGGGACCTAGAAATCCCTCTGGGACATAGAAATCCCTCTAGGGACCTAGAAATCCCTCTTGGGACATAGAAATCCCTCTAGGGACATAGAAATCTATCCCTCTAGGGACATAGAAATCCCTCTAGGGACATAGAAATCCCTCTTGGGACATAGAAATCCCTCTTGGGACATAGAAATCCCTCTTGGGACCTAGAAATCCCTCTAGGGACATTGAAATCCCTCTAGGGACATAGAAATCTATCCCTCTAGGGACATAGAAATCCCTCTAGGGACATAGAAATCCCTCTAGGGACATAGAAATCCCTCTAGGGACATAGAAATCCCTCTTGGGACATAGAAATCTCTCTCTCTAGGGACCTAGAAATCCCTCTAGGGACCTAGAAATCCCTCTAGGGACATAGAAATCCCTCTAGGGACATAGAAATCTATCCCTCTAGGGACATAGAAATCCCTCTTGGGACATAGAAATCCCTCTAGGGACCTAGAAATCCCTCTAGCGACATAGAAATCCCTCTAGCGACATAGAAATCCCTCTAGGGACATAGAAATCTCTCTCTCTAGGGACCTAGAAATCCCTCTAGGGACATAGAAATCCCTCTAGGGACCTAGAAATCTCTCTAGGGACATAGAAATCCCTCTAGGGACATAGAAATCTATCTCTCTAGGGACCTAGAAATCCCTCTAGGGACATAGAAATCCCTCTAGGGACATAGAAATCCCTCTAGGGACCTAGAAATCCCTCCTAAAACTCCAGATATCCCTCTCAAAACCCAAGATAACAGTTACATTTCTACCAGTTACCTTGGATAACCTTACATTTTTGACTGACATCATTGTTTGTTTACTAGTCTGTTCGAGCGTTGTTGTGTTTGTTGCTCAGTTGTTCTTTGTTAATAATACAAGATAATGTCGATATTTTGTTGTTTGGTGTTTCTTAGTTATACGACAATGCTTATTTGGGATTTGGCAAGAACCGAGGAAGATGCAATTCTTTTTTGCCAGGAGAAAAACATTTTGCAGAAAAATAGGAAATGTAGGGATAGAGACTCTTTTCAATCCATGTTGAACTGTATAGCAACCCATTTTCCACCGAAATGCGATTGAATGTTAAGTTTTTAAATAATTTTTTGAATTTTAAATATTTTATATATGTTGCATTATTTTACATCCTACACTTATTATTTATGATTAAATATACTTATTATTTATTTATTATACTTTATACTAGTTTTAGATAATTATTTTAATTTTAAATCGTTTATATATTGGAGTATTTATTGATCTCATTATTTTATTTATTTACATTATATACCAAATTATTTTATAATATGTTATATATTCAATTATATTGTTATTACTTCGATTTATGTATTTCCATTATTATTACTCTATTTATTGATCTCGTTATTATATTTATTTACATTATATACAACATTATTTTATAACATGTTATATATTTAATTATATTGTTATTACTTCGATTTATTTATTTCCAATATTATTACATTCCTATTTTGAAAGGTTATCCAAGGTAACCGTCTCTAGGGACATAGAAATCCCTCTAGGGACATAGAAATCTATCCCTCTAGGGACATAGAAATCCCTCTTGGGACCTAGAAATCCCTCTAGGGACATAGAAATCCCTCTAGGGACATAGAAATCCCTCTAGGGACATAGAAATCCCTCTAGGGACCTAGAAATCTCTCTAGCGACATAGAAATCCCTCTAGCGACATAGAAATCCCTCTAGGGACATAGAAATCTCTCTCTCTAGGGACCTAGAATACCCTCTAGGGACCTAGAAATCCCTCTGGGACATAGAAATCCCTCTAGGGACATAGAAATCCCTCTAGGGACCTAGAAATCCCTCTAGGGACATAGAAATCTATCCCTCTAGGGACATAGAAATCCCTCTTGGGACATAGAAATCCCTCTAGCGACATAGAAATCTATCCCTCTAGGGACATAGAAATCCCTCTAGGGACATAGAAATCTATCCCTCTAGGGACCTAGAAATCCCTCTAGGGACCTAGAAATCCCTCTGAGACATAGAAATCCCTCTAGGGACCTAGAAATCCCTCTTGGGACATAGAAATCCCTCTAGGGACATAGAAATCTATCCCTCTAGGGACATAGAAATCCCTCTAGGGACATAGAAATCCCTCTTGGGACATAGAAATCCCTCTTGGGACATAGAAATCCCTCTTGGGACCTAGAAATCCCTCTAGCGACATAGAAATCCCTCTAGGGGCCTAGAAATCCCTCTAGGGACATTGAAATCCCTCTAGGGACCTAGAAATCTCTCTAGCGACATAGAAATCCCTCTGGGACATAGAAATCCCTCTAGGGACATAGAAATCCCTCTAGGGACATAGAAATCTATCCCTCTAGGGACATAGAAATCCCTCTTGGGACATAGAAATCCCTCTAGGGACATAGAAATCTCTCTCTCTAGGGACCTAGAAATCCCTCTAGGGACATAGAAATCCCTCTAGGGACATAGAAATCCCTCTTGGGACATAAAAATCCCTCTAGGGACATAGAAATCCCTCTAGGGACATAGAAATCTATCCCTCTAGGGACATAGAAATCCCTCTAGGGACATAGAAATCCCTCTAGGGACATAGAAATCCCTCTAGGGACCTAGAAATCTCTCTAGCGACATAGAAATCCCTCTAGCGACATAGAAATCCCTCTAGGGACATAGAAATCTCTCTCTCTAGGGACCTAGAATACCCTCTAGGGACCTAGAAATCCCTCTGGGACATAGAAATCCCTCTAGGGACATAGAAATCCCTCTAGGGACCTAGAAATCCCTCTAGGGACATAGAAATCTATCCCTCTAGGGACATAGAAATCCCTCTTGGGACATAGAAATCCCTCTAGCGACATAGAAATCTATCCCTCTAGGGACATAGAAATCCCTCTAGGGACATAGAAATCTATCCCTCTAGGGACATAGAAATCCCTCTAGGGACCTAGAAATCCCTCTGGGACATAGAAATCCCTCTTGGGACCTAGAAATCCCTCTTGGGACATAGAAATCCCTCTAGGGACATAGAAATCTATCCCTCTAGGGACATAGAAATCCCTCTAGGGACATAGAAATCCCTCTTGGGACATAGAAATCCCTCTTGGGACATAGAAATCCCTCTTGGGACCTAGAAATCCCTCTAGGGACATTGAAATCCCTCTAGGGACATAGAAATCTATCCCTCTAGGGACATAGAAATCCCTCTAGGGACATAGAAATCCCTCTTGGGACATAGAAATCCCTCTAGCGACATAGAAATCCCTCTAGGGACATAGAAATCTCTCTCTCTAGGGACCTAGAATACCCTCTAGGGACCTAGAAATCCCTCTGGGACATAGAAATCCCTCTAGGGACATAGAAATCCCTCTAGGGACCTAGAAATCCCTCTAGGGACATAGAAATCTATCCCTCTAGGGACATAGAAATCCCTCTTGGGACATAGAAATCCCTCTAGCGACATAGAAATCTATCCCTCTAGGGACATAGAAATCCCTCTAGGGACATAGAAATCTATCCCTCTAGGGACATAGAAATCCCTCTAGGGACCTAGAAATCCCTCTGGGACATAGAAATCCCTCTAGGGACCTAGAAATCCCTCTTGGGACATAGAAATCCCTCTAGGGACATAGAAATCTATCCCTCTAGGGACATAGAAATCCCTCTAGGGACATAGAAATCCCTCTTGGGACATAGAAATCCCTCTTGGGACATAGAAATCCCTCTTGGGACCTAGAAATCCCTCTAGGGACATTGAAATCCCTCTAGGGACATAGAAATCTATCCCTCTAGGGACATAGAAATCCCTCTAGGGACATAGAAATCCCTCTAGGGACATAGAAATCCCTCTAGGGACATAGAAATCCCTCTTGGGACATAGAAATCTCTCTCTCTAGGGACCTAGAAATCCCTCTAGGGACCTAGAAATCCCTCTAGGGACATAGAAATCCCTCTAGGGACATAGAAATCTATCCCTCTAGGGACATAGAAATCCCTCTTGGGACATAGAAATCCCTCTAGGGACCTAGAAATCCCTCTAGCGACATAGAAATCCCTCTAGCGACATAGAAATCCCTCTAGGGACATAGAAATCTCTCTCTCTAGGGACCTAGAAATCCCTCTAGGGACATAGAAATCCCTCTAGGGACCTAGAAATCTCTCTAGGGACATAGAAATCCCTCTAGGGACATAGAAATCTATCTCTCTAGGGACCTAGAAATCCCTCTAGGGACATAGAAATCCCTCTAGGGACATAGAAATCCCTCTAGGGACCTAGAAATCCCTCCTAAAACTCCAGATATCCCTCTCAAAACCCAAGATAACAGTTACATTTCTACCAGTTACCTTGGATAACCTTACATTTTTGACAGACATCATTGTTTGTTTACTAGTCTGTTCGAGCGTTGTTGTGTTTGTTGCTCAGTTGTTCTTTGTTAATAATACAAGATAATGTCGATATTTTGTTGTTTGGTGTTTCTTAGTTATACGACAATGCTTATTTGGGATTTGGCAAGAACCGAGGAAGATGCAATTCATTTTTGCCAGGAGAAAAACATTTTGCAGAAAAATAGGAAATGTAGGGATAGAGACTCTTTTCAATCCATGTTGAACTGTATAGCAACCCATTTTCCACCGAAATGCGATTGAATGTTAAGTTTTTAAATAATTTTTTGAATTTTAAATATTTTATATATGTTGCATTATTTTACACCCTACACTTATTATTTATGATTAAATATACTTATTATTTATTTATTATACTTTATACTAGTTTTAGATAATTATTTTAATTTTAAATCGTTTATATATTGGAGTATTTATTGATCTCATTATTTTATTTATTTACATTATATACCAAATTATTTTATAATATGTTATATATTCAATTATATTGTTATTACTTCGATTTATGTATTTCCATTATTATTACTCTATTTATTGATCTCGTTATTATATTTATTTACATTATATACAACATTATTTTATAACATGTTATATATTTAATTATATTGTTATTACTTCGATTTATTTATTTCCAATATTATTACATTCCTATTTTGAAAGGTTATCCAAGGTAACCGTCTCTAGGGACATAGAAATCCCTCTAGGGACATAGAAATCTATCCCTCTAGGGACATAGAAATCCCTCTTGGGACCTAGAAATCCCTCTAGGGACATAGAAATCCCTCTAGGGACATAGAAATCCCTCTAGGGACATAGAAATCCCTCTAGGGACCTAGAAATCTCTCTAGCGACATAGAAATCCCTCTAGCGACATAGAAATCCCTCTAGGGACATAGAAATCTCTCTCTCTAGGGACCTAGAATACCCTCTAGGGACCTAGAAATCCCTCTGGGACATAGAAATCCCTCTAGGGACATAGAAATCCCTCTAGGGACCTAGAAATCCCTCTAGGGACATAGAAATCTATCCCTCTAGGGACATAGAAATCCCTCTTGGGACATAGAAATCCCTCTAGCGACATAGAAATCTATCCCTCTAGGGACATAGAAATCCCTCTAGGGACATAGAAATCTATCCCTCTAGGGACCTAGAAATCCCTCTAGGGACCTAGAAATCCCTCTGGGACATAGAAATCCCTCTAGGGACCTAGAAATCCCTCTTGGGACATAGAAATCCCTCTAGGGACATAGAAATCTATCCCTCTAGGGACATAGAAATCCCTCTAGGGACATAGAAATCCCTCTTGGGACATAGAAATCCCTCTTGGGACATAGAAATCCCTCTTGGGACCTAGAAATCCCTCTAGGGACATTGAAATCCCTCTAGGGACATAGAAATCTATCCCTCTAGGGACATAGAAATCCCTCTAGGGACATAGAAATCCCTCTTGGGACATAGAAATCCCTCTAGCGACATAGAAATCCCTCTAGGGACCTAGAAATCCCTCTGGGACATAGAAATCCCTCTAGGGACCTAGAAATCCCTCTTGGGACATAGAAATCCCTCTAGGGACATAGAAATCTATCCCTCTAGGGACATAGAAATCCCTCTAGGGACATAGAAATCCCTCTTGGGACATAGAAATCCCTCTTGGGACATAGAAATCCCTCTTGGGACCTAGAAATCCCTCTAGGGACATTGAAATCCCTCTAGGGACATAGAAATCTATCCCTCTAGGGACATAGAAATCCCTCTAGGGACATAGAAATCCCTCTAGGGACATAGAAATCCCTCTAGGGACATAGAAATCCCTCTTGGGACATAGAAATCTCTCTCTCTAGGGACCTAGAAATCCCTCTAGGGACCTAGAAATCCCTCTAGGGACATAGAAATCCCTCTAGGGACATAGAAATCTATCCCTCTAGGGACATAGAAATCCCTCTTGGGACATAGAAATCCCTCTAGGGACCTAGAAATCCCTCTAGCGACATAGAAATCCCTCTAGCGACATAGAAATCCCTCTAGGGACATAGAAATCTCTCTCTCTAGGGACCTAGAAATCCCTCTAGGGACATAGAAATCCCTCTAGGGACCTAGAAATCTCTCTAGGGACATAGAAATCCCTCTAGGGACATAGAAATCTATCTCTCTAGGGACCTAGAAATCCCTCTAGGGACATAGAAATCCCTCTAGGGACATAGAAATCCCTCTAGGGACCTAGAAATCCCTCCTAAAACTCCAGATATCCCTCTCAAAACCCAAGATAACAGTTACATTTCTACCAGTTACCTTGGATAACCTTACATTTTTGACTGACATCATTGTTTGTTTACTAGTCTGTTCGAGCGTTGTTGTGTTTGTTGCTCAGTTGTTCTTTGTTAATAATACAAGATAATGTCGATATTTTGTTGTTTGGTGTTTCTTAGTTATACGACAATGCTTATTTGGGATTTGGCAAGAACCGAGGAAGATGCAATTCATTTTTGCCAGGAGAAAAACATTTTGCAGAAAAATAGGAAATGTAGGGATAGAGACTCTTTTCAATCCATGTTGAACTGTATAGCAACCCATTTTCCACCGAAATGCGATTGAATGTTAAGTTTTTAAATAATTTTTTGAATTTTAAATATTTTATATATGTTGCATTATTTTACATCCTACACTTATTATTTATGATTAAATATACTTATTATTTATTTATTATACTTTATACTAGTTTTAGATAATTATTTTAATTTTAAATCGTTTATATATTGGAGTATTTATTGATCTCATTATTTTATTTATTTACATTATATACCAAATTATTTTATAATATGTTATATATTCAATTATATTGTTATTACTTCGATTTATGTATTTCCATTATTATTACTCTATTTATTGATCTCGTTATTATATTTATTTACATTATATACAACATTATTTTATAACATGTTATATATTTAATTATATTGTTATTACTTCGATTTATTTATTTCCAATATTATTACATTCCTATTTTGAAAGGTTATCCAAGGTAACCGTCTCTAGGGACATAGAAATCCCTCTAGGGACATAGAAATCTATCCCTCTAGGGACATAGAAATCCCTCTTGGGACCTAGAAATCCCTCTAGGGACATAGAAATCCCTCTAGGGACATAGAAATCCCTCTAGGGACATAGAAATCCCTCTAGGGACCTAGAAATCTCTCTAGCGACATAGAAATCCCTCTAGCGACATAGAAATCCCTCTAGGGACATAGAAATCTCTCTCTCTAGGGACCTAGAATACCCTCTAGGGACCTAGAAATCCCTCTGGGACATAGAAATCCCTCTAGGGACATAGAAATCCCTCTAGGGACCTAGAAATCCCTCTAGGGACATAGAAATCTATCCCTCTAGGGACATAGAAATCCCTCTTGGGACATAGAAATCCCTCTAGCGACATAGAAATCTATCCCTCTAGGGACATAGAAATCCCTCTAGGGACATAGAAATCTATCCCTCTAGGGACCTAGAAATCCCTCTAGGGACCTAGAAATCCCTCTGAGACATAGAAATCCCTCTAGGGACCTAGAAATCCCTCTTGGGACATAGAAATCCCTCTAGGGACATAGAAATCTATCCCTCTAGGGACATAGAAATCCCTCTAGGGACATAGAAATCCCTCTTGGGACATAGAAATCCCTCTTGGGACATAGAAATCCCTCTTGGGACCTAGAAATCCCTCTAGCGACATAGAAATCCCTCTAGGGACCTAGAAATCCCTCTAGGGACATTGAAATCCCTCTAGGGACCTAGAAATCTCTCTAGCGACATAGAAATCCCTCTGGGACATAGAAATCCCTCTAGGGACATAGAAATCCCTCTAGGGACATAGAAATCTATCCCTCTAGGGACATAGAAATCCCTCTTGGGACATAGAAATCCCTCTAGGGACATAGAAATCTCTCTCTCTAGGGACCTAGAAATCCCTCTAGGGACATAGAAATCCCTCTAGGGACATAGAAATCCCTCTTGGGACATAAAAATCCCTCTAGGGACATAGAAATCCCTCTAGGGACATAGAAATCTATCCCTCTAGGGACATAGAAATCCCTCTAGGGACATAGAAATCCCTCTAGGGACATAGAAATCCCTCTAGGGACCTAGAAATCTCTCTAGCGACATAGAAATCCCTCTAGCGACATAGAAATCCCTCTAGGGACATAGAAATCTCTCTCTCTAGGGACCTAGAATACCCTCTAGGGACCTAGAAATCCCTCTGGGACATAGAAATCCCTCTAGGGACATAGAAATCCCTCTAGGGACCTAGAAATCCCTCTAGGGACATAGAAATCTATCCCTCTAGGGACATAGAAATCCCTCTTGGGACATAGAAATCCCTCTAGCGACATAGAAATCTATCCCTCTAGGGACATAGAAATCCCTCTAGGGACATAGAAATCTATCCCTCTAGGGACATAGAAATCCCTCTAGGGACCTAGAAATCCCTCTGGGACATAGAAATCCCTCTTGGGACCTAGAAATCCCTCTTGGGACATAGAAATCCCTCTAGGGACATAGAAATCTATCCCTCTATGGACATAGAAATCCCTCTAGGGACATAGAAATCCCTCTTGGGACATAGAAATCCCTCTTGGGACATAGAAATCCCTCTTGGGACCTAGAAATCCCTCTAGGGACATTGAAATCCCTCTAGGGACATAGAAATCTATCCCTCTAGGGACATAGAAATCCCTCTAGGGACATAGAAATCCCTCTTGGGACATAGAAATCCCTCTAGCGACATAGAAATCCCTCTAGGGACATAGAAATCTCTCTCTCTAGGGACCTAGAATACCCTCTAGGGACCTAGAAATCCCTCTGGGACATAGAAATCCCTCTAGGGACATAGAAATCCCTCTAGGGACCTAGAAATCCCTCTAGGGACATAGAAATCTATCCCTCTAGGGACATAGAAATCCCTCTTGGGACATAGAAATCCCTCTAGCGACATAGAAATCTATCCCTCTAGGGACATAGAAATCCCTCTAGGGACATAGAAATCTATCCCTCTAGGGACATAGAAATCCCTCTAGGGACCTAGAAATCCCTCTGGGACATAGAAATCCCTCTAGGGACCTAGAAATCCCTCTTGGGACATAGAAATCCCTCTAGGGACATAGAAATCTATCCCTCTAGGGACATAGAAATCCCTCTAGGGACATAGAAATCCCTCTTGGGACATAGAAATCCCTCTTGGGACATAGAAATCCCTCTTGGGACCTAGAAATCCCTCTAGGGACATTGAAATCCCTCTAGGGACATAGAAATCTATCCCTCTAGGGACATAGAAATCCCTCTAGGGACATAGAAATCCCTCTAGGGACATAGAAATCCCTCTAGGGACATAGAAATCCCTCTTGGGACATAGAAATCTCTCTCTCTAGGGACCTAGAAATCCCTCTAGGGACCTAGAAATCCCTCTAGGGACATAGAAATCCCTCTAGGGACATAGAAATCTATCCCTCTAGGGACATAGAAATCCCTCTTGGGACATAGAAATCCCTCTAGGGACCTAGAAATCCCTCTAGCGACATAGAAATCCCTCTAGCGACATAGAAATCCCTCTAGGGACATAGAAATCTCTCTCTCTAGGGACCTAGAAATCCCTCTAGGGACATAGAAATCCCTCTAGGGACCTAGAAATCTCTCTAGGGACATAGAAATCCCTCTAGGGACATAGAAATCTATCTCTCTAGGGACCTAGAAATCCCTCTAGGGACATAGAAATCCCTCTAGGGACATAGAAATCCCTCTAGGGACCTAGAAATCCCTCCTAAAACTCCAGATATCCCTCTCAAAACCCAAGATAACAGTTACATTTCTACCAGTTACCTTGGATAACCTTACATTTTTGACAGACATCATTGTTTGTTTACTAGTCTGTTCGAGCGTTGTTGTGTTTGTTGCTCAGTTGTTCTTTGTTAATAATACAAGATAATGTCGATATTTTGTTGTTTGGTGTTTCTTAGTTATACGACAATGCTTATTTGGGATTTGGCAAGAACCGAGGAAGATGCAATTCATTTTTGCCAGGAGAAAAACATTTTGCAGAAAAATAGGAAATGTAGGGATAGAGACTCTTTTCAATCCATGTTGAACTGTATAGCAACCCATTTTCCACCGAAATGCGATTGAATGTTAAGTTTTTAAATAATTTTTTGAATTTTAAATATTTTATATATGTTGCATTATTTTACACCCTACACTTATTATTTATGATTAAATATACTTATTATTTATTTATTATACTTTATACTAGTTTTAGATAATTATTTTAATTTTAAATCGTTTATATATTGGAGTATTTATTGATCTCATTATTTTATTTATTTACATTATATACCAAATTATTTTATAATATGTTATATATTCAATTATATTGTTATTACTTCGATTTATGTATTTCCATTATTATTACTCTATTTATTGATCTCGTTATTATATTTATTTACATTATATACAACATTATTTTATAACATGTTATATATTTAATTATATTGTTATTACTTCGATTTATTTATTTCCAATATTATTACATTCCTATTTTGAAAGGTTATCCAAGGTAACCGTCTCTAGGGACATAGAAATCCCTCTAGGGACATAGAAATCTATCCCTCTAGGGACATAGAAATCCCTCTTGGGACCTAGAAATCCCTCTAGGGACATAGAAATCCCTCTAGGGACATAGAAATCCCTCTAGGGACATAGAAATCCCTCTAGGGACCTAGAAATCTCTCTAGCGACATAGAAATCCCTCTAGCGACATAGAAATCCCTCTAGGGACATAGAAATCTCTCTCTCTAGGGACCTAGAATACCCTCTAGGGACCTAGAAATCCCTCTGGGACATAGAAATCCCTCTAGGGACATAGAAATCCCTCTAGGGACCTAGAAATCCCTCTAGGGACATAGAAATCTATCCCTCTAGGGACATAGAAATCCCTCTTGGGACATAGAAATCCCTCTAGCGACATAGAAATCTATCCCTCTAGGGACATAGAAATCCCTCTAGGGACATAGAAATCTATCCCTCTAGGGACCTAGAAATCCCTCTAGGGACCTAGAAATCCCTCTGGGACATAGAAATCCCTCTAGGGACCTAGAAATCCCTCTTGGGACATAGAAATCCCTCTAGGGACATAGAAATCTATCCCTCTAGGGACATAGAAATCCCTCTAGGGACATAGAAATCCCTCTTGGGACATAGAAATCCCTCTTGGGACATAGAAATCCCTCTTGGGACCTAGAAATCCCTCTAGGGACATTGAAATCCCTCTAGGGACATAGAAATCTATCCCTCTAGGGACATAGAAATCCCTCTAGGGACATAGAAATCCCTCTTGGGACATAGAAATCCCTCTAGCGACATAGAAATCCCTCTAGGGACATAGAAATCTCTCTCTCAAGGGACCTAGAATACCCTCTAGGGACCTAGAAATCCCTCTGGGACATAGAAATCCCTCTAGGGACATAGAAATCCCTCTAGGGACCTAGAAATCCCTCTAGGGACATAGAAATCTATCCCTCTAGGGACATAGAAATCCCTCTTGGGACATAGAAATCCCTCTAGGGACATAGAAATCCCTCTAGGGACCTAGAAATCCCTCTAGGGACATAGAAATCTATCCCTCTGGGGACATAGAAATCCCTCTTGGGACATAGAAATCCCTCTGGGACATAGAAATCTATCCCTCTAGGGACATAGAAATCCCTCTAGGGACATAGAAATCTATCCCTCTAGGGACATAGAAATCCCTCTAGGGACCTAGAAATCCCTCTGGGACATAGAAATCCCTCTTGGGACATAGAAATCCCTCTTGGGACATAGAAATCCCTCTTGGGACCTAGAAATCCCTCTAGGGACATTGAAATCCCTCTAGGGACATAGAAATCTATCCCTCTAGGGACATAGAAATCCCTCTAGGGACATAGAAATCCCTCTAGGGACATAGAAATCCCTCTAGGGACATAGAAATCCCTCTTGGGACATAGAAATCTCTCTCTCTAGGGACCTAGAAATCCCTCTAGGGACCTAGAAATCCCTCTAGGGACATAGAAATCCCTCTAGGGACATAGAAATCTATCCCTCTAGGGACATAGAAATCCCTCTTGGGACATAGAAATCCCTCTAGGGACCTAGAAATCCCTCTAGCGACATAGAAATCCCTCTAGCGACATAGAAATCCCTCTAGGGACATAGAAATCTCTCTCTCTAGGGACCTAGAAATCCCTCTAGGGACATAGAAATCCCTCTAGGGACCTAGAAATCTCTCTAGGGACATAGAAATCCCTCTAGGGACATAGAAATCTATCTCTCTAGGGACCTAGAAATCCCTCTAGGGACATAGAAATCCCTCTAGGGACATAGAAATCCCTCTAGGGACCTAGAAATCCCTCCTAAAACTCCAGATATCCCTCTCAAAACCCAAGATAACAGTTACATTTCTACCAGTTACCTTGGATAACCTTACATTTTTGACAGACATCATTGTTTGTTTACTAGTCTTTCGAGCGTTGTTGTGTTTGTTGCTCAGTTGTTCTTTGTTAATAATACAAGATAATGTCGATATTTTGTTGTTTGGTGTTTCTTAGTTATACGACAATGCTTATTTGGGATTTGGCAAGAACCGAGGAAGATGCAATTCATTTTTGCCAGGAGAAAAACATTTTGCAGAAAAATAGGAAATGTAGGGATAGAGACTCTTTTCAATCCATGTTGAACTGTATAGCAACCCATTTTCCACCGAAATGCGATTGAATGTTAAGTTTTTAAATAATTTTTTGAATTTTAAATATTTTATATATGTTGCATTATTTTACATCCTACACTTATTATTTATGATTAAATATACTTATTATTTATTTATTATACTTTATACTAGTTTTAGATAATTATTTTAATTTTAAATCGTTTATATATTGGAGTATTTATTGATCTCATTATTTTATTTATTTACATTATATACCAAATTATTTTATAATATGTTATATATTCAATTATATTGTTATTACTTCGATTTATGTATTTCCATTATTATTACTCTATTTATTGATCTCGTTATTATATTTATTTACATTATATACAACATTATTTTATAACATGTTATATATTTAATTATATTGTTATTACTTCGATTTATTTATTTCCAATATTATTACATTCCTATTTTGAAAGGTTATCCAAGGTAACCGTCTCTAGGGACATAGAAATCCCTCTTGGGACATAGAAATCCCTCTCTCTAGGGACCTAGAATACCCTCTAGGGACCTAGAAATCCCTCTGGGACATAGAAATCCCTCTAGGGACATAGAAATCCCTCTAGGGACCTAGAAATCCCTCTAGGGACATAGAAATCTATCCCTCTAGGGACATAGAAATCCCTCTTGGGACATAGAAATCCCTCTAGGGACATAGAAATCCCTCTAGGGACCTAGAAATCCCTCTAGGGACATAGAAATCTATCCCTCTGGGGACATAGAAATCCCTCTAGGGACATAGAAATCTCTCTCTCTAGGGACCTAGAAATCCCTCTAGGGACATAGAAATCCCTCTAGGGACCTAGAAATCTCTCTAGGGACATAGAAATCCCTCTAGGGACATAGAAATCTATCTCTCTAGGGACCTAGAAATCCCTCTAGGGACATAGAAATCCCTCTAGGGACATAGAAATCCCTCCTAAAACTCCAGATATCCCTCTCAAAACCCAAGATAACAGTTACATTTCTACCAGTTACCTTGGATAACCTTACATTTTTGACAGACATCATTGTTTGTTTACTAGTCTGTTCGAGCGTTGTTGTGTTTGTTGCTCAGTTGTTCTTTGTTAATAATACAAGATAATGTCGATATTTTGTTGTTTGGTGTTTCTTAGTTATACGACAATGCTTATTTGGGATTTGGCAAGAACCGAGGAAGATGCAATTCATTTTTGCCAGGAGAAAAACATTTTGCAGAAAAATAGGAAATGTAGGGATAGAGACTCTTTTCAATCCATGTTGAACTGTATAGCAACCCATTTTCCACCGAAATGCGATTGAATGTTAAGTTTTTAAATAATTTTTTGAATTTTAAATATTTTATATATGTTGCATTATTTTACATCCTACACTTATTATTTATGATTAAATATACTTATTATTTATTTATTATACTTTATACTAGTTTTAGATAATTATTTTAATTTTAAATCGTTTATATATTGGAGTATTTATTGATCTCATTATTTTATTTATTTACATTATATACCAAATTATTTTATAATATGTTATATATTCAATTATATTGTTATTACTTCGATTTATGTATTTCCATTATTATTACTCTATTTATTGATCTCGTTATTATATTTATTTACATTATATACAACATTATTTTATAACATGTTATATATTTAATTATATTGTTATTACTTCGATTTATTTATTTCCAATATTATTACATTCCTATTTTGAAAGGTTATCCAAGGTAACCGTCTCTAGGGACATAGAAATCCCTCTAGGGACATAGAAATCTATCCCTCTAGGGACATAGAAATCCCTCTTGGGACCTAGAAATCCCTCTAGGGACATAGAAATCCCTCTAGGGACATAGAAATCCCTCTAGGGACATAGAAATCCCTCTAGGGACCTAGAAATCTCTCTAGCGACATAGAAATCCCTCTAGCGACATAGAAATCCCTCTAGGGACATAGAAATCTCTCTCTCTAGGGACCTAGAATACCCTCTAGGGACCTAGAAATCCCTCTGGGACATAGAAATCCCTCTAGGGACATAGAAATCCCTCTAGGGACCTAGAAATCCCTCTAGGGACATAGAAATCTATCCCTCTAGGGACATAGAAATCCCTCTTGGGACATAGAAATCCCTCTAGCGACATAGAAATCTATCCCTCTAGGGACATAGAAATCCCTCTAGGGACATAGAAATCTATCCCTCTAGGGACCTAGAAATCCCTCTAGGGACCTAGAAATCCCTCTGGGACATAGAAATCCCTCTAGGGACCTAGAAATCCCTCTTGGGACATAGAAATCCCTCTAGGGACATAGAAATCTATCCCTCTAGGGACATAGAAATCCCTCTAGGGACATAGAAATCCCTCTTGGGACATAGAAATCCCTCTTGGGACATAGAAATCCCTCTTGGGACCTAGAAATCCCTCTAGGGACATTGAAATCCCTCTAGGGACATAGAAATCTATCCCTCTAGGGACATAGAAATCCCTCTAGGGACATAGAAATCCCTCTTGGGACATAGAAATCCCTCTAGCGACATAGAAATCCCTCTAGGGACATAGAAATCTCTCTCTCTAGGGACCTAGAATACCCTCTAGGGACCTAGAAATCCCTCTGGGACATAGAAATCCCTCTAGGGACATAGAAATCCCTCTAGGGACCTAGAAATCCCTCTAGGGACATAGAAATCTATCCCTCTAGGGACATAGAAATCCCTCTTGGGACATAGAAATCCCTCTAGGGACATAGAAATCCCTCTAGGGACCTAGAAATCCCTCTAGGGACATAGAAATCTATCCCTCTGGGGACATAGAAATCCCTCTTGGGACATAGAAATCCCTCTGGGACATAGAAATCTATCCCTCTAGGGACATAGAAATCCCTCTAGGGACATAGAAATCTATCCCTCTAGGGACATAGAAATCCCTCTAGGGACCTAGAAATCCCTCTGGGACATAGAAATCCCGCTTGGGACATAGAAATCCCTCTTGGGACATAGAAATCCCTCTTGGGACCTAGAAATCCCTCTAGGGACATTGAAATCCCTCTAGGGACATAGAAATCTATCCCTCTAGGGACATAGAAATCCCTCTAGGGACATAGAAATCCCTCTAGGGACATAGAAATCCCTCTAGGGACATAGAAATCCCTCTTGGGACATAGAAATCTCTCTCTCTAGGGACCTAGAAATCCCTCTAGGGACCTAGAAATCCCTCTAGGGACATAGAAATCCCTCTAGGGACATAGAAATCTATCCCTCTAGGGACATAGAAATCCCTCTTGGGACATAGAAATCCCTCTAGGGACCTAGAAATCCCTCTAGCGACATAGAAATCCCTCTAGCGACATAGAAATCCCTCTAGGGACATAGAAATCTCTCTCTCTAGGGACCTAGAAATCCCTCTAGGGACATAGAAATCCCTCTAGGGACCTAGAAATCTCTCTAGGGACATAGAAATCCCTCTAGGGACATAGAAATCTATCTCTCTAGGGACCTAGAAATCCCTCTAGGGACATAGAAATCCCTCTAGGGACATAGAAATCCCTCTAGGGACCTAGAAATCCCTCCTAAAACTCCAGATATCCCTCTCAAAACCCAAGATAACAGTTACATTTCTACCAGTTACCTTGGATAACCTTACATTTTTGACAGACATCATTGTTTGTTTACTAGTCTTTCGAGCGTTGTTGTGTTTGTTGCTCAGTTGTTCTTTGTTAATAATACAAGATAATGTCGATATTTTGTTGTTTGGTGTTTCTTAGTTATACGACAATGCTTATTTGGGATTTGGCAAGAACCGAGGAAGATGCAATTCATTTTTGCCAGGAGAAAAACATTTTGCAGAAAAATAGGAAATGTAGGGATAGAGACTCTTTTCAATCCATGTTGAACTGTATAGCAACCCATTTTCCACCGAAATGCGATTGAATGTTAAGTTTTTAAATAATTTTTTGAATTTTAAATATTTTATATATGTTGCATTATTTTACATCCTACACTTATTATTTATGATTAAATATACTTATTATTTATTTATTATACTTTATACTAGTTTTAGATAATTATTTTAATTTTAAATCGTTTATATATTGGAGTATTTATTGATCTCATTATTTTATTTATTTACATTATATACCAAATTATTTTATAATATGTTATATATTCAATTATATTGTTATTACTTCGATTTATGTATTTCCATTATTATTACTCTATTTATTGATCTCGTTATTATATTTATTTACATTATATACAACATTATTTTATAACATGTTATATATTTAATTATATTGTTATTACTTCGATTTATTTATTTCCAATATTATTACATTCCTATTTTGAAAGGTTATCCAAGGTAACCGTCTCTAGGGACATAGAAATCCCTCTTGGGACATAGAAATCCCTCTCTCTAGGGACCTAGAATACCCTCTAGGGACCTAGAAATCCCTCTGGGACATAGAAATCCCTCTAGGGACATAGAAATCCCTCTAGGGACCTAGAAATCCCTCTAGGGACATAGAAATCTATCCCTCTAGGGACATAGAAATCCCTCTTGGGACATAGAAATCCCTCTAGGGACATAGAAATCCCTCTAGGGACCTAGAAATCCCTCTAGGGACATAGAAATCTATCCCTCTGGGGACATAGAAATCCCTCTAGGGACATAGAAATCTCTCTCTCTAGGGACCTAGAAATCCCTCTAGGGACATAGAAATCCCTCTAGGGACCTAGAAATCTCTCTAGGGACATAGAAATCCCTCTAGGGACATAGAAATCTATCTCTCTAGGGACCTAGAAATCCCTCTAGGGACATAGAAATCCCTCTAGGGACATAGAAATCCCTCCTAAAACTCCAGATATCCCTCTCAAAACCCAAGATAACAGTTACATTTCTACCAGTTACCTTGGATAACCTTACATTTTTGACAGACATCATTGTTTGTTTACTAGTCTGTTCGAGCGTTGTTGTGTTTGTTGCTCAGTTGTTCTTTGTTAATAATACAAGATAATGTCGATATTTTGTTGTTTGGTGTTTCTTAGTTATACGACAATGCTTATTTGGGATTTGGCAAGAACCGAGGAAGATGCAATTCATTTTTGCCAGGAGAAAAACATTTTGCAGAAAAATAGGAAATGTAGGGATAGAGACTCTTTTCAATCCATGTTGAACTGTATAGCAACCCATTTTCCACCGAAATGCGATTGAATGTTAAGTTTTTAAATAATTTTTTGAATTTTAAATATTTTATATATGTTGCATTATTTTACATCCTACACTTATTATTTATGATTAAATATACTTATTATTTATTTATTATACTTTATACTAGTTTTAGATAATTATTTTAATTTTAAATCGTTTATATATTGGAGTATTTATTGATCTCATTATTTTATTTATTTACATTATATACCAAATTATTTTATAATATGTTATATATTCAATTATATTGTTATTACTTCGATTTATGTATTTCCATTATTATTACTCTATTTATTGATCTCGTTATTATATTTATTTACATTATATACAACATTATTTTATAACATGTTATATATTTAATTATATTGTTATTACTTCGATTTATTTATTTCCAATATTATTACATTCCTATTTTGAAAGGTTATCCAAGGTAACCGTCTCTAGGGACATAGAAATCCCTCTAGGGACATAGAAATCTATCCCTCTAGGGACATAGAAATCCCTCTTGGGACCTAGAAATCCCTCTAGGGACATAGAAATCCCTCTAGGGACATAGAAATCCCTCTAGGGACATAGAAATCCCTCTAGGGACCTAGAAATCTCTCTAGCGACATAGAAATCCCTCTAGCGACATAGAAATCCCTCTAGGGACATAGAAATCTCTCTCTCTAGGGACCTAGAATACCCTCTAGGGACCTAGAAATCCCTCTGGGACATAGAAATCCCTCTAGGGACATAGAAATCCCTCTAGGGACCTAGAAATCCCTCTAGGGACATAGAAATCTATCCCTCTAGGGACATAGAAATCCCTCTTGGGACATAGAAATCCATCTAGCGACATAGAAATCTATCCCTCTAGGGACATAGAAATCCCTCTAGGGACATAGAAATCTATCCCTCTAGGGACCTAGAAATCCCTCTAGGGACCTAGAAATCCCTCTGGGACATAGAAATCCCTCTAGGGACCTAGAAATCCCTCTTGGGACATAGAAATCCCTCTAGGGACATAGAAATCTATCCCTCTAGGGACATAGAAATCCCTCTAGGGACATAGAAATCCCTCTTGGGACATAGAAATCCCTCTTGGGACATAGAAATCCCTCTTGGGACCTAGAAATCCCTCTAGGGACATTGAAATCCCTCTAGGGACATAGAAATCTATCCCTCTAGGGACATAGAAATCCCTCTAGGGACATAGAAATCCCTCTTGGGACATAGAAATCCCTCTAGCGACATAGAAATCCCTCTAGGGACATAGAAATCTCTCTCTCTAGGGACCTAGAATACCCTCTAGGGACCTAGAAATCCCTCTGGGACATAGAAATCCCTCTAGGGACATAGAAATCCCTCTAGGGACCTAGAAATCCCTCTAGGGACATAGAAATCTATCCCTCTAGGGACATAGATCTCCCTCTTGGGACATAGAAATCCCTCTAGGGACATAGAAATCCCTCTAGGGACCTAGAAATCCCTCTAGGGACATAGAAATCTATCCCTCTGGGGACATAGAAATCCCTCTTGGGACATAGAAATCCCTCTGGGACATAGAAATCTATCCCTCTAGGGACATAGAAATCCCTCTAGGGACATAGAAATCTATCCCTCTAGGGACATAGAAATCCCTCTAGGGACCTAGAAATCCCTCTGGGACATAGAAATCCCTCTTGGGACATAGAAATCCCTCTTGGGACATAGAAATCCCTCTTGGGACCTAGAAATCCCTCTAGGGACATTGAAATCCCTCTAGGGACATAGAAATCTATCCCTCTAGGGACATAGAAATCCCTCTAGGGACATAGAAATCCCTCTAGGGACATAGAAATCCCTCTTGGGACATAGAAATCTCTCTCTCTAGGGACCTAGAAATCCCTCTAGGGACCTAGAAATCCCTCTAGGGACCTAGAAATCCCTCTAGGGACCTAGAAATCCCTCTAGGGACATAGAAATCCCTCTAGGGACATAGAAATCTATCCCTCTAGGGACATAGAAATCCCTCTTGGGACATAGAAATCCCTCTAGGGACCTAGAAATCCCTCTAGCGACATAGAAATCCCTCTAGGGACATAGAAATCCCTCTAGGGACATAGAAATCCCTCTTGGGACATAGAAATCTCTCTCTCTAGGGACCTAGAAATCCCTCTAGGGACCTAGAAATCCCTCTAGGGACCTAGAAATCCCTCTAGGGACATAGAAATCCCTCTAGGGACATAGAAATCTATCCCTCTAGGGACATAGAAATCCCTCTTGGGACATAGAAATCCCTCTAGGGACCTAGAAATCCCTCTAGCGACATAGAAATCCCTCTAGCGACATAGAAATCCCTCTAGGGACATAGAAATCTCTCTTGGGACATAGAAATCCCTCTTGGGACCTAGAAATCCCTCTAGGGACATTGAAATCCCTCTAGGGACATAGAAATCTATCCCTCTAGGGACATAGAAATCCCTCTAGGGACATAGAAATCCCTCTAGGGACATAGAAATCTCTCTAGGGACATAGAAATCCCTCTTGGGACATAGAAATCTCTCTCTCTACGGACCTAGAAATCCCTCTAGGGACCTAGAAATCCCTCTAGGGACATAGAAATCCCTCTAGGGACATAGAAATCTATCCCTCTAGGGACATAGAAATCCCTCTTGGGACATAGAAATCCCTCTTGGGACATAGAAATCCCTCTTGGGACCTAGAAATCCCTCTAGGGACATTGAAATCCCTCTAGGGACATAGAAATCTATCCCTCTAGGGACATAGAAATCTATCCCTCTGGGGACATAGAAATCCCTCTTGGGACATAGAAATCCCTCTGGGACATAGAAATCTATCCCTCTAGGGACATAGAAATCCCTCTAGGGACATAGAAATCTATCCCTCTAGGGACATAGAAATCCCTCTAGGGACCTAGAAATCCCTCTGGGACATAGAAATCCCTCTTGGGACATAGAAATCCCTCTTGGGACATAGAAATCCCTCTTGGGACCTAGAAATCCCTCTAGGGACATTGAAATCCCTCTAGGGACATAGAAATCTATCCCTCTAGGGACATAGAAATCCCTCTAGGGACATAGAAATCCCTCTAGGGACATAGAAATCCCTCTAGGGACATAGAAATCCCTCTTGGGACATAGAAATATCTCTCTCTAGGGACCTAGAAATCCCTCTAGGGACCTAGAAATCCCTCTAGGGACATAGAAATCCCTCTAGGGACATAGAAATCTATCCCTCTAGGGACATAGAAATCCCTCTTGGGACATAGAAATCCCTCTAGGGACCTAGAAATCCCTCTAGCGACATAGAAATCCCTCTAGCGACATAGAAATCCCTCTAGGGACATAGAAATCTCTCTCTCTAGGGACCTAGAAATCCCTCTAGGGACATAGAAATCCCTCTAGGGACCTAGAAATCTCTCTAGGGACATAGAAATCCCTCTAGGGACATAGAAATCTATCTCTCTAGGGACCTAGAAATCCCTCTAGGGACATAGAAATCCCTCTAGGGACATAGAAATCCCTCTAGGGACCTAGAAATCCCTCCTAAAACTCCAGATATCCCTCTCAAAACCCAAGATAACAGTTACATTTCTACCAGTTACCTTGGATAACCTTACATTTTTGACAGACATCATTGTTTGTTTACTAGTCTGTTCGAGCGTTGTTGTGTTTGTTGCTCAGTTGTTCTTTGTTAATAATACAAGATAATGTCGATATTTTGTTGTTTGGTGTTTCTTAGTTATACGACAATGCTTATTTGGGATTTGGCAAGAACCGAGGAAGATGCAATTCATTTTTGCCAGGAGAAAAACATTTTGCAGAAAAATAGGAAATGTAGGGATAGAGACTCTTTTCAATCCATGTTGAACTGTATAGCAACCCATTTTCCACCGAAATGCGATTGAATGTTAAGTTTTTAAATAATTTTTTGAATTTTAAATATTTTATATATGTTGCATTATTTTACATCCTACACTTATTATTTATGATTAAATATACTTATTATTTATTTATTATACTTTATACTAGTTTTAGATAATTATTTTAATTTTAAATCGTTTATATATTGGAGTATTTATTGATCTCATTATTTTATTTATTTACATTATATACCAAATTATTTTATAATATGTTATATATTCAATTATATTGTTATTACTTCGATTTATGTATTTCCATTATTATTACTCTATTTATTGATCTCGTTATTATATTTATTTACATTATATACAACATTATTTTATAACATGTTATATATTTAATTATATTGTTATTACTTCGATTTATTTATTTCCAATATTATTACATTCCTATTTTGAAAGGTTATCCAAGGTAACCGTCTCTAGGGACATAGAAATCCCTCTTGGGACATAGAAATCCCTCTTGGGACATAGAAATCCCTCTTGGGACCTAGAAATCCCTCTAGGGACATAGAAATCTATCCCTCTAGGGACATAGAAATCCCTCTAGGGACATAGAAATCCCTCTAGCGACATAGAAATCCCTCTAGGGACATTGAAATCCCTCTAGGGACCTAGAAATCTATCCCTCTAGGGACCTAGAAATCCCTCTAGCGACATAGAAATCCCTCTAGCGACATAGAAATCCCTCTAGGGACCTAGAAATCCCTCTGGGACATAGAAATCCCTCTAGGGACATAGAAATCCCTCTAGGGACATAGAAATCTATCCCTCTAGGGACATAGAAATCCCTCTTGGGACATAGAAATCCCTCTAGGGACATAGAAATCTCTCTCTCTAGGGACCTAGAAATCCCTCTAGGGACATAGAAATCCCTCTTGGGACATAGAAATCCCTCTAGCGACATAGAAATCTATCCCTCTAGGGACATAGAAATCCCTCTAGGGACATAGTAATCTATCCCTCTAGGGACATAGAAATCCCTCTAGGGACCTAGAAATCCCTCTGGGACATAGAAATCCCTCTAGGGACCTAGAAATCCCTCTTGGGACATAGAAATCCCTCTAGGGAAATAGAAATCCCTCTAGGGACATAGAAATCCCTCTTGGGACATAGAAATCCCTCTTGGGACATAGAAATCCCTCTTGGGACCTAGAAATCCCTCTAGGGACATAGAAATCTATCCCTCTAGGGACATAGAAATCCCTCTAGGGACATAGAAATCTATCCCTCTAGGGACATAGAAATCCCTCTAGGGACATAGAAATCCCTCTTGGGACATAGAAATCCCTCTAGCGACATAGAAATCTATCCCTCTAGGGACATAGAAATCCCTCTAGGGACATAGAAATCTATCCCTCTAGGGACATAGAAATCCCTCTAGGGACATAGAAATCTATCCCTCTAGGGACATAGAAATCCCTCTTGGGACATAGAAATCCCTCTTGGGACATAGAAATCCCTCTAGGGACATAGAAATCTCTCTCTCTCTAGGGACCTAGAAATCCCTCTAGGGACCTAGAAATCCCTCTAGGGACATAGAAATCCCTCTAGGGACATCCTAGAAATCCCTCTAGGGAAATTGAAATCCCTCTAGGGACATAGAAATCTATCCCTCTAGGGACATAGAAATCCCTCTAGGGACATAGAAATCCCTCTTGGGACATAGAAATCCCTCTAGCGACATAGAAATCTATCCCTCTAGGGACATAGAAATCCCTCTAGGGACATAGAAATCTATCCCTCTAGGGACATAGAAATCCCTCTAGGGACCTAGAAATCCCTCTGGGACATAGAAATCCCTCTAGGGACCTAGAAATCCCTCTTGGGACATAGAAATCCCTCTAGGGAAATAGAAATCCCTCTAGGGACATAGAAATCTATCCCTCTAGGGACCTAGAAATCCCTCTAGCGACATAGAAATCCCTCTAGGGACATTGAAATCCCTCTAGGGACCTAGAAATCTATCCCTCTAGGGACCTAGAAATCCCTCTAGCGACATAGAAATCCCTCTAGGGACCTAGAAATCCCTCTAGGGACATTGAAATCCCTCTAGGGACCTAGAAATCCCTCTAGGGACATAGAAATCTATCCCTCTAGGGACATTGAAATCCCTCTAGGGACATAGAAATCTATCCCTCTAGGGACATAGAAATCCCTCTAGCGACATAGAAATCCCTCTAGGGACCTAGAAATCCCTCTAGGGACATTGAAATCCCTCTAGGGACCTAGAAATCTCTCTAGCGACATAGAAATCCCTCTGGGACATAGAAATCCCTCTAGGGACATAGAAATCCCTCTAGGGACATAGAAATCTATCCCTCTAGGGACATAGAAATCCCTCTTGGGACATAGAAATCCCTCTAGGGACATAGAAATCTCTCTCTCTAGGGACCTAGAAATCCCTCTAGGGACCTAGAAATCCCTCTAGGGACATAGAAATCCCTCTAGGGACATCCTAGAAATCCCTCTAGGGACATTGAAATCCCTCTAGGGACATAGAAATCTATCCCTCTAGGGACATAGAAATCCCTCTAGGGACATAGAAATCCCTCTTGGGACATAGAAATCCCTCTAGCGACATAGAAATCTATCCCTCTAGGGACATAGAAATCCCTCTAGGGACATAGTAATCTATCCCTCTAGGGACATAGAAATCCCTCTAGGGACCTAGAAATCCCTCTGGGACATAGAAATCCCTCTAGGGACCTAGAAATCCCTCTTGGGACATAGAAATCCCTCTAGGGAAATAGAAATCCCTCTAGGGACATAGAAATCCCTCTTGGGACATAGAAATCCCTCTTGGGACATAGAAATCCCTCTTGGGACCTAGAAATCCCTCTAGGGACATAGAAATCTATCCCTCTAGGGACATAGAAATCCCTCTAGGGACATAGAAATCCCTCTAGCGACATAGAAATCCCTCTAGGGACATAGAAATCCCTCTTGGGACATAGAAATCCCTCTTGGGACATAGAAATCCCTCTTGGGACCTAGAAATCCCTCTAGGGACATAGAAATCTATCCCTCTAGGGACATAGAAATCTATCCCTCTAGGGACATAGAAATCCCTCTAGGGACATAGAAATCCCTCTAGCGACATAGAAATCCCTCTAGGGACATTGAAATCCCTCTAGGGACCTAGAAATCTATCCCTCTAGGGACCTAGAAATCCCTCTAGCGACATAGAAATCCCTCTAGCGACATAGAAATCCCTCTAGGGACCTAGAAATCCCTCTAGGGACATTGAAATCCCTCTAGGGACCTAGAAATCTCTCTAGCGACATAGAAATCCCTCTGGGACATAGAAATCCCTCTAGGGACATAGAAATCCCTCTAGGGACATAGAAATCTATCCCTCTAGGGACATAGAAATCCCTCTTGGGACATAGAAATCCCTCTAGGGACATAGAAATTTCTCTCTCTAGGGACCTAGAAATCCCTCTAGGGACCTAGAAATCCCTCTAGGGACATAGAAATCCCTCTAGGGACATCCTAGAAATCCCTCTAGGGACATTGAAATCCCTCTAGGGACATAGAAATCTATCCCTCTAGGGACATAGAAATCCCTCTAGGGACATAGAAATCCCTCTTGGGACATAGAAATCCCTCTAGCGACATAGAAATCTATCCCTCTAGGGACATAGAAATCCCTCTAGGGACATAGAAATCTATCCCTCTAGGGACATAGAAATCCCTCTAGGGACATAGAAATCTATCCCTCTAGGGACATAGAAATCCCTCTAGGGACATAGAAATCCCTCTTGGGACATAGAAATCCCTCTAGCGACATAGAAATCTATCCCTCTAGGGACATAGAAATCCCTCTAGGGACATAGAAATCTATCCCTCTAGGGACATAGAAATCCCTCTAGGGACATAGAAATCTATCCCTCTAGGGACATAGAAATCCCTCTTGGGACATAGAAATCCCTCTTGGGACATAGAAATCCCTCTAGGGACATAGAAATCTCTCTCTCTCTAGGGACCTAGAAATCCCTCTAGGGACCTAGAAATCCCTCTAGGGACATAGAAATCCCTCTAGGGACATCCTAGAAATCCCTCTAGGGAAATTGAAATCCCTCTAGGGACATAGAAATCTATCCCTCTAGGGACATAGAAATCCCTCTAGGGACATAGAAATCCCTCTTGGGACATAGAAATCCCTCTAGCGACATAGAAATCTATCCCTCTAGGGACATAGAAATCCCTCTAGGGACATAGAAATCTATCCCTCTAGGGACATAGAAATCCCTCTAGGGACCTAGAAATCCCTCTGGGACATAGAAATCCCTCTAGGGACCTAGAAATCCCTCTTGGGACATAGAAATCCCTCTAGGGAAATAGAAATCCCTCTAGGGACATAGAAATCTATCCCTCTAGGGACCTAGAAATCCCTCTAGCGACATAGAAATCCCTCTAGGGACATTGAAATCCCTCTAGCGACATAGAAATCCCTCTAGGGACCTAGAAATCCCTCTAGGGACATTGAAATCCCTCTAGGGACCTAGAAATCCCTCTAGGGACATAGAAATCTATCCCTCTAGGGACATTGAAATCCCTCTAGGGACATAGAAATCTATCCCTCTAGGGACATAGAAATCCCTCTAGCGACATAGAAATCCCTCTAGGGACCTAGAAATCCCTCTAGGGACATTGAAATCCCTCTAGGGACCTAGAAATCTCTCTAGCGACATAGAAATCCCTCTGGGACATAGAAATCCCTCTAGGGACATAGAAATCCCTCTAGGGACATAGAAATCTATCCCTCTAGGGACATAGAAATCCCTCTTGGGACATAGAAATCCCTCTAGGGACATAGAAATCTCTCTCTCTAGGGACCTAGAAATCCCTCTAGGGACCTAGAAATCCCTCTAGGGACATAGAAATCCCTCTAGGGACATCCTAGAAATCCCTCTAGGGACATTGAAATCCCTCTAGGGACATAGAAATCTATCCCTCTAGGGACATAGAAATCCCTCTAGGGACATAGAAATCCCTCTTGGGACATAGAAATCCCTCTAGCGACATAGAAATCTATCCCTCTAGGGACATAGAAATCCCTCTAGGGACATAGTAATCTATCCCTCTAGGGACATAGAAATCCCTCTAGGGACCTAGAAATCCCTCTGGGACATAGAAATCCCTCTAGGGACCTAGAAATCCCTCTTGGGACATAGAAATCCCTCTAGGGAAATAGAAATCCCTCTAGGGACATAGAAATCCCTCTTGGGACATAGAAATCCCTCTTGGGACATAGAAATCCCTCTTGGGACCTAGAAATCCCTCTAGGGACATAGAAATCTATCCCTCTAGGGACATAGAAATCCCTCTAGGGACATAGAAATCCCTCTAGCGACATAGAAATCCCTCTAGGGACATAGAAATCCCTCTTGGGACATAGAAATCCCTCTTGGGACATAGAAATCCCTCTTGGGACCTAGAAATCCCTCTAGGGACATAGAAATCTATCCCTCTAGGGACATAGAAATCTATCCCTCTAGGGACATAGAAATCCCTCTAGGGACATAGAAATCCCTCTAGCGACATAGAAATCCCTCTAGGGACATTGAAATCCCTCTAGGGACCTAGAAATCTATCCCTCTAGGGACCTAGAAATCCCTCTAGCGACATAGAAATCCCTCTAGCGACATAGAAATCCCTCTAGGGACCTAGAAATCCCTCTAGGGACATTGAAATCCCTCTAGGGACCTAGAAATCTCTCTAGCGACATAGAAATCCCTCTGGGACATAGAAATCCCTCTAGGGACATAGAAATCCCTCTAGGGACATAGAAATCTATCCCTCTAGGGACATAGAAATCCCTCTTGGGACATAGAAATCCCTCTAGGGACATAGAAATTTCTCTCTCTAGGGACCTAGAAATCCCTCTAGGGACCTAGAAATCCCTCTAGGGACATAGAAATCCCTCTAGGGACATCCTAGAAATCCCTCTAGGGACATTGAAATCCCTCTAGGGACATAGAAATCTATCCCTCTAGGGACATAGAAATCCCTCTAGGGACATAGAAATCCCTCTTGGGACATAGAAATCCCTCTAGCGACATAGAAATCTATCCCTCTAGGGACATAGAAATCCCTCTAGGGACATAGAAATCTATCCCTCTAGGGACATAGAAATCCCTCTAGGGACCTAGAAATCCCTCTGGGACATAGAAATCCCTCTAGGGACCTAGAAATCCCTCTTGGGACATAGAAATCCCTCTAGGGAAATAGAAATCCCTCTAGGGACATAGAAATCTATCCCTCTAGGGACCTAGAAATCCCTCTAGCGACATAGAAATCCCTCTAGGGACATTAAAATCCCTCTAGGGACCTAGAAATCTATCCCTCTAGGGACCTAGAAATCCCTCTAGGGACCTAGAAATCTATCCCTCTAGGGACCTAGAAATCCCTCTAGCGACATAGAAATCCCTCTAGCGACATAGAAATCCCTCTAGGGACCTAGAAATCCCTCTAGGGACATTGAAATCCCTCTAGGGACCTAGAAATCTCTCTAGCGACATAGAAATCCCTCTGGGACATAGAAATCCCTCTAGGGACATAGAAATCCCTCTAGGGACATAGAAATCTATCCCTCTAGGGACATAGAAATCCCTCTTGGGACATAGAAATCCCTCTAGGGACATAGAAATTTCTCTCTCTAGGGACCTAGAAATCCCTCTAGGGACCTAGAAATCCCTCTAGGGACATAGAAATCCCTCTAGGGACATCCTAGAAATCCCTCTAGGGACATTGAAATCCCTCTAGGGACATAGAAATCTATCCCTCTAGGGACATAGAAATCCCTCTAGGGACATAGAAATCCCTCTTGGGACATAGAAATCCCTCTAGCGACATAGAAATCTATCCCTCTAGGGACATAGAAATCCCTCTAGGGACATAGAAATCTATCCCTCTAGGGACATAGAAATCCCTCTAGGGACCTAGAAATCCCTCTGGGACATAGAAATCCCTCTAGGGACCTAGAAATCCCTCTTGGGACATAGAAATCCCTCTAGGGAAATAGAAATCCCTCTAGGGACATAGAAATCTATCCCTCTAGGGACCTAGAAATCCCTCTAGCGACATAGAAATCCCTCTAGGGACATTAAAATCCCTCTAGGGACCTAGAAATCTATCCCTCTAGGGACCTAGAAATCCCTCTAGCGACATAGAAATCCCTCTAGGGACCTAGAAATCCCTCAAGGGACATTGAAATCCCTCTAGGGACCTAGAAATCTCTCTAGCGACATAGAAATCCCTCTGGGACATAGAAATCCCTCTAGGGACATAGAAATCCCTCTAGGGACATAGAAATCTATCCCTCTAGGGACATAGAAATCCCTCTTGGGACATAGAAATCCCTCTAGGGACATAGAAATCTCTCTCTCTAGGGACCTAGAAATCCCTCTAGGGACATAGAAATCCCTCTAGGGACATAGAAATCCCTCTTGGGACATAAAAATCCCTCTAGGGACATAGAAATCCCTCTAGGGACATAGAAATCTATCCCTCTAGGGACATAGAAATCCCTCTAGGGACATAGAAATCCCTCTAGGGACATAGAAATCCCTCTAGGGACATAGAAATCCCTCTAGGGACCTAGAAATCTCTCTAGCGACATAGAAATCCCTCTAGCGACATAGAAATCCCTCTAGGGACATAGAAATCTCTCTCTCTAGGGACCTAGAATACCCTCTAGGGACCTAGAAATCCCTCTGGGACATAGAAATCCCTCTAGGGACATAGAAATCCCTCTAGGGACCTAGAAATCCCTCTAGGGACATAGAAATCTATCCCTCTAGGGACATAGAAATCCCTCTTGGGACATAGAAATCCCTCTAGCGACATAGAAATCTATCCCTCTAGGGACATAGAAATCCCTCTAGGGACATAGAAATCTATCCCTCTAGGGACATAGAAATCCCTCTAGGGACATAGAAATCTATCCCTCTAGGGACATAGAAATCCCTCTAGGGACCTAGAAATCCCTCTGGGACATAGAAATCCCTCTAGGGACCTAGAAATCTCTCTCTCTAGGGACCTAGAATACCCTCTAGGGACCTAGAAATCCCTCTGGGACCTAGAAATCCCTCTAGGGACATTGAAATCCCTCTAGGGCCTAGAAATCTCTCTAGCGACATAGAAATCCCTCTGGGACATAGAAATCCCTCTAGGGACATAGAAATCCCTCTAGGGACATAGAAATCTATCCCTCTAGGGACATAGAAATCCCTCTTGGGACATAGAAATCCCTCTAGGGACATAGAAATCTCTATCTCTAGGGACCTAGAAATCCCTCTAGGGACCTAGAAATCCCTCTAGGGACATAGAAATCCCTCTAGGGACATTGAAATCCCTCTAGGGACATAGAAATCTATCCCTCTAGGGACATAGAAATCCCTCTAGGGACATAGAAATCCCTCTTGGGACATAGAAATCCCTCTAGCGACATAGAAATCTATCCCTCTAGGGACATAGAAATCCCTCTAGGGACATAGTAATCTATCCCTCTAGGGACATAGAAATCCCTCTAGGGACCTAGAAATCCCTCTGGGACATAGAAATCCCTCTAGGGACCTAGAAATCCCTCTTGGGACATAGAAATCCCTCTAGGGAAATAGAAATCCCTCTAGGGACATAGAAATCCCTCTTGGGACATAGAAATCCCTCTTGGGACATAGAAATCCCTCTTGGGACCTAGAAATCCCTCTAGGGACATAGAAATCTATCCCTCTAGGGACATAGAAATCCCTCTAGGGACATAGAAATCCCTCTAGCGACATAGAAATCCCTCTAGGGACCTAGAAATCTATCCCTCTAGGGACCTAGAAATCCCTCTAGCGACATAGAAATCCCTCTAGGGACCTAGAAATCCCTCAAGGGACATTGAAATCCCTCTAGGGACCTAGAAATCTCTCTAGCGACATAGAAATCCCTCTGGGACATAGAAATCCCTCTAGGGACATAGAAATCCCTCTAGGGACATAGAAATCTATCCCTCTAGGGACATAGAAATCCCTCTTGGGACATAGAAATCCCTCTAGGGACATAGAAATCTCTCTCTCTAGGGACCTAGAAATCCCTCTAGGGACATAGAAATCCCTCTAGGGACATAGAAATCCCTCTTGGGACATAAAAATCCCTCTAGGGACATAGAAATCCCTCTAGGGACATAGAAATCTATCCCTCTAGGGACATAGAAATCCCTCTAGGGACATAGAAATCCCTCTAGGGACATAGAAATCCCTCTAGGTACATAGAAATCCCTCTAGGGACCTAGAAATCTCTCTAGCGACATAGAAATCCCTCTAGCGACATAGAAATCCCTCTAGGGACATAGAAATCTCTCTCTCTAGGGACCTAGAATACCCTCTAGGGACCTAGAAATCCCTCTGGGACATAGAAATCCCTCTAGGGACATAGAAATCCCTCTAGGGACCTAGAAATCCCTCTAGGGACATAGAAATCTATCCCTCTAGGGACATAGAAATCCCTCTTGGGACATAGAAATCCCTCTAGCGACATAGAAATCTATCCCTCTAGGGACATAGAAATCCCTCTAGGGACATAGAAATCTATCCCTCTAGGGACATAGAAATCCCTCTAGGGACATAGAAATCTATCCCTCTAGGGACATAGAAATCCCTCTAGGGACCTAGAAATCCCTCTGGGACATAGAAATCCCTCTAGGGACCTAGAAATCTCTCTCTCTAGGGACCTAGAATACCCTCTAGGGACCTAGAAATCCCTCTGGGACCTAGAAATCCCTATAGGGACATTGAAATCCCTCTAGGGCCTAGAAATCTCTCTAGCGACATAGAAATCCCTCTGGGACATAGAAATCCCTCTAGGGACATAGAAATCCCTCTAGGGACATAGAAATCTATCCCTCTAGGGACATAGAAATCCCTCTTGGGACATAGAAATCCCTCTAGGGACATAGAAATCTCTATCTCTAGGGACCTAGAAATCCCTCTAGGGACCTAGAAATCCCTCTAGGGACATAGAAATCCCTCTAGGGACATTGAAATCCCTCTAGGGACATAGAAATCTATCCCTCTAGGGACATAGAAATCCCTCTAGGGACATAGAAATCCCTCTTGGGACATAGAAATCCCTCTAGCGACATAGAAATCTATCCCTCTAGGGACATAGAAATCCCTCTAGGGACATAGTAATCTATCCCTCTAGGGACATAGAAATCCCTCTAGGGACCTAGAAATCCCTCTGGGACATAGAAATCCCTCTAGGGACCTAGAAATCCCTCTTGGGACATAGAAATCCCTCTAGGGAAATAGAAATCCCTCTAGGGACATAGAAATCCCTCTTGGGACATAGAAATCCCTCTTGGGACATAGAAATCCCTCTTGGGACCTAGAAATCCCTCTAGGGACATAGAAATCTATCCCTCTAGGGACATAGAAATCCCTCTAGGGACATAGAAATCCCTCTAGCGACATAGAAATCCCTCTAGGGACCTAGAAATCTATCCCTCTAGGGACCTAGAAATCCCTCTAGCGACATAGAAATCCCTCTAGGGACCTAGAAATCCCTCTAGGGACATTGAAATCCCTCTAGGGACCTAGAAATCTCTCTAGCGACATAGAAATCCCTCTGGGACATAGAAATCCCTCTTGGGACATAGAAATCCCTCTAGGGAAATAGAAATCCCTCTAGGGACATAGAAATCCCTCTTGGGACATAGAAATCCCTCTTGGGACATAGAAATCCCTCTTGGGACCTAGAAATCCCTCTAGGGACATAGAAATCTATCCCTCTAGGGACATAGAAATCCCTCTAGGGACATAGAAATCCCTCTAGCGACATAGAAATCCCTCTAGGGACATAGAAATCCCTCTTGGGACATAGAAATCCCTCTTGGGACATAGAAATCCCTCTTGGGACCTAGAAATCCCTCTAGGGACATAGAAATCTATCCCTCTAGGGACATAGAAATCTATCCCTCTAGGGACATAGAAATCCCTCTAGGGACATAGAAATCCCTCTAGCGACATAGAAATCCCTCTAGGGACATTGAAATCCCTCTAGGGACCTAGAAATCTATCCCTCTAGGGACCTAGAGATCCCTCTAGCGACATAGAAATCCCTCTAGCGACATAGAAATCCCTCTAGGGACCTAGAAATCCCTCTAGGGACATTGAAATCCCTCTAGGGACCTAGAAATCTCTCTAGCGACATAGAAATCCCTCTGGGACATAGAAATCACTCTAGGGACATAGAAATCCCTCTAGGGACATAGAAATCTATCCCTCTAGGGGCATAGAAATCCCTCTTGGGACATAGAAATCCCTCTAGGGACATAGAAATTTCTCTCTCTAGGGACCTAGAAATCCCTCTAGGGACCTAGAAATCCCTCTAGGGACATAGAAATCCCTCTAGGGACATCCTAGAAATCCCTCTAGGGACATTGAAATCCCTCTAGGGACATAGAAATCTATCCCTCTAGGGACATAGAAATCCCTCTAGGGACATAGAAATCCCTCTTGGGACATAGAAATCCCTCTAGCGACATAGAAATCTATCCCTCTAGGGACATAGAAATCCCTCTAGGGACATAGAAATCTATCCCTCTAGGGACATAGAAATCCCTCTAGGGACCTAGAAATCCCTCTGGGACATAGAAATCCCTCTAGGGACCTAGAAATCCCTCTTGGGACATAGAAATCCCTCTAGGGAAATAGAAATCCCTCTAGGGACATAGAAATCTATCCCTCTAGGGACCTAGAAATCCCTCTAGCGACATAGAAATCCCTCTAGGGACATTAAAATCCCTCTAGGGACCTAGAAATCTATCCCTCTAGGGACCTAGAAATCCCTCTAGCGACATAGAAATCCCTCAAGGGACATTGAAATCCCTCTAGGGACCTAGAAATCTCTCTAGCGACATAGAAATCCCTCTGGGACATAGAAATCCCTCTAGGGACATAGAAATCCCTCTAGGGACATAGAAATCTATCCCTCTAGGGACATAGAAATCCCTCTTGGGACATAGAAATCCCTCTAGGGACATAGAAATCTCTCTCTCTAGGGACCTAGAAATCCCTCTAGGGACATAGAAATCCCTCTAGGGACATAGAAATCCCTCTTGGGACATAAAAATCCCTCTAGGGACATAGAAATCCCTCTAGGGACATAGAAATCTATCCCTCTAGGGACATAGAAATCCCTCTAGGGACATAGAAATCCCTCTAGGGACATAGAAATCCCTCTAGGGACATAGAAATCCCTCTAGGGACCTAGAAATCTCTCTAGCGACATAGAAATCCCTCTAGCGACATAGAAATCCCTCTAGGGACATAGAAATCTCTCTCTCTAGGGACCTAGAATACCCTCTAGGGACCTAGAAATCCCTCTGGGACATAGAAATCCCTCTAGGGACATAGAAATCCCTCTAGGGACCTAGAAATCCCTCTAGGGACATAGAAATCTATCCCTCTAGGGACATAGAAATCCCTCTTGGGACATAGAAATCCCTCTAGCGACATAGAAATCTATCCCTCTAGGGACATAGAAATGCCTCTAGGGACATAGAAATCTATCCCTCTAGGGACATAGAAATCCCTCTAGGGACATAGAAATCTATCCCTCTAGGGACATAGAAATCCCTCTAGGGACCTAGAAATCCCTCTGGGACATAGAAATCCCTCTAGGGACCTAGAAATCTCTCTCTCTAGGGACCTAGAATACCCTCTAGGGACCTAGAAATCCCTCTGGGACCTAGAAATCCCTCTAGGGACATTGAAATCCCTCTAGGGCCTAGAAATCTCTCTAGCGACATAGAAATCCCTCTGGGACATAGAAATCCCTCTAGGGACATAGAAATCCCTCTAGGGACATAGAAATCTATCCCTCTAGGGACATAGAAATCCCTCTTGGGACATAGAAATCCCTCTAGGGACATAGAAATCTCTCTCTCTAGGGACCTAGAAATCCCTCTAGGGACCTAGAAATCCCTCTAGGGACATAGAAATCCCTCTAGGGACATTGAAATCCCTCTAGGGACATAGAAATCTATCCCTCTAGGGACATAGAAATCCCTCTAGGGACATAGAAATCCCTCTTGGGACATAGAAATCCCTCTAGCGACATAGAAATCTATCCCTCTAGGGACATAGAAATCCCTCTAGGGACATAGTAATCTATCCCTCTAGGGACATAGAAATCCCTCTAGGGACCTAGAAATCCCTCTGGGACATAGAAATCCCTCTAGGGACCTAGAAATCCCTCTTGGGACATAGAAATCCCTCTAGGGAAATAGAAATCCCTCTAGGGACATAGAAATCCCTCTTGGGACATAGAAATCCCTCTTGGGACATAGAAATCCCTCTTGGGACCTAGAAATCCCTCTAGGGACATAGAAATCTATCCCTCTAGGGACATAGAAATCCCTCTAGGGACATAGAAATCCCTCTAGCGACATAGAAATCCCTCTAGGGACCTAGAAATCTATCCCTCTAGGGACCTAGAAATCCCTCTAGCGACATAGAAATCCCTCTAGGGACCTAGAAATCCCTCTAGGGACATTGAAATCCCTCTAGGGACCTAGAAATCTCTCTAGCGACATAGAAATCCCTCTGGGACATAGAAATCCCTCTAGGGACATAGAAATCCCTCTAGGGACATAGAAATCGATCCCTCTAGGGACATAGAAATCCCTCTTGGGACATAGAAATCCCTCTAGGGACATAGAAATCTCTCTCTCTAGGGACCTAGAAATCCCTCTAGGGACATAGAAATCCCTCTTGGGACATAGAAATCCCTCTAGCGACATAGAAATCTATCCCTCTAGGGACATAGAAATCCCTCTAGGGACATAGTAATCTATCCCTCTAGGGACATAGAAATCCCTCTAGGGACCTAGAAATCCCTCTGGGACATAGAAATCCCTCTAGGGACCTAGAAATCCCTCTTGGGACATAGAAATCCCTCTAGGGAAATAGAAATCCCTCTAGGGACATAGAAATCCCTCTTGGGACATAGAAATCCCTCTTGGGACATAGAAATCCCTCTTGGGACCTAGAAATCCCTCTAGGGACATAGAAATCTATCCCTCTAGGGACATAGAAATCCCTCTAGGGACATAGAAATCTATCCCTCTAGGGACATAGAAATCCCTCTTGGGACATAGAAATCCCTCTAGCGACATAGAAATCTATCCCTCTAGGGACATAGAAATCCCTCTAGGGACATAGAAATCTATCCCTCTAGGGACATAGAAATCCCTCTAGGGACATAGAAATCTATCCCTCTAGGGACATAGAAATCCCTCTTGGGACATAGAAATCCCTCTAGGGACATAGAAATCTCTCTCTCTAGGGACCTAGAAATCCCTCTAGGGACCTAGAAATCCCTCTAGGGACATAGAAATCCCTCTAGGGACATAGAAATCCCTCTTGGGACATAGAAATCCCTCTAGCGACATAGAAATCCCTCTAGGGACATAGAAATCTCTCTCTCTAGGGACCTAGAATACCCTCTAGGGACCTAGAAATCCCTCTGGGACATAGAAATCCCTCTAGGGACATAGAAATCCCTCTAGGGACCTAGAAATCCCTCTAGGGACATAGAAATCTATCCCTCTAGGGACATAGAAATCCCTCTTGGGACATAGAAATCCCTCTAGGGACATAGAAATCCCTCTAGGGACCTAGAAATCCCTCTAGGGACATAGAAATCTATCCCTCTGGGGACATAGAAATCCCTCTTGGGACATAGAAATCCCTCTGGGACATAGAAATCTATCCCTCTAGGGACATAGAAATCCCTCTAGGGACATAGAAATCTATCCCTCTAGGGACATAGAAATCCCTCTAGGGACCTAGAAATCCCTCTGGGACATAGAAATCCCTCTTGGGACATAGAAATCCCTCTTGGGACATAGAAATCCCTCTTGGGACCTAGAAATCCCTCTAGGGACATTGAAATCCCTCTAGGGACATAGAAATCTATCCCTCTAGGGACATAGAAATCCCTCTAGGGACATAGAAATCCCTCTAGGGACATAGAAATCCCTCTAGGGACATAGAAATCCCTCTTGGGACATAGAAATCTCTCTCTCTAGGGACCTAGAAATCCCTCTAGGGACCTAGAAATCCCGCTAGGAACATAGAAATCCCTCTAGGGACATAGAAATCTATCCCTCTAGGGACATAGAAATCCCTCTTGGGACATAGAAATCCCTCTAGGGACCTAGAAATCCCTCTAGCGACATAGAAATCCCTCTAGCGACATAGAAATCCCTCTAGGGACATAGAAATCTCTCTCTCTAGGGACCTAGAAATCCCTCTAGGGACATAGAAATCCCTCTAGGGACCTAGAAATCTCTCTAGGGACATAGAAATCCCTCTAGGGACATAGAAATCTATCTCTCTAGGGACCTAGAAATCCCTCTAGGGACATAGAAATCCCTCTAGGGACATAGAAATCCCTCTAGGGACCTAGAAATCCCTCCTAAAACTCCAGATATCCCTCTCAAAACCCAAGATAACAGTTACATTTCTACCAGTTACCTTGGATAACCTTACATTTTTGACAGACATCATTGTTTGTTTACTAGTCTGTTCGAGCGTTGTTGTGTTTGTTGCTCAGTTGTTCTTTGTTAATAATACAAGATAATGTCGATATTTTGTTGTTTGGTGTTTCTTAGTTATACGACAATGCTTATTTGGGATTTGGCAAGAACCGAGGAAGATGCAATTCATTTTTGCCAGAAAAACATTTTGCAGAAAAATAGGAAATGTAGGGATAGAGACTCTTTTCAATCCATGTTGAACTGTATAGCAACCCATTTTCCACCGAAATGCGATTGAATGTTAAGTTTTTAAATAATTTTTTGAATTTTAAATATTTTATATATGTTGCATTATTTTACATCCTACACTTATTATTTATGATTAAATATACTTAGTATTTATTTATTATACTTTATACTAGTTTTAGATAATTGTTTTAATTTTAAATCGTTTATATATTGGAGTATTTATTGATCTCATTATTTTATTTATTTACATTATATACCAAATTATTTTATAATATGTTATATATTCAATTATATTGTTATTACTTCGATTTATGTATTTCCATTATTATTACTCTATTTATTGATCTCGTTATTATATTTATTTACATTATATACAACATTATTTTATAACATGTTATATATTTAATTATATTGTTATTACTTAGATTTATTTATTTCCAATATTATTACATTCCTATTTTGAAAGGTTATCCAAGGTAACCGTCTCTAGGGACATAGAAATCCCTCTTGGGACATAGAAATCCCTCTTGGGACATAGAAATCCCTCTTGGGACCTAGAAATCCCTCTAGGGACATAGAAATCTATCCCTCTAGGGACATAGAAATCCCTCTAGGGACATAGAAATCCCTCTAGCGACATAGAAATCCCTCTAGGGACATTGAAATCCCTCTAGGGACCTAGAAATCTATCCCTCTAGGGACCTAGAAATCCCTCTAGCGACATAGAAATCCCTCTAGCGACATAGAAATCCCTCTAGGGACCTAGAAATCCCTCTGGGACATAGAAATCCCTCTAGGGACATAGAAATCCCTCTAGGGACATAGAAATCTATCCCTCTAGGGACATAGAAATCCCTCTTGGGACATAGAAATCCCTCTAGGGACATAGAAATCTCTCTCTCTAGGGACCTAGAAATCCCTCTAGGGACATAGAAATCCCTCTTGGGACATAGAAATCCCTCTAGCGACATAGAAATCTATCCCTCTAGGGACATAGAAATCCCTCTAGGGACATAGTAATCTATCCCTCTAGGGACATAGAAATCCCTCTAGGGACCTAGAAATCCCTCTGGGACATAGAAATCCCTCTAGGGACCTAGAAATCCCTCTTGGGACATAGAAATCCCTCTAGGGAAATAGAAATCCCTCTAGGGACATAGAAATCCCTCTTGGGACATAGAAATCCCTCTTGGGACATAGAAATCCCTCTTGGGACCTAGAAATCCCTCTAGGGGCATAGAAATCTATCCCTCTAGGGACATAGAAATCCCTCTAGGGACATAGAAATCTATCCCTCTAGGGACATAGAAATCCCTCTAGGGACATAGAAATCCCTCTTGGGACATAGAAATCCCTCTAGCGACATAGAAATCTATCCCTCTAGGGACATAGAAATCCCTCTAGGGACATAGAAATCTATCCCTCTAGGGACATAGAGATCCCTCTAGGGACATAGAAATCCCTCTAGGGACATCCTAGAAATCCCTCTAGGGACATTGAAATCCCTCTAGGGACATAGAAATCTATCCCTCTAGGGACATAGAAATCCCTCTAGGGACATAGAAATCCCTCTTGGGACATAGAAATCCCTCTAGCGACATAGAAATCTATCCCTCTAGGGACATAGAAATCTATCCCTCTAGGGACATAGAAATCCCTCTAGGGACCTAGAAATCCCTCTGGGACATAGAAATCCCTCTAGGGACCTAGAAATCCCTCTTGGGACATAGAAATCCCTCTAGGGAAATAGAAATCCCTCTAGGGACATAGAAATCTATCCCTCTAGGGACCTAGAAATCCCTCTAGCGACATAGAAATCCCTCTAGGGACATTGAAATCCCTCTAGGGACCTAGAAATCTATCCCTCTAGGGACCTAGAAATCCCTCTAGCGACATAGAAATCCCTCTAGGGACCTAGAAATCCCTCTAGGGACATTGAAATCCCTCTAGGGACCTAGAAATCCCTCTAGGGACATAGAAATCTATCCCTCTAGGGACATAGAAATCCCTCTAGGGACCTAGAAATCCCTCTAGGGAAATAGAAATCCCTCTAGGGACATAGAAATCCCTCTTGGGACATAGAAATCCCTCTTGGGACATAGAAATCCCTCTTGGGACCTAGAAATCCCTCTAGGGACATAGAAATCTATCCCTCTAGGGACATAGAAATCCCTCTAGGGACATAGAAATCCCTCTAGCGACATAGAAATCCCTCTAGGGACATAGAAATCCCTCTAGGGACCTAGAAATCTATCCCTCTAGGGACCTAGAAATCCCTCTAGCGACATAGAAATCCCTCTAGCGACATAGAAATCCCTCTAGGGACCTAGAAATCCCTCTAGGGACATTGAAATCCCTCTAGGGACCTAGAAATCTCTCTAGCGACATATAAATCCCTCTGGGACATAGAAATCCCTCTAGGGACATAGAAATCCCTCTAGGGACATAGAAATCTATCCCTCTAGGGACATAGAAATCCCTCTTGGGACATAGAAATCCCTCTAGGGACATAGAAATTTCTCTCTCTAGGGACCTAGAAATCCCTCTAGGGACCTAGAAATCCCTCTAGGGACATAGAAATCCCTCTAGGGACATCCTAGAAATCCCTCTAGGGACATTGAAATCCCTCTAGGGACATAGAAATCTATCCCTCTAGGGACATAGAAATCCCTCTAGGGACATAGAAATCCCTCTTGGGACATAGAAATCCCTCTAGCGACATAGAAATCTATCCCTCTAGGGACATAGAAATCCCTCTAGGGACATAGAAATCTATCCCTCAAGGGACATAGAAATCCCTCTAGGGACCTAGAAATCCCTCTGGGACATAGAAATCCCTCTAGGGACCTAGAAATCCCTCTTGGGACATAGAAATCCCTCTAGGGAAATAGAAATCCCTCTAGGGACATAGAAATCTATCCCTCTAGGGACCTAGAAATCCCTCTAGCGACATAGAAATCCCTCTAGGGACATTGAAATCCCTCTAGGGACCTAGAAATCTATCCCTCTAGGGACCTAGAAATCCCTCTAGCGACATAGAAATCCCTCTAGGGACCTAGAAATCCCTCTAGGGACATTGAAATCCCTCTAGGGACCTAGAAATCTCTCTAGCGACATAGAAATCCCTCTGGGACATAGAAATCCCTCTAGGGACATAGAAATCCCTCTAGGGACATAGAAATCTATCCCTCTAGGGACATAGAAATCCCTCTTGGGACATAGAAATCCCTCTAGGGACATAGAAATCTCTCTCTCTAGGGACCTAGAAATCCCTCTAGGGACATAGAAATCCCTCTAGGGACATTGAAATCCCACTAGGGACCTAGAAATCCCTCTAGGGACCTAGAAATCCCTCTAGGGACATAGAAATCCCTCTTGGGACATAAAAATCCCTCTAGGGACATAGAAATCCCTCTAGGGACATAGAAATCCCTCTAGGGACCTAGAAATCTCTCTAGCGACATAGAAATCCCTCTAGCGACATAGAAATCCCTCTAGGGACATAGAAATCTCTCTCTCTAGGGACCTAGAATACCCTCTAGGGACCTAGAAATCCCTCTGGGACATAGAAATCCCTCTAGGGACATAGAAATCCCTCTAGGGACCTAGAAATCCCTCTAGGGACATAGAAATCTATCCCTCTAGGGACATAGAAATCCCTCTTGGGACATAGAAATCCCTCTAGCGACATAGAAATCTATCCCTCTAGGGACATAGAAATCCCTCTAGGGACATAGAAATCCCTCTAGGGACATAGAAATCTATCCCTCTAGGGACATAGAAATCCCTCTAGGGACCTAGAAATCCCTCTGGGACATAGAAATCCCTCTAGGGACCTAGAAATCCCTCTTGGGACATAGAAATCCCTCTAGGGACATAGAAATCTATCCCTCTAGGGACATAGAAATCCCTCTAGGGACATAGAAATCCCTCTTGGGACATAGAAATCCCTCTTGGGACATAGAAATCCCTCTTGGGACCTAGAAATCCCTCTAGGGACATTGAAATCCCTCTAGGGACATAGAAATCTATCCCTCTAGGGACATAGAAATCCCTCTAGGGACATAGAAATCCCTCTTGGGACATAGAAATCCCTCTAGCGACATAGAAATCCCTCTAGGGACATAGAAATCTCTCTCTCTAGGGACCTAGAATACCCTCTAGGGACCTAGAAATCCCTCTGGGACATAGAAATCCCTCTAGGGACATAGAAATCCCTCTAGGGACCTAGAAATCCCTCTAGGGACATAGAAATCTATCCCTCTAGGGACATAGAAATCCCTCTTGGGACATAGAAATCCTTCTAGCGACATAGAAATCTATCCCTCTAGGGACATAGAAATCCCTCTAGGGACATAGAAATCTATCCCTCTAGGGACATAGAAATCCCTCTAGGGACCTAGAAATCCCTCTGGGACATAGAAATCCCTCTAGGGACCTAGAAATCCCTCTTGGGACATAGAAATCCCTCTAGGGACATAGAAATCTATCCCTCTAGGGACATAGAAATCCCTCTAGGGACATAGAAATCCCTCTTGGGACATAGAAATCCCTCTTGGGACATAGAAATCCCTCTTGGGACCTAGAAATCCCTCTAGGGACATTGAAATCCCTCTAGGGACATAGAAATCTATCCCTCTAGGGACATAGAAATCCCTCTAGGGACATAGAAATCCCTCTAGGGACATAGAAATCCCTCTAGGGACATAGAAATCCCTCTTGGGACATAGAAATCTCTCTCTCTAGGGACCTAGAAATCCCTCTAGGGACCTAGAAATCCCTCTAGGGACATAGAAATCCCTCTAGGGACATAGAAATCTATCCCTCTAGGGACATAGAAATCCCTCTTGGGACATAGAAATCCCTCTAGGGACCTAGAAATCCCTCTAGCGACATAGAAATCCCTCTAGCGACATAGAAATCCCTCTAGGGACATAGAAATCTCTCTCTCTAGGGACCTAGAAATCCCTCTAGGGACATAGAAATCCCTCTAGGGACCTAGAAATCTCTCTAGGGACATAGAAATCCCTCTAGGGACATAGAAATCTATCTCTCTAGGGACCTAGAAATCCCTCTAGGGACATAGAAATCCCTCTAGGGACATAGAAATCCCTCTAGGGACCTAGAAATCCCTCCTAAAACTCCAGATATCCCTCTCAAAACCCAAGATAACAGTTACATTTCTACCAGTTACCTTGGATAACCTTACATTTTTGACAGACATCATTGTTTGTTTACTAGTCTGTTCGAGCGTTGTTGTGTTTGTTGCTCAGTTGTTCTTTGTTAATAATACAAGATAATGTCGATATTTTGTTGTTTGGTGTTTCTTAGTTATACGACAATGCTTATTTGGGATTTGGCAAGAACCGAGGAAGATGCAATTCATTTTTGCCAGGAGAAAAACATTTTGCAGAAAAATAGGAAATGTAGGGATAGAGACTCTTTTCAATCCATGTTGAACTGTATAGCAACCCATTTTCCACCGAAATGCGATTGAATGTTAAGTTTTTAAATAATTTTTTGAATTTTAAATATTTTATATATGTTGCATTATTTTACATCCTACACTTATTATTTATGATTAAATATACTTATTATTTATTTATTATACTTTATACTAGTTTTAGATAATTATTTTAATTTTAAATCGTTTATATATTGGAGTATTTATTGATCTCATTATTTTATTTATTTACATTATATACCAAATTATTTTATAATATGTTATATATTCAATTATATTGTTATTACTTCGATTTATGTATTTCCATTATTATTACTCTATTTATTGATCTCGTTATTATATTTATTTACATTATATACAACATTATTTTATAACATGTTATATATTTAATTATATTGTTATTACTTCGATTTATTTATTTCCAATATTATTACATTCCTATTTTGAAAGGTTATCCAAGGTAACCGTCTCTAGGGACATAGAAATCCCTCTAGGGACATAGAAATCTATCCCTCTAGGGACATAGAAATCCCTCTTGGGACATAGAAATCCCTCTTGGGACATAGAAATCCCTCTTGGGACCTAGAAATCCCTCTAGGGACATTGAAATCCCTCTAGGGACATAGAAATCTATCCCTCTAGGGACATAGAAATCCCTCTAGGGACATAGAAATCCCTCTTGGGACATAGAAATCCCTCTAGCGACATAGAAATCCCTCTAGGGACATAGAAATCTCTCTCTCTAGGGACCTAGAATACCCTCTAGGGACCTAGAAATCCCTCTGGGACATAGAAATCCCTCTAGGGACATAGAAATCCCTCTAGGGACCTAGAAATCCCTCTAGGGACATATAAATCTATCCCTCTAGGGACATAGAAATCCCTCTTGGGACATAGAAATCCCTCTAGGGACATAGAAATCCCTCTAGGGACCTAGAAATCCCTCTAGGGACATAGAAATCTATCCCTCTGGGGACATAGAAATCCCTCTTGGGACATAGAAATCCCTCTGGGACATAGAAATCTATCCCTCTAGGGACATAGAAATCCCTCTAGGGACATAGAAATCTATCCCTCTAGGGACATAGAAATCCCTCTAGGGACATAGAAATCTCTCTCTCTAGGGACCTAGAATACCCTCTAGGGACCTAGAAATCCCTCTGGGACATAGAAATCCCTCTAGGGACATAGAAATCCCTCTAGGGACCTAGAAATCCCTCTAGGGACATAGAAATCTATCCCTCTAGGGACATAGAAATCCCTCTAGGGACATAGAAATCTATCCCTCTAGGGACATAGAAATCCCTCTAGGGACATAGAAATCTCTCTCTCTAGGGACCTAGAATACCCTCTAGGGACCTAGAAATCCCTCTGGGACATAGAAATCCCTCTAGGGACATAGAAATCCCTCTAGGGACCTAGAAATCCCTCTAGGGACATAGAAATCTATCCCTCTAGGGACATAGAAATCCCTCTTGGGACATAGAAATCCCTCTAGCGACATAGAAATCTATCCCTCTAGGGACATAGAAATCCCTCTAGGGACATAGAAATCTATCCCTCTAGGGACATAGAAATCCCTCTAGGGACCTAGAAATCCCTCTGGGACATAGAAATCCCTCTAGGGACCTAGAAATCCCTCTTGGGACATAGAAATCCCTCTAGGGACATAGAAATCTATCCCTCTAGGGACATAGAAATCCCTCTAGGGACATAGAAATCCCTCTTGGGACATAGAAATCCCTCTTGGGACATAGAAATCCCTCTTGGGACCTAGAAATCCCTCTAGGGACATTGAAATCCCTCTAGGGACATAGAAATCTATCCCTCTAGGGACATAGAAATCCCTCTAGGGACATAGAAATCCCTCTTGGGACATAGAAATCCCTCTAGCGACATAGAAATCCCTCTAGGGACATAGAAATCTCTCTCTCTAGGGACCTAGAATACCCTCTAGGGACCTAGAAATCCCTCTGGGACATAGAAATCCCTCTAGGGACATAGAAATCCCTCTAGGGACCTAGAAATCCCTCTAGGGACATAGAAATCTATCCCTCTAGGGACATAGAAATCCCTCTTGGGACATAGAAATCCCTCTAGCGACATAGAAATCTATCCCTCTAGGGACATAGAAATCCCTCTAGGGACATAGAAATCTATCCCTCTAGGGACATAGAAATCCCTCTAGGGACCTAGAAATCCCTCTGGGACATAGAAATCCCTCTAGGGACCTAGAAATCCCTCTTGGGACATAGAAATCCCTCTAGGGACATAGAAATCTATCCCTCTAGGGACATAGAAATCCCTCTAGGGACATAGAAATCCCTCTTGGGACATAGAAATCCCTCTTGGGACATAGAAATCCCTCTTGGGACCTAGAAATCCCTCTAGGGACATTGAAATCCCTCTAGGGACATAGAAATCTATCCCTCTAGGGACATAGAAATCCCTCTAGGGACATAGAAATCCCTCTAGGGACATAGAAATCCCTCTAGGGACATAGAAATCCCTCTTGGGACATAGAAATCTCTCTCTCTAGGGACCTAGAAATCCCTCTAGGGACCTAGAAATCCCTCTAGGGACATAGAAATCCCTCTAGGGACATAGAAATCTATCCCTCTAGGGACATAGAAATCCCTCTTGGGACATAGAAATCCCTCTAGGGACCTAGAAATCCCTCTAGCGACATAGAAATCCCTCTAGCGACATAGAAATCCCTCTAGGGACATAGAAATCTCTCTCTCTAGGGACCTAGAAATCCCTCTAGGGACATAGAAATCCCTCTAGGGACCTAGAAATCTCTCTAGGGACATAGAAATCCCTCTAGGGACATAGAAATCTATCTCTCTAGGGACCTAGAAATCCCTCTAGGGACATAGAAATCCCTCTAGGGACATAGAAATCCCTCTAGGGACCTAGAAATCCCTCCTAAAACTCCAGATATCCCTCTCAAAACCCAAGATAACAGTTACATTTCTACCAGTTACCTTGGATAACCTTACATTTTTGACAGACATCATTGTTTGTTTACTAGTCTGTTCGAGCGTTGTTGTGTTTGTTGCTCAGTTGTTCTTTGTTAATAATACAAGATAATGTCGATATTTTGTTGTTTGGTGTTTCTTAGTTATACGACAATGCTTATTTGGGATTTGGCAAGAACCGAGGAAGATGCAATTCATTTTTGCCAGGAGAAAAACATTTTGCAGAAAAATAGGAAATGTAGGGATAGAGACTCTTTTCAATCCATGTTGAACTGTATAGCAACCCATTTTCCACCGAAATGCGATTGAATGTTAAGTTTTTAAATAATTTTTTGAATTTTAAATATTTTATATATGTTGCATTATTTTACATCCTACACTTATTATTTATGATTAAATATACTTATTATTTATTTATTATACTTTATACTAGTTTTAGATAATTATTTTAATTTTAAATCGTTTATATATTGGAGTATTTATTGATCTCATTATTTTATTTATTTACATTATATACCAAATTATTTTATAATATGTTATATATTCAATTATATTGTTATTACTTCGATTTATGTATTTCCATTATTATTACTCTATTTATTGATCTCGTTATTATATTTATTTACATTATATACAACATTATTTTATAACATGTTATATATTTAATTATATTGTTATTACTTCGATTTATTTATTTCCAATATTATTACATTCCTATTTTGAAAGGTTATCCAAGGTAACCGTCTCTAGGGACATAGAAATCCCTCTAGGGACATAGAAATCTATCCCTCTAGGGACATAGAAATCCCTCTTGGGACCTAGAAATCCCTCTAGGAACATAGAAATCTATCCCTCTAGGGACATAGAAATCCCTCTAGGGACATAGAAATCCCTCTAGCGACATAGAAATCCCTCTAGGGACATTGAAATCCCTCTAGGGACCTAGAAATCTATCCCTCTAGGGACCTAGAAATCCCTCTAGCGACATAGAAATCCCTCTAGCGACATAGAAATCCCTCTAGGGACCTAGAAATCCCTCTGGGACATAGAAATCCCTCTAGGACATAGAAATCCCTCTAGGGACATAGAAATCCCTCTAGGGACCTAGAAATCCCTCTAGGGACATATAAATCCCTCTAGGGACATATAAATCTATCCCTCTAGGGACATAGAAATCCCTCTTGGGACATAGAAATCCCTCTAGGGACATAGAAATCCCTCTAGGGACATAGAAATCTATCCCTCTAGCGACATAGAAATCCCTCTTGGGACATAGAAATCCCTCTAGGGACATAGAAATCTCTCTCTCTAGGGACCTAGAAATCCCTCTAGGGACATAGAAATCCCTCTTGGGACATAGAAATCCCTCTAGCGACATAGAAATCTATCCCTCTAGGGACATAGAAATCCCTCTAGGGACATAGTAATCTATCCCTCTAGGGACATAGAAATCCCTCTAGGGACCTAGAAATCCCTCTGGGACATAGAAATCCCTCTAGGGACCTAGAAATCCCTCTTGGGACATAGAAATCCCTCTAGGGAAATAGAAATCCCTCTAGGGACATAGAAATCCCTCTTGGGACATAGAAATCCCTCTTGGGACATAGAAATCCCTCTAGGGACATGGAAATCTATCCCTCTAGGGACATAGAAATCCCTCTAGGGACATAGAAATCTATCCCTCTAGGGACATAAAAATCCCTCTAGGGACATAGAAATCCCTCTTGGGACATAGAAATCCCTCTAGCGACATAGAAATCTATCCCTCTAGGGACATAGAAATCCCTCTAGGGACATAGAAATCTATCCCTCTAGGGACATAGAAATCCCTCTAGGGACATAGAAATCTATCCCTCTAGGGACATAGAAATCCCTCTTGGGACATAGAAATCCCTCTAGGGACATAGAAATCTCTCTCTCTAGGGACCTAGAAATCCCTCTAGGGACCTAGAAATCCCTCTAGGGACATAGAAATCCCTCTAGGGACATCCTAGAAATCCCTCTAGGGACATTGAAATCCCTCTAGGGACATAGAAATCTATCCCTCTAGGGACATAGAAATCCCTCTAGGGACATAGAAAACCCTCTTGGGACATAGAAATCCCTCTAGCGACATAGAAATCTATCCCTCTAGGGACATAGAAATCCCTCTAGGGACATAGAAATCTATCCCTCTAGGGACATAGAAATCCCTCTAGGGACCTAGAAATCCCTCTGGGACATAGAAATCCCTCTAGGGACCTAGAAATCCCTCTTGGGACATAGAAATCCCTCTAGGGAAATAGAAATCCCTCTAGGGACATAGAAATCTATCCCTCTAGGGACCTAGAAATCCCTCTAGCGACATAGAAATCCCTCTAGGGACATTGAAATCCCTCTAGGGACCTAGAAATCTATCCCTCTAGGAACCTAGAAATCCCTCTAGCGACATAGAAATCCCTCTAGGGACCTAGAAATCCCTCTAGGGACATTGAAATCCCTCTAGGGACCTAGAAATCCCTCTAGGGACATAGAAATCTATCCCTCTAGGGACATAGAAATCCCTCTAGGGACCTAGAAATCCCTCTAGGGACATTAAAATCCCTCTAGGGACATAGAAATCTATCCCTCTAGGGACATAGAAATCCCTCTAGGGCATAGAAATCCCTCTAGCGACATAGAAATCCCTCTAGGGACCTAGAAATCCCTCTAGGGACATTGAAATCCCTCTAGGGACCTAGAAATCTCTCTAGCGACATAGAAATCCCTCTGGGACATAGACATCCCTCTAGGGACATAGAAATCCCTCTAGGGACATAGAAATCTATCCCTCTAGGGACATAGAAATCCCTCTTGGGACATAGAAATCCCTCTAGGGACATAGAAATCTCTCTCTCTAGGGACATAGAAATCCCTCTAGGGACATCCTAGAAATCCCTCTAGGGACATTGAAATCCCTCTAGGGACATAGAAATCTATCCCTCTAGGGACATAGAAATCCCTCTAGGGACATAGAAATCCCTCTTGGGACATAGAAATCCCTCTAGCGACATAGAAATCTATCCCTCTAGGGACATAGAAATCCCTCTAGGGACATAGTAATCTATCCCTCTAGGGACATAGAAATCCCTCTAGGGACCTAGAAATCCCTCTGGGACATAGAAATCCCTCTAGGGACCTAGAAATCCCTCTTGGGACATAGAAATCCCTCTAGGGAAATAGAAATCCCTCTAGGGACATAGAAATCTATCCCTCTAGGGACCTAGAAATCCCTCTAGCGACATAGAAATCCCTCTAGGGACATTGAAATCCCTCTAGGGACCTAGAAATCTATCCCTCTAGGGACCTAGAAATCCCTCTAGCGACATAGAAATCCCTCTAGGGACCTAGAAATCCCTCTAGGGACATTGAAATCCCTCTAGGGACCTAGAAATCTCTCTAGCGACATAGAAATCCCTCTGGGACATAGAAATCCCTCTAGGGACATAGAAATCCCTCTAGGGACATAGAAATCTATCCCTCTAGGGACATAGAAATCCCTCTTGGGACATAGAAATCCCTCTAGGGACATAGAAATCTCTCTCTCTAGGGACCTAGAAATCCCTCTAGGGACATAGAAATCCCTCTAGGGACATAGAAATCCCTCTTGGGACATAAAAATCCCTCTAGGGACATAGAAATCCCTCTAGGGACATAGAAATCTATCCCTCTAGGGACATAGAAATCACTCTAGGGACATAGAAATCCCTCTAGGGACATAGAAATCCCTCTAGGGACATAGAAATCCCTCTAGGGACCTAGAAATCTCTCTAGCGACATAGAAATCCCTCTAGCGACATAGAAATCCCTCTAGGGACATAGAAATCTCTCTCTCTAGGGACCTAGAATACCCTCTAGGGACCTAGAAATCCCTCTGGGACATAGAAATCCCTCTAGGGACATAGAAATCCCTCTAGGGACCTAGAAATCCCTCTAGGGACATAGAAATCTATCCCTCTAGGGACATAGAAATCCCTCTTGGGACATAGAAATCCCTCTAGGGACATAGAAATCTCTCTCTCTAGGGACCTAGAAATCCCTCTAGGGACCTAGAAATCCCTCTAGGGACATAGAAATCCCTCTAGGGACATCCTAGAAATCCCTCTAGGGACATTGAAATCCCTCTAGGGACATAGAAATCTATCCCTCTAGGGACATAGAAATCCCTCTAGGGACATAGAAATCCCTCTAGGGACATAGAAATCTATCCCTCTAGGGACATAGAAATCCCTCTAGGGACATAGAAATCCCTCTAGGGACATAGAAATCCCTCTAGGGACCTAGAAATCCCTCTAGGGACATAGAAATCTATCCCTCTAGGGACATAGAAATCCCTCTTGGGACATAGAAATCCCTCTAGCGACATAGAAATCTATCCCTCTAGGGACATAGAAATCCCTCTAGGGACATAGAAATCTATCCCTCTAGGGACATAGAAATCCCTCTAGGGACCTAGAAATCCCTCTGGGACATAGAAATCCCTCTAGGGACCTAGAAATCCCTCTTGGGACATAGAAATCCCTCTAGGGACATACAAATCTATCCCTCTAGGGACATAGAAATCCCTCTAGGGACATAGAAATCCCTCTTGGGACATAGAAATCCCTCTTGGGACATAGAAATCCCTCTTGGGACCTAGAAATCCCTCTAGGGACATTGAAATCCCTCTAGGGACATAGAAATCTATCCCTCTAGGGACATAGAAATCCCTCTAGGGACATAGAAATCCCTCTAGGGACATAGAAATCCCTCTAGGGACATAGAAATCCCTCTTGGGACATAGAAATCTCTCTCTCTAGGGACCTAGAAATCCCTCTAGGGACCTAGAAATCCCTCTAGGGACATAGAAATCCCTCTAGGGACATAGAAATCTATCCCTCTAGGGACATAGAAATCCCTCTTGGGACATAGAAATCCCTCTAGGGACCTAGAAATCCCTCTAGCGACATAGAAATCCCTCTAGCGACATAGAAATCCCTCTAGGGACATAGAAATCTCTCTCTCTAGGGACCTAGAAATCCCTCTAGGGATATAGAAATCCCTCTAGGGACCTAGAAATCTCTCTAGGGACATAGAAATCCCTCTAGGGACATAGAAATCTATCTCTCTAGGGACCTAGAAATCCCTCTAGGGACATAGAAATCCCTCTAGGGACATAGAAATCCCTCTAGGGACCTAGAAATCCCTCCTAAAACTCCAGATATCCCTCTCAAAACCCAAGATAACAGTTACATTTCTACTAGTTACCTTGGATAACCTTACATTTTTGACAGACATCATTGTTTGTTTACTAGTCTGTTCGAGCGTTGTTGTGTTTGTTGCTCAGTTGTTCTTTGTTAATAATACAAGATAATGTCGATATTTTGTTGTTTGGTGTTTCTTAGTTATACGACAATGCTTATTTGGGATTTGGCAAGAACCGAGGAAGATGCAATTCATTTTTGCCAGGAGAAAAACATTTTGCAGAAAAATAGGAAATGTAGGGATAGAGACTCTTTTCAATCCATGTTGAACTGTATAGCAACCCATTTTCCACCGAAATGCGATTGAATGTTAAGTTTTTAAATAATTTTTTGAATTTTAAATATTTTATATATGTTGCATTATTTTACATCCTACACTTATTATTTATGATTAAATATACTTATTATTTATTTATTATACTTTATACTAGTTTTAGATAATTATTTTAATTTTAAATCGTTTATATATTGGAGTATTTATTGATCTCATTATTTTATTTATTTACATTATATACCAAATTATTTTATAATATGTTATATATTCAATTATATTGTTATTACTTCGATTTATGTATTTCCATTATTATTACTCTATTTATTGATCTCGTTATTATATTTATTTACATTATATACAACATTATTTTATAACATGTTATATATTTAATTATATTGTTATTACTTCGATTTATTTATTTCCAATATTATTACATTCCTATTTTGAAAGGTTATCCAAGGTAACCGTCTCTAGGGACATAGAAATCCCTCTAGGGACATAGAAATCTATCCCTCTAGGGACATAGAAATCCCTCTTGGGACCTAGAAATCCCTCTAGGGACATAGAAATCTATCCCTCTAGGGACATAGAAATCCCTCTAGGGACATAGAAATCCCTCTAGCGACATAGAAATCCCTCTAGGGACATTGAAATCCCTCTAGGGACCTAGAAATCTATCCCTCTAGGGACCTAGAAATCCCTCTAGCGACATAGAAATCCCTCTAGCGACATAGAAATCCCTCTAGGGACCTAGAAATCCCTCTGGGACATAGAAATCCCTCTAGGGACATAGAAATCCCTCTAGGGACATAGAAATCTATCCCTCTAGCGACATAGAAATCCCTCTTGGGACATAGAAATCCCTCTAGGGACATAGAAATCTCTCTCTCTAGGGACCTAGAAATCCCTCTAGGGACATAGAAATCCCTCTTGGGACATAGAAATCCCTCTAGCGACATAGAAATCTATCCCTCTAGGGACATAGAAATCCCTCTAGGGACATAGTAATCTATCCCTCTAGGGACATAGAAATCCCTCTAGGGACCTAGAAATCCCTCTGGGACATAGAAATCCCTCTAGGGACCTAGAAATCCCTCTTGGGACATAGAAATCCCTCTAGGGAAATAGAAATCCCTCTAGGGACATAGAAATCCCTCTTGGGACATAGAAATCCCTCTTGGGACATAGAAATCCCTCTTGGGACCTAGAAATCCCTCTAGGGACATAGAAATCTATCCCTCTAGGGACATAGAAATCCCTCTAGGGACATAGAAATCTATCCCTCTAGGGACATAAAAATCCCTCTAGGGACATAGAAATCCCTCTTGGGACATAGAAATCCCTCTAGCGACATAGAAATCTATCCCTCTAGGGACATAGAAATCCCTCTAGGGACATAGAAATCTATCCCTCTAGGGACATAGAAATCCCTCTAGGGACATAGAAATCTATCCCTCTAGGGACATAGAAATCCCTCTTGGGACATAGAAATCCCTCTAGGGACATAGAAATCTCTCTCTCTAGGGACCTAGAAATCCCTCTAGGGACCTAGAAATCCCTCTAGGGACATAGAAATCCCTCTAGGGACATCCTAGAAATCCCTCTAGGGACATTGAAATCCCTCTAGGGACATAGAAATCTATCCCTCTAGGGACATAGAAATCCCTCTAGGGACATAGAAATCCCTCTTGGGACATAGAAATCCCTCTAGCGACATAGAAATCTATCCCTCTAGGGACATAGAAATCCCTCTAGGGACATAGAAATCTATCCCTCTAGGGACATAGAAATCCCTCTAGGGACCTAGAAATCCCTCTGGGACATAGAAATCCCTCTAGGGACCTAGAAATCCCTCTTGGGACATAGAAATCCCTCTTGGGAAATAGAAATCCCTCTAGGGACATAGAAATCTATCCCTCTAGGGACCTAGAAATCCCTCTAGCGACATAGAAATCCCTCTAGGGACATTGAAATCCCTCTAGGGACCTAGAAATCTATCCCTCTAGGAACCTAGAAATCCCTCTAGCGACATAGAAATCCCTCTAGGGACCTAGAAATCCCTCTAGGGACATTGAAATCCCTCTAGGGACCTAGAAATCCCTCTAGGGACATAGAAATCTATCCCTCTAGGGACATAGAAATCCCTCTAGGGACCTAGAAATCCCTCTAGGGACATTAAAATCCCTCTAGGGACATAGAAATCTATCCCTCTAGGGACATAGAAATCCCTCTAGGGCATAGAAATCCCTCTAGCGACATAGAAATCCCTCTAGGGACCTAGAAATCCCTCTAGGGACATTGAAATCCCTCTAGGGACCTAGAAATCTCTCTAGCGACATAGAAATCCCTCTGGGACATAGAAATCCCTCTAGGGACATAGAAATCCCTCTAGGGACATAGAAATCTATCCCTCTAGGGACATAGAAATCCCTCTTGGGACATAGAAATCCCTCTAGGGACATAGAAATCTCTCTCTCTAGGGACCTAGAAATCCCTCTAGGGACCTAGAAATCACTCTAGGGACATAGAAATCCCTCTAGGGACATCCTAGAAATCCCTCTAGGGACATTGAAATCCCTCTAGGGACATAGAAATCTATCCCTCTAGGGACATAGAAATCCCTCTTGGGACATAGAAATCCCTCTAGCGACATAGAAATCTATCCCTCTAGGGACATAGAAATCCCTCTAGGGACATAGTAATCTATCCCTCTAGGGACATAGAAATCCCTCTAGGGACCTAGAAATCCCTCTGGGACATAGAAATCCCTCTAGGGACCTAGAAATCCCTCTTGGGACATAGAAATCCCTCTAGGGAAATAGAAATCCCTCTAGGGACATAGAAATCTATCCCTCTAGGGACCTAGAAATCCCTCTAGCGACATAGAAATCCCTCTAGGGACATTGAAATCCCTCTAGGGACCTAGAAATCTATCCCTCTAGGGACCTAGAAATCCCTCTAGCGACATAGAAATCCCTCTAGGGACCTAGAAATCCCTCTAGGGACATTGAAATCCCTCTAGGGACCTAGAAATCTCTCTAGCGACATAGAAATCCCTCTGGGACATAGAAATCCCTCTAGGGACATAGAAATCCCTCTAGGGACATAGAAATCTATCCCTCTAGGGACATAGAAATCCCTCTTGGGACATAGAAATCCCTCTAGGGACATAGAAATCTCTCTCTCTAGGGACCTAGAAATCCCTCTAGGGACATAGAAATCCCTCTAGGGACATAGAAATCCCTCTTGGGACATAAAAATCCCTCTAGGGACATAGAAATCCCTCTAGGGACATAGAAATCTATCCCTCTAGGGACATAGAAATCCCTCTAGGGACATAGAAATCCCTCTAGGGACATAGAAATCCCTCTAGGGACCTAGAAATCTCTCTAGCGACATAGAAATCCCTCTAGCGACATAGAAATCCCTCTAGGGACATAGAAATCTCTCTCTCTAGGGACCTAGAATACCCTCTAGGGACCTAGAAATCCCTCTGGGACATAGAAATCCCTCTAGGGACATAGAAATCCCTCTAGGGACCTAGAAATCCCTCTAGGGACATAGAAATCTATCCCTCTAGGGACATAGAAATCCCTCTTGGGACATAGAAATCCCTCTAGCGACATAGAAATCTATCCCTCTAGGGACATAGAAATCCCTCTAGGGACATAGAAATCTATCCCTCTAGGGACATAGAAATCCCTCTAGGGACATAGAAATCTATCCCTCTAGGGACATAGAAATCCCTCTAGGGACCTAGAAATCCCTCTGGGACATAGCAATCCCTCTAGGGACCTAGAAATCTCTCTCTCTAGGGACCTAGAATACCCTCTAGGGACCTAGAAATCCCTCTGGGACCTAGAAATCCCTCTAGGGACATTGAAATCCCTCTAGGGACCTAGAAATCTCTCTAGCGACATAGAAATCCCTCTGGGACATAGAAATCCCTCTAGGGACATAGAAATCCCTCTAGGGACATAGAAATCTATCCCTCTAGGGACATAGAAATCCCTCTTGGGACATAGAAATCCCTCTAGGGACATAGAAATCTCTCTCTCTAGGGACCTAGAAATCCCTCTAGGGACCTAGAAATCCCTCTAGGGACATAGAAATCCCTCTAGGGACGTAGAAATCCCTCTAGGGACATAGAAATCCCTCTAGGGACATAGAAATCCCTCTTGGGACATAGAAATCTCTCTCTCTAGGGACCTAGAAATCCCTCTAGGGACCTAGAAATCCCTCTAGGGACATAGAAATCCCTCTAGGGACATAGAAATCCCTCTAGGGACATAGAAATCTATCCCTCTAGGGACATAGAAATCCCTCTAGGGACATAGAAATCCCTCTTGGGACATAGAAATCCCTCTAGCGACATAGAAATCTATCCCTCTAGGGACATAGAAATCCCTCTAGGGACATAGTAATCTATCCCTCTAGGGACATAGAAATCCCTCTAGGGACCTAGAAATCCCTCTGGGACATAGAAATCCCTCTAGGGACCTAGAAATCCCTCTTGGGACATAGAAATCCCTCTAGGGAAATAGAAATCCCTCTAGGGACATAGAAATCCCTCTTGGGACATAGAAATCCCTCTTGGGACATAGAAATCCCTCTTGGGACCTAGAAATCCCTCTAGGGACATAGAAATCTATCCCTCTAGGGACATAGAAATCCCTCTAGGGACATAGAAATCCCTCTAGCGACATAGAAATCCCTCTAGGGACATTGAAATCCCTCTAGGGACCTAGAAATCTATCCCTCTAGGGACCTAGAAATCCCTCTAGCGACATAGAAATCTCTCTAGGGACCTAGAAATCCCTCTAGGGACATTGAAATCCCTCTAGGGACCTAGAAATCTCTCTAGCGACATAGAAATCCCTCTGGGACATAGAAATCCCTCTAGGGACATAGAAATCCCTCTAGGGACATAGAAATCGATCCCTCTAGGGACATAGAAATCCCTCTTGGGACATAGAAATCCCTCTAGGGACATAGAAATCTCTCTCTCTAGGGACCTAGAAATCCCTCTAGGGACATAGAAATCCCTCTTGGGACATAGAAATCCCTCTAGCGACATAGAAATCTATCCCTCTAGGGACATAGAAATCCCTCTAGGGACATAGTAATCTATCCCTCTAGGGACATAGAAATCCCTCTAGGGACCTAGAAATCCCTCTGAGACATAGAAATCCCTCTAGGGACCTAGAAATCCCTCTTGGGACATAGAAATCCCTCTAGGGAAATAGAAATCCCTCTAGGGACATAGAAATCCCTCTTGGGACATAGAAATCCCTCTTGGGACATAGAAATCCCTCTTGGGACCTAGAAATCCCTCTAGGGACATAGAAATCTATACCTCTAGGGACATAGAAATCCCTCTAGGGACATAGAAATCCCTCTTGGGACATAGAAATCCCTCTAGCGACATAGAAATCTATCCCTCTAGGGACATAGAAATCCCTCTAGGGACATAGAAATCTATCCCTCTAGGGACATAGAAATCCCTCTAGGGACATAGAAATCTATCCCTCTAGGGACATAGAAATCCCTCTTGGGACATAGAAATCCCTCTAGGGACATAGAAATCTCTCTCTCTAGGGACCTAGAAATCCCTCTAGGGACCTAGAAATCCCTCTAGGGACATAGAAATCCCTCTAGGGACATAGAAATCCCTCTTGGGACATAGAAATCCCTCTAGCGACATAGAAATCCCTCTAGGGACATAGAAATCTCTCTCTCTAGGGACCTAGAATACCCTCTAGGGACCTAGAAATCCCTCTGGGACATAGAAATCCCTCTAGGGACATAGAAATCCCTCTAGGGACCTAGAAATCCCTCTAGGGACATAGAAATCTATCCCTCTAGGGACATAGAAATCCCTCTTGGGACATAGAAATCCCTCTAGGGACATAGAAATCCCTCTAGGGACCTAGAAATCCCTCTAGGGACATAGAAATCTATCCCTCTGGGGACATAGAAATCCCTCTTGGGACATAGAAATCCCTCTGGGACATAGAAATCTATCCCTCTAGGGACATAGAAATCCCTCTAGGGACCTAGAAATCTATCCCTCTAGGAACCTAGAAATCCCTCTAGCGACATAGAAATCCCTCTAGGGACCTAGAAATCCCTCTAGGGACATTGAAATCCCTCTAGGGACCTAGAAATCCCTCTAGGGACATAGAAATCTATCCCTCTAGGGACATAGAAATCCCTCTAGGGACCTAGAAATCCCTCTAGGGACATTGAAATCCCTCTAGGGACATAGAAATCTATCCCTCTAGGGACATAGAAATCCCTCTAGGGCATAGAAATCCCTCTAGCGACATAGAAATCCCTCTAGGGACCTAGAAATCCCTCTAGGGACATTGAAATCCCTCTAGGGACCTAGAAATCTCTCTAGCGACATAGAAATCCCTCTGGGACATAGAAATCCCTCTAGGGACATAGAAATCCCTCTAGGGACATAGAAATCTATCCCTCTAGGGACATAGAAATCCCTCTTGGGACATAGAAATCCCTCTAGGGACATAGAAATCTCTCTCTCTAGGGACCTAGAAATCCCTCTAGGGACCTAGAAATCCCTCTAGGGACATAGAAATCCCTCTAGGGACATCCTAGAAATCCCTCTAGGGACATTGAAATCCCTCTAGGGACATAGAAATCTATCCCTCTAGGGACATAGAAATCCCTCTAGGGACATAGAAATCCCTCTTGGGACATAGAAATCCCTCTAGCGACATAGAAATCTATCCCTCTAGGGACATAGAAATCCCTCTAGGGACATAGTAATCTATCCCTCTAGGGACATAGAAATCCCTCTAGGGACCTAGAAATCCCTCTGGGACATAGAAATCCCTCTAGGGACCTAGAAATCCCTCTTGGGACATAGAAATCCCTCTAGGGAAATAGAAATCCCTCTAGGGACATAGAAATCTATCCCTCTAGGGACCTAGAAATCCCTCTAGCGACATAGAAATCCCTCTAGGGACATTGAAATCCCTCTAGGGACCTAGAAATCTATCCCTCTAGGGACCTAGAAATCCCTCTAGCGACATAGAAATCCCTCTAGGGACCTAAAAATCCCTCTAGGGACATTGAAATCCCTCTAGGGACCTAGAAATCTCTCTAGCGACATAGAAATCCCTCTGGGACATAGAAATCCCTCTAGGGACATAGAAATCCCTCTAGGGACATAGAAATCTATCCCTCTAGGGACATAGAAATCCCTCTTGGGACATAGAAATCCCTCTAGGGACATAGAAATCTCTCTCTCTAGGGACCTAGAAATCCCTCTAGGGACATAGAAATCCCTCTAGGGACATAGAAATCCCTCTTGGGACATAAAAATCCCTCTAGGGACATAGAAATCCCTCTAGGGACATAGAAATCTATCCCTCTAGGGACATAGAAATCCCTCTAGGGACATAGAAATCCCTCTAGGGACATAGAAATCCCTCTAGGGACATAGAAATCCCTCTAGGGACCTAGAAATCTCTCTAGCGACATAGAAATCCCTCTAGCGACATAGAAATCCCTCTAGGGACATAGAAATCTCTCTCTCTAGGGACCTAGAATACCCTCTAGGGACCTAGAAATCCCTCTGGGACATAGAAATCCCTCTAGGGACATAGAAATCCCTCTAGGGACCTAGAAATCCCTCTAGGGACATAGAAATCTATCCCTCTAGGGACATAGAAATCCCTCTTGGGACATAGAAATCCCTCTAGCGACATAGAAATCTATCCCTCTAGGGACATAGAAATCCCTCTAGGGACATAGAAATCTATCCCTCTAGGGACATAGAAATCCCTCTAGGGACATAGAAATCTATCCCTCTAGGGACATAGAAATCCCTCTAGGGACCTAGAAATCCCTCTGGGACATAGCAATCCCTCTAGGGACCTAGAAATCTCTCTCTCTAGGGACCTAGAATACCCTCTAGGGACCTAGAAATCCCTCTGGGACCTAGAAATCCCTCTAGGGACATTGAAATCCCTCTAGGGACCTAGAAATCTCTCTAGCGACATAGAAATCCCTCTGGGACATAGAAATCCCTCTAGGGACATAGAAATCCCTCTAGGGACATAGAAATCTATCCCTCTAGGGACATAGAAATCCCTCTTGGGACATAGAAATCCCTCTAGGGACATAGAAATCTCTCTCTCTAGGGACCTAGAAATCCCTCTAGGGACCTAGAAATCCCTCTAGGGACATAGAAATCCCTCTAGGGACATTGAAATCCCTCTAGGGACATAGAAATCCCTCTGGGACACAGAAATCCCTCTAGGGACCTAGAAATCCCTCTTGGGACATAGAAATCCCTCTAGGGAAATAGAAATCCCTCTAGGGACATAGAAATCCCTCTTGGGACATAGAAATCCCTCTTGGGACATAGAAATCCCTCTTGGGACCTAGAAATCCCTCTAGGGACATAGAAATCTATCCCTCTAGGGACATAGAAATCCCTCTAGGGACATAGAAATCCCTCTAGCGACATAGAAATCCCTCTAGGGACATTGAAATCCCTCTAGGGACCTAGAAATCTATCCCTCTAGGGACCTAGAAATCCCTCTAGCGACATAGAAATCCCTCTAGGGACCTAGAAATCCCTCTAGGGACATTGAAATCCCTCTAGGGACCTAGAAATCTCTCTAGCGACATAGAAATCTCTCTGGGACATAGAAATCCCTCTAGGGACATAGAAATCCCTCTAGGGACATAGAAATCGATCCCTCTAGGGACATAGAAATCCCTCTTGGGACATAGAAATCCCTCTAGGGACATAGAAATCTCTCTCTCTAGGGACCTAGAAATCCCTCTAAGGACATAGAAATCCCTCTTGGGACATAGAAATCCCTCTAGCGACATAGAAATCTATCCCTCTAGGGACATAGAAATCCCTCTAGGGACATAGTAATCTATCCCTCTAGGGACATAGAAATCCCTCTAGGGACCTAGAAATCCCTCTGGGACATAGAAATCCCTCTAGGGACCTAGAAATCCCTCTTGGGACATAGAAATCCCTCTAGGGAAATAGAAATCCCTCTAGGGACATAGAAATCCCTCTTGGGACATAGAAATCCCTCTTGGGACATAGAAATCCCTCTTGGGACCTAGAAATCCCTCTAGGGACATAGAAATCTATCCCTCTAGGGACATAGAAATCCCTCTAGGGACATAGAAATCTATCCCTCTAGGGACATAGAAATCCCTCTAGGGACATAGAAATCCCTCTTGGGACATAGAAATCCCTCTAGCGACATAGAAATCTATCCCTCTAGGGACATAGAAATCCCTCTAGGGACATAGAAATCTATCCCTCTAGGGACATAGAAATCCCTCTAGGGACATAGAAATCTATCCCTCTAGGGACATAGAAATCCCTCTTGGGACATAGAAATCCCTCTAGGGACATAGAAATCTCTCTCTCTAGGGACCTAGAAATCCCTCTAGGGACCTAGAAATCCCTCTAGGGACATAGAAATCCCTCTAGGGACATAGAAATCCCTCTTGGGACATAGAAATCCCTCTAGCGACATAGAAATCCCTCTAGGGACATAGAAATCTCTCTCTCTAGGGACCTAGAATACCCTCTAGGGACCTAGAAATCCCTCTGGGACATAGAAATCCCTCTAGGGACATAGAAATCCCTCTAGGGACCTAGAAATCCCTCTAGGGACATAGAAATCTATCCCTCTAGGGACATAGAAATCCCTCTTGGGACATAGAAATCCCTCTAGGGACATAGAAATCCCTCTAGGGACCTAGAAATCCCTCTAGGGACATAGAAATCTATCCCTCTGGGGACATAGAAATCCCTCTTGGGACATAGAAATCCCTCTGGGACATAGAAATCTATCCCTCTAGGGACATAGAAATCCCTCTAGGGACATAGAAATCTATCCCTCTAGGGACATAGAAATCCCTCTAGGGACCTAGAAATCCCTCTGGGACATAGAAATCCCTCTTGGGACATAGAAATCCCTCTTGGGACATAGAAATCCCTCTTGGGACCTAGAAATCCCTCTAGGGACATTGAAATCCCTCTAGGGACATAGAAATCTATCCCTCTAGGGACATAGAAATCCCTCTAGGGACATAGAAATCCCTCTAGGGACATAGAAATCCCTCTAGGGACATAGAAATCCCTCTTGGGACATAGAAATCTCTCTCTCTAGGGACCTAGAAATCCCTCTAGGGACCTAGAAATCCCTCTAGGGACATAGAAATCCCTCTAGGGACATAGAAATCTATCCCTCTAGGGACATAGAAATCCCTCTTGGGACATAGAAATCCCTCTAGGGACCTAGAAATCCCTCTAGCGACATAGAAATCCCTCTAGCGACATAGAAATCCCTCTAGGGACATAGAAATCTCTCTCTCTAGGGACCTAGAAATCCCTCTAGGGACATAGAAATCCCTCTAGGGACCTAGAAATCTCTCTAGGGACATAGGAATCCCTCTAGGGACATAGAAATCTATCTCTCTAGGGACCTAGAAATCCCTCTAGGGACATAGAAATCCCTCTAGGGACATAGAAATCCCTCTAGGGACCTAGAAATCCCTCCTAAAACTCCAGATATCCCTCTCAAAACCCAAGATAACAGTTACATTTCTACCAGTTACCTTGGATAACCTTACATTTTTGACAGACATCATTGTTTGTTTACTAGTCTGTTCGAGCGTTGTTGTGTTTGTTGCTCAGTTGTTCTTTGTTAATAATACAAGATAATGTCGATATTTTGTTGTTTGGTGTTTCTTAGTTATACGACAATGCTTATTTGGGATTTGGCAAGAACCGAGGAAGATGCAATTCATTTTTGCCAGGAGAAAAACATTTTGCAGAAAAATAGGAAATGTAGGGATAGAGACTCTTTTCAATCCATGTTGAACTGTATAGCAACCCATTTTCCACCGAAATGCGATTGAATGTTAAGTTTTTAAATAATTTTTTGAATTTTAAATATTTTATATATGTTGCATTATTTTACATCCTACACTTATTATTTATGATTAAATATACTTATTATTTATTTATTATACTTTATACTAGTTTTAGATAATTATTTTAATTTTAAATCGTTTATATATTGGAGTATTTATTGATCTCATTATTTTATTTATTTACATTATATACCAAATTATTTTATAATATGTTATATATTCAATTATATTGTTATTACTTCGATTTATGTATTTCCATTATTATTACTCTATTTATTGATCTCGTTATTATATTTATTTACATTATATACAACATTATTTTATAACATGTTATATATTTAATTATATTGTTATTACTTCGATTTATTTATTTCCAATATTATTACATTCCTATTTTGAAAGGTTATCCAAGGTAACCGTCTCTAGGGACATAGAAATCCCTCTTGGGACATAGAAATCCCTCTTGGGACATAGAAATCCCTCTTGGGACCTAGAAATCCCTCTAGGGACATAGAAATCTATCCCTCTAGGGACATAGAAATCCCTCTAGGGACATAGAAATCCCTCTAGCGACATAGAAATCCCTCTAGGGACATTGAAATCCCTCTAGGGACCTAGAAATCTATCCCTCTAGGGACCTAGAAATCCCTCTAGCGACATAGAAATCCCTCTAGCGACATAGAAATCCCTCTAGGGACCTAGAAATCCCTCTGGGACATAGAAATCCCTCTAGGGACATAGAAATCCCTCTAGGGACATAGAAATCTATCCCTCTAGGGACATAGAAATCCCTCTTGGGACATAGAAATCCCTCTAGGGACATAGAAATCCCTCTAGGGACCTAGAAATCTCTCTAGCGACATAGAAATCCCTCTAGCGACATAGAAATCCCTCTAGGGACATAGAAATCTCTCTCTCTAGGGACCTAGAATACCCTCTAGGGACCTAGAAATCCCTCTGGGACATAGAAATCCCTCTAGGGACATAGAAATCCCTCTAGGGACCTAGAAATCCCTCTAGGGACATAGAAATCTATCCCTCTAGGGACATAGAAATCCCTCTTGGGACATAGAAATCCCTCTAGCGACATAGAAATCTATCCCTCTAGGGACATAGAAATCCCTCTAGGGACATAGAAATCTATCCCTCTAGGGACATAGAAATCCCTCTAGGGACATAGAAATCTATCCCTCTAGGGACATAGAAATCCCTCTAGGGACCTAGAAATCCCTCTGGGACATAGAAATCCCTCTAGGGACCTAGAAATCTCTCTCTCTAGGGACCTAGAATACCCTCTAGGGACCTAGAAATCCCTCTGGGACCTAGAAATCCCTCTAGGGACATTGAAATCCCTCTAGGGACCTAGAAATCTCTCTAGCGACATAGAAATCCCTCTGGGACATAGAAATCCCTCTAGGGACATAGAAATCCCTCTAGGGACATAGAAATCTATCCCTCTAGGGACATAGAAATCCCTCTTGGGACATAGAAATCCCTCTAGGGACATAGAAATCTCTCTCTCTAGGGACCTAGAAATCCCTCTAGGGACCTAGAAATCCCTCTAGGGACATAGAAATCCCTCTAGGGACATTGAAATCCCTCTAGGGACATAGAAATCTATCCCTCTAGGGACATAGAAATCCCTCTAGCGACATAGAAATCTATCCCTCTAGGGACATAGAAATCCCTCTAGGGACATAGTAATCTATCCCTCTAGGGACATAGAAATCCCTCTAGGGACCTAGAAATCCCTCTGGGACATAGAAATCCCTCTAGGGACCTAGAAATCCCTCTTGGGACATAGAAATCCCTCTAGGGAAATAGAAATCCCTCTAGGGACATAGAAATCCCTCTTGGGACATAGAAATCCCTCTTGGGACATAGAAATCCCTCTTGGGACCTAGAAATCCCTTTAGGGACATAGAAATCTATCCCTCTAGGGACATAGAAATCCCTCTAGGGACATAGAAATCCCTTTAGCGACATAGAAATCCCTCTAGGGACATTGAAATCCTTCTAGGGACCTAGAAATCTATCCCTCTAGGGACCTAGAAATCCCTCTAGCGACATAGAAATCCCTCTAGGGACCTAGAAATCCCTCTAGGGACATTGAAATCCCTCTAGGGACCTAGAAATCTCTCTAGCGACATAGAAATCCCTCTGGGACATAGAAATCCCTCTAGGGACATAGAAATCCCTCTAGGGACATAGAAATCGATCCCTCTAGGGACATAGAAATCCCTCTTGGGACATAGAAATCCCTCTAGGGACATAGAAATCTCTCTCTCTAGGGACCTAGAAATCCCTCTAGGGACATAGAAATCCCTCTTGGGACATAGAAATCCCTCTAGCGACATATAAATCTATCCCTCTAGGGACATAGAAATCCCTCTAGGGACATAGTAATCTATCCCTCTAGGGACATAGAAATCCCTCTAGGGACCTAGAAATCCCTCTGGGACATAGAAATCCCTCTAGGGACCTAGAAATCCCTCTTGGGACATAGAAATCCCTCTAGGGAAATAGAAATCCCTCTAGGGACATAGAAATCCCTCTTGGGACATAGAAATCCCTCTTGGGACATAGAAATCCCTCTTTGGACCTAGAAATCCCTCTAGGGACATAGAAATCTATCCCTCTAGGGACATAGAAATCCCTCTAGGGACATAGAAATCTATCCCTCTAGGGACATAGAAATCCCTCTAGGGACATAGAAATCCCTCTAGCGACATAGAAATCTATCCCTCTAGGGACATAGAAATCCCTCTAGGGACATAGAAATCTATCCCTCTAGGGACATAGAAATCCCTCTAGGGACATAGAAATCTATCCCTCTAGGGACATAGAAATCCCTCTTGGGACATAGAAATCCCTCTAGGGACATAGAAATCTCTCTCTCTAGGGACCTAGAAATCCCTCTAGGGACCTAGAAATCCCTCTAGGGACATAGAAATCCCTCTAGGGACATAGAAATCCCTCTTGGGACATAGAAATCCCTCTAGCGACATAGAAATCCCTCTAGGGACATAGAAATCTCTCTCTCTAGGGACCTAGAATACCCTCTAGGGACCTAGAAATCCCTCTGGGACATAGAAATCCCTCTAGGGACATAGAAATCCCTCTAGGGACCTAGAAATCCCTCTAGGGACATAGAAATCTATCCCTCTAGGGACATAGAAATCCCTCTAGGGACATAGAAATCCCTCTAGGGACATAGAAATCCCTCTAGGGACCTAGAAATCCCTCCTAAAACTCCAGATATCCCTCTCAAAACCCAAGATAACAGTTACATTTCTACCAGTTACCTTGGATAACCTTACATTTTTGACAGACATCATTGTTTGTTTACTAGTCTGTTCGAGCGTTGTTGTGTTTGTTGCTCAGTTGTTCTTTGTTAATAATACAAGATAATGTCGATATTTTGTTGTTTGGTGTTTCTTAGTTATACGACAATGCTTATTTGGGATTTGGCAAGAACCGAGGAAGATGCAATTCATTTTTGCCAGGAGAAAAACATTTTGCTGAAAAATAGTAAATGTAGGGATAGAGACTCTTTTCAATCCATGTTGAACTGTATAGCAACCCATTTTCCACCGAAATGCGATTGAATGTTAAGTTTTTAAATAATTTTTTGAATTTTAAATATTTTATATATGTTGCATTATTTTACATCCTACACTTATTATTTATGATTAAATATACTTATTATTTATTTATTATACTTTATACTAGTTTTAGATAATTATTTTAATTTTAAATCGTTTATATATTGGAGTATTTATTGATCTCATTATTTTATTTATTTACATTATATACCAAATTATTTTATAATATGTTATATATTCAATTATATTGTTATTACTTCGATTTATGTATTTCCATTATTATTACTCTATTTATTGATCTCGTTATTATATTTATTTACATTATATACAACATTATTTTATAACATGTTATATATTTAATTATATTGTTATTACTTCGATTTATTTATTTCCAATATTATTACATTCCTATTTTGAAAGGTTATCCAAGGTAACCGTCTCTAGGGACATAGAAATCCCTCTTGGGACATAGAAATCCCTCTTGGGACATAGAAATCCCTCTTGGGACCTAGAAATCCCTCTAGGGACATAGAAATCTATCCCTCTAGGGACATAGAAATCCCTCTAGGGACATAGAAATCCCTCTAGCGACATAGAAATCCCTCTAGGGACATTGAAATCCCTCTAGGGACCTAGAAATCTATCCCTCTAGGGACCTAGAAATCCCTCTAGCGACATAGAAATCCCTCTAGCGACATAGAAATCCCTCTAGGGACCTAGAAATCCCTCTGGGACATAGAAATCCCTCTAGGGACATAGAAATCCCTCTAGGGACATAGAAATCTATCCCTCTAGGGACATAGAAATCCCTCTTGGGACATAGAAATCCCTCTAGGGACATAGAAATCCCTCTAGGGACCTAGAAATCTCTCTAGCGACATAGAAATCCCTCTAGCGACATAGAAATCCCTCTAGGGACATAGAAATCTCTCTCTCTAGGGACCTAGAATACCCTCTAGGGACCTAGAAATCCCTCTGGGACATAGAAATCCCTCTAGGGACATAGAAATCCCTCTAGGGACCTAGAAATCCCTCTAGGGACATAGAAATCTATCCCTCTAGGGACATAGAAATCCCTCTTGGGACATAGAAATCCCTCTAGCGACATAGAAATCTATCCCTCTAGGGACATAGAAATCCCTCTAGGGACATAGAAATCTATCCCTCTAGGGACATAGAAATCCCTCTAGGGACATAGAAATCTATCCCTCTAGGGACATAGAAATCCCTCTAGGGACCTAGAAATCCCTCTGGGACATAGAAATCCCTCTAGGGACCTAGAAATCTCTCTCTCTAGGGACCTAGAATACCCTCTAGGGACCTAGAAATCCCTCTGGGACCTAGAAATCCCTCTAGGGACATTGAAATCCCTCTAGGGACCTAGAAATCTCTCTAGCGACATAGAAATCCCTCTGGGACATAGAAATCCCTCTAGGGACATAGAAATCCCTCTAGGGACATAGAAATCTATCCCTCTAGGGACATAGAAATCCCTCTTGGGACATAGAAATCCCTCTAGGGACATAGAAATCTCTCTCTCTAGGGACCTAGAAATCCCTCTAGGGACCTAGAAATCCCTCTAGGGACATAGAAATCCCTCTAGGGACATTGAAATCCCTCTAGGGACATAGAAATCTATCCCTCTAGGGACATAGAAATCCCTCTAGCGACATAGAAATCTATCCCTCTAGGGACATAGAAACCCCTCTAGGGACATAGTAATCTATCCCTCTAGGGACATAGAAATCCCTCTAGGGACCTAGAAATCCCTCTGGGACATAGAAATCCCTCTAGGGACCTAGAAATCCCTCTTGGGACATAGAAATCCCTCTAGGGAAATAGAAATCCCTCTAGGGACATAGAAATCCCTCTTGGGACATAGAAATCCCTCTTGGGACATAGAAATCCCTCTTGGGACCTAGAAATCCCTTTAGGGACATAGAAATCTATCCCTCTAGGGACATAGAAATCCCTCTAGGGACATAGAAATCCCTTTAGCGACATAGAAATCCCTCTAGGGACATTGAAATCCTTCTAGGGACCTAGAAATCTATCCCTCTAGGGACCTAGAAATCCCTCTAGCGACATAGAAATCCCTCTAGGGACCTAGAAATCCCTCTAGGGACATTGAAATCCCTCTAGGGACCTAGAAATCTCTCTAGCGACATAAAAATCCCTCTGGGACATAGAAATCCCTCTAGGGACATAGAAATCCCTCTAGGGACATAGAAATCGATCCCTCTAGGGACATAGAAATCCCTCTTGGGACATAGAAATCCCTCTAGGGACATAGAAATCTCTCTCTCTAGGGACCTAGAAATCCCTCTAGGGACATAGAAATCCCTCTTGGGACATAGAAATCCCTCTAGCGACATAGAAATCTATCCCTCTAGGGACATAGAAATCCCTCTAGGGACATAGTAATCTATCCCTCTAGGGACATAGAAATCCCTCTAGGGACCTAGAAATCCCTCTGGGACATAGAAATCCCTCTAGGGACCTAGAAATCCCTCTTGGGACATAGAAATCCCTCTAGGGAAATAGAAATCCCTCTAGGGACATAGAAATCCCTCTTGGGACATAGAAATCCCTCTTGGGACATAGAAATCCCTCTTGGGACCTAGAAATCCCTCTAGGGACATAGAAATCTATCCCTCTAGGGACATAGAAATCCCTCTAGGGACATAGAAATCTATCCCTCTAGGGACATAGAAATCCCTCTAGGGACATAGAAATCCCTCTAGCGACATAGAAATCTATCCCTCTAGGGACATAGAAATCCCTCTAGGGACATAGAAATCTATCCCTCTAGGGACATAGAAATCCCTCTAGGGACATAGAAATCTATCCCTCTAGGGACATAGAAATCCCTCTTGGGACATAGAAATCCCTCTAGGGACATAGAAATCTCTCTCTCTAGGGACCTAGAAATCCCTCTAGGGACCTAGAAATCCCTCTAGGGACATAGAAATCCCTCTAGGGACATAGAAATCCCTCTTGGGACATAGAAATCCCTCTAGCGACATAGAAATCCCTCTAGGGACATAGAAATCTCTCTCTCTAGGGACCTAGAATACCCTCTAGGGACCTAGAAATCCCTCTGGGACATAGAAATCCCTCTAGGGACATAGAAATCCCTCTAGGGACCTAGAAATCCCTCTAGGGACATAGAAATCTATCCCTCTAGGGACATAGAAATCCCTCTTGGGACATAGAAATCCCTCTAGGGACATAGAAATCCCTCTAGGGACCTAGAAATCCCTCTAGGGACATAGAAATCTATCCCTCTGGGGACATAGAAATCCCTCTTGGGACATAGAAATCCCTCTGGGACATAGAAATCCCTCTAGGGACATAGAAATCTATCCCTCTAGGGACATAGAAATCCCTCTAGGGACCTAGAAATCCCTCTGGGACATAGAAATCCCTCTTGGGACATAGAAATCCCTCTTGGGACATAGAAATCCCTCTTGGGACCTAGAAATCCCTCTAGGGACATTGAAATCCCTCTAGGGACATAGAAATCTATCCCTCTAGGGACATAGAAATCCCTCTAGGGACATAGAAATCCCTCTAGGGACATAGAAATCCCTCTAGGGACATAGAAATCCCTCTTGGGACATAGAAATCTCTCTCTCTAGGGACCTAGAAATCCCTCTAGGGACCTAGAAATCCCTCTAGGGACATAGAAATCCCTCTAGGGACATAGAAATCTATCCCTCTAGGGACATAGAAATCCCTCTTGGGACATAGAAATCCCTCTAGGGACCTAGAAATCCCTCTAGCGACATAGAAATCCCTCTAGCGACATAGAAATCCCTCTAGGGACATAGAAATCCCTCTTGGGACATAGAAATCCCTCTAGGGACCTAGAAATCCCTCTAGCGACATAGAAATCCGTCTAGCGACATAGAAATCCCTCTAGGGACATAGAAATCTCTCTCTCTAGGGACCTAGAAATCCCTCTAGGGACATAGAAATCCCTCTAGGGACCTAGAAATCTCTCTAGGGACATAGAAATCCCTCTAGGGACATAGAAATCTATCTCTCTAGGGACCTAGAAATCCCTCTAGGGACATAGAAATCCCTCTAGGGACATAGAAATCCCTCTAGGGACCTAGAAATCCCTCCTAAAACTCCAGATATCCCTCTCAAAACCCAAGATAACAGTTACATTTCTACCAGTTACCTTGGATAACCTTACATTTTTGACAGACATCATTGTTTGTTTACTAGTCTGTTCGAGCGTTGTTGTGTTTGTTGCTCAGTTGTTCTTTGTTAATAATACAAGATAATGTCGATATTTTGTTGTTTGGTGTTTCTTAGTTATACGACAATGCTTATTTGGGATTTGGCAAGAACCGAGGAAGATGCAATTCATTTTTGCCAGGAGAAAAACATTTTGCAGAAAAATAGGAAATGTAGGGATAGAGACTCTTTTCAATCCATGTTGAACTGTATAGCAACCCATTTTCCACCGAAATGCGATTGAATGTTAAGTTTTTAAATAATTTTTTGAATTTTAAATATTTTATATATGTTGCATTATTTTACATCCTACACTTATTATTTATGATTAAATATACTTATTATTTATTTATTATACTTTATACTAGTTTTAGATAATTATTTTAATTTTAAATCGTTTATATATTGGAGTATTTATTGATCTCATTATTTTATTTATTTACATTATATACCAAATTATTTTATAATATGTTATATATTCAATTATATTGTTATTACTTCGATTTATGTATTTCCATTATTATTACTCTATTTATTGATTTCGTTATTATATTTATTTACATTATATACAACATTATTTTATAACATGTTATATATTTAATTTTATTGTTATTACTTCGATTTATTTATTTCCAATATTATTACATTCCTATTTTGAAAGGTTATCCAAGGTAACCGTCTCTAGGGACATAGAAATCCCTCTTGGGACATAGAAATCCCTCTTGGGACATAGAAATCCCTCTTGGGACCTAGAAATCCCTCTAGGGACATAGAAATCTATCCCTCTAGGGACATAGAAATCCCTCTAGGGACATAGAAATCCCTCTAGCGACATAGAAATCCCTCTAGGGACATTGAAATCCCTCTAGGGACCTAGAAATCTATCCCTCTAGGGACCTAGAAATCCCTCTAGCGACATAGAAATCCCTCTAGCGACATAGAAATCCCTCTAGGGACCTAGAAATCCCTCTGGGACATAGAAATCCCTCTAGGGACATAGAAATCCCTCTAGGGACATAGAAATCTATCCCTCTAGGGACATAGAAATCCCTCTTGGGACATAGAAATCCCTCTAGGGACATAGAAATCCCTCTAGGGACATAGAAATCCCTCTAGGGACATAGAAATCCCTCTAGGGACCTAGAAATCTCTCTAGCGACATAGAAATCCCTCTAGCGACATAGAAATCCCTCTAGGGACATAGAAATCTCTCTCTCTAGGGACCTAGAATACCCTCTAGGGACCTAGAAATCCCTCTGGGACATAGAAATCCCTCTAGGGACATAGAAATCCCTCTAGGGACCTAGAAATCCCTCTAGGGACATAGAAATCTATCCCTCTAGGGACATAGAAATCCCTCTTGGGACATAGAAATCCCTCTAGTGACATAGAAATCTATCCCTCTAGGGACATAGAAATCCCTCTAGGGACATAGAAATCTATCCCTCTAGGGACATAGAAATCCCTCTAGGGACATAGAAATCTATCCCTCTAGGGACATAGAAATCCCTCTAGGGACCTAGAAATCCCTCTGGGACATAGAAATCCCTCTAGGGACCTAGAAATCTCTCTCTCTAGGGACCTAGAATACCCTCTAGGGACCTAGATATCCCTCTGGGACCTAGAAATCCCTCTAGGGACAATGAAATCCCTCTAGGGACCTAGAAATCTCTCTAGCGACATAGAAATCCCTCTGGGACATAGAAATCCCTCTAGGGACATAGAAATCCCTCTAGGGACATAGAAATCTATCCCTCTAGGGACATAGAAATCCCTCTTGGGACATAGAAATCCCTCTAGGGACATAGAAATCTCTCTCTCTAGGGACCTAGAAATCCCTCTAGGGACCTAGAAATCCCTCTAGGGACATAGAAATCCCTCTAGGGACATTGAAATCCCTCTAGGGACATAGAAATCTATCCCTCTAGGGACATAGAAATCCCTCTAGGGACATAGAAATCCCTCTTGGGACATAGAAATCCCTCTAGCGACATAGAAATCTATCCCTCTAGGGACATAGAAATCCCTCTAGGGACATAGTAATCTATCCCTCTAGGGACATAGAAATCCCTCTAGGGACCTAGAAATCCCTCTGGGACATAGAAATCCCTCTAGGGACCTAGAAATCCCTCTTGGGACATAGAAATCCTTCTAGGGAAATAGAAATCCCTCTAGGGACATAGAAATCCCTCTTGGGACATAGAAATCCCTCTTGGGACATAGAAATCCCTCTTGGGACCTAGAAATCCCTTTAGGGACATAGAAATCTATCCCTCTAGGGACATAGAAATCCCTCTAGGGACATAGAAATCCCTTTAGCGACATAGAAATCCCTCTAGGGACATTGAAATCCTTCTAGGGACCTAGAAATCTATCCCTCTAGGGACCTAGAAATCCCTCTAGCGACATAGAAATCCCTCTAGGGACCTAGAAATCCCTCTAGGGACATTGAAATCCCTCTAGGGACCTAGAAATCTCTCTAGCGACATAGAAATCCCTCTGGGACATAGAAATCCCTCTAGGGACATAGAAATCCCTCTAGGGACATAGAAATCGATCCCTCTAGGGACATAGAAATCCCTCTTGGGACATAGAAATCCCTCTAGGGACATAGAAATCTCTCTCTCTAGGGACCTAGAAATCCCTCTAGGGACATAGAAATCCCTCTTGGGACATAGAAATCCCTCTAGCGACATAGAAATCTATCCCTCTAGGGACATAGAAATCCCTCTAGGGACATAGTAATCTATCCCTCTAGGGACATAGAAATCCCTCTAGGGACCTAGAAATCCCTCTGGGACATAGAAATCCCTCTAGGGACCTAGAAATCCGTCTTGGGACATAGAAATCCCTCTAGGGAAATAGAAATCCCTCTAGGGACATAGAAATCCCTCTTGGGACATAGAAATCCTTCTAGGGAAATAGAAATCCCTCTAGGGACATAGAAATCCCTCTTGGGACATAGAAATCCCTCTTGGGACATAGAAATCCCTCTTGGGACCTAGAAATCCCTTTAGGGACATAGAAATCTATCCCTCTAGGGACATAGAAATCCCTCTAGGGACATAGAAATCCCTTTAGCGACATAGAAATCCCTCTAGGGACATTGAAATCCTTCTAGGGACCTAGAAATCTATCCCTCTAGGGACCTAGAAATCCCTCTAGCGACATAGAAATCCCTCTAGGGACCTAGAAATCCCTCTAGGGACATTGAAATCCCTCTAGGGACCTAGAAATCTCTCTAGCGACATAGAAATCCCTCTGGGACATAGAAATCCCTCTAGGGACATAGAAATCCCTCTAGGGACATAGAAATCGATCCCTCTAGGGACATAGAAATCCCTCTTGGGACATAGAAATCCCTCTAGGGACATAGAAATCTCTCTCTCTAGGGACCTAGAAATCCCTCTAGGGACATAGAAATCCCTCTTGGGACATAGAAATCCCTCTAGCGACATAGAAATCTATCCCTCTAGGGACATAGAAATCCCTCTAGGGACATAGTAATCTATCCCTCTAGGGACATAGAAATCCCTCTAGGGACCTAGAAATCCCTCTGGGACATAGAAATCCCTCTAGGGACCTAGAAATCCGTCTTGGGACATAGAAATCCCTCTAGGGAAATAGAAATCCCTCTAGGGACATAGAAATCCCTCTTGGGACATAGAAATCCCTCTAGGGACATAGAAATCTCTCTCTCTAGGGACCTAGAAATCCCTCTAGGGACATAGAAATCCCTCTTGGGACATAGAAATCCCTCTAGCGACATAGAAATCTATCCCTCTAGGGACATAGAAATCCCTCTAGGGACATAGTAATCTATCCCTCTAGGGACATAGAAATCCCTCTAGGGACCTAGAAATCCCTCTGGGACATAGAAATCCCTCTAGGGACCTAGAAATCCCTCTTGGGACATAGAAATCCCTCTAGGGAAATAGAAATCCCTCTAGGGACATAGAAATCCCTCTTGGGACATAGAAATCCCTCTTGGGACATAGAAATCCCTCTTGGGACCTAGAAATCCCTCTAGGGACATAGAAATCTATCCCTCTAGGGACATAGAAATCCCTCTAGGGACATAGAAATCTATCCCTCTAGGGACATAGAAATCCCTCTAGGGACATAGAAATCCCTCTAGCGACATAGAAATCTATCCCTCTAGGGACATAGAAATCCCTCTAGGGACATAGAAATCTATCCCTCTAGGGACATAGAAATCCCTCTAGGGACATAGAAATCTATCCCTCTAGGGACATAGAAATCCCTCTTGGGACATAGAAATCCCTCTAGGGACATAGAAATCTCTCTCTCTAGGGACCTAGAAATCCCTCTAGGGACCTAGAAATCCCTCTAGGGACATAGAAATCCCTCTAGGGACATAGAAATCCCTCTTGGGACATAGAAATCCCTCTAGCGACATAGAAATCCCTCTAGGGACATAGAAATCTCTCTCTCTAGAACCTAGAATACCCTCTAGGGACCTAGAAATCCCTCTGGGACATAGAAATCCCTCTAGGGACATAGAAATCCCTCTAGGGACCTAGAAATCCCTCTAGGGACATAGAAATCTATCCCTCTAGGGACATAGAAATCCCTCTTGGGACATAGAAATCCCTCTAGGGACATAGAAATCCCTCTAGGGACCTAGAAATCCCTCTAGGGACATAGAAATCTATCCCTCTGGGGACATAGAAATCCCTCTTGGGACATAGAAATCCCTCTGGGACATAGAAATCCCTCTAGGGACATAGAAATCTATCCCTCTAGGGACATAGAAATCCCTCTAGGGACCTAGAAATCCCTCTGGGACATAGAAATCCCTCTTGGGACATAGAAATCCCTCTTGGGACATAGAAATCCCTCTTGGGACCTAGAAATCCCTCTAGGGACATTGAAATCCCTCTAGGGACATAGAAATCTATCCCTCTAGGGACATAGAAATCCCTCTAGGGACATAGAAATCCCTCTAGGGACATAGAAATCCCTCTTGGGACATAGAAATCTCTCTCTCTAGGGACCTAGAAATCCCTCTAGGGACCTAGAAATCCCTCTAGGGACATAGAAATCCCTCTAGGGACATAGAAATCTATCCCTCTAGGGACATAGAAATCCCTCTTGGGACATAGAAATCCCTCTAGGGACCTAGAAATCCCTCTAGCGACATAGAAATCCCTCTAGCGACATAGAAATCCCTCTAGGGACATAGAAATCTCTCTCTCTAGGGACCTAGAAATCCCTCTAGGGACATAGAAATCCCTCTAGGGACCTAGAAATCTCTCTAGGGACATAGAAATCCCTCTAGGGACATAGAAATCTATCTCTCTAGGGACCTAGAAATCCCTCTAGGGACATAGAAATCCCTCTAGGGACATAGAAATCCCTCTAGGGACCTAGAAATCCCTCCTAAAACTCCAGATATCCCTCTCAAAACCCAAGATAACAGTTACATTTCTACCAGTTACCTTGGATAACCTTACATTTTTGACAGACATCATTGTTTGTTTACTAGTCTGTTCGAGCGTTGTGTTTGTTGCTCAGTTGTTCTTTGTTAATAATACAAGATAATGTCGATATTTTGTTGTTTGGTGTTTCTTAGTTATACGACAATGCTTATTTGGGATTTGGCAAGAACCGAGGAAGATGCAATTCATTTTTGCCAGGAGAAAAACATTTTGCAGAAAAATAGGAAATGTAGGGATAGAGACTCTTTTCAATCCATGTTGAACTGTATAGCAACCCATTTTCCACCGAAATGCGATTGAATGTTAAGTTTTTAAATAATTTTTTGAATTTTAAATATTTTATATATGTTGCATTATTTTACATCCTACACTTATTATTTATGATTAAATATACTTATTATTTATTTATTATACTTTATACTAGTTTTAGATAATTATTTTAATTTTAAATCGTTTATATATTGGAGTATTTATTGATCTCATTATTTTATTTATTTACATTATATACCAAATTATTTTATAATATGTTATATATTCAATTATATTGTTATTACTTCGATTTATGTATTTCCATTATTATTACTCTATTTATTGATTTCGTTATTATATTTATTTACATTATATACAACATTATTTTATAACATGTTATATATTTAATTTTATTGTTATTACTTCGATTTATTTATTTCCAATATTATTACATTCCTATTTTGAAAGGTTATCCAAGGTAACCGTCTCTAGGGACATAGAAATCCCTCTTGGGACATAGAAATCCCTCTTGGGACATAGAAATCCCTCTTGGGACCTAGAAATCCCTCTAGGGACATAGAAATCTATCCCTCTAGGGACATAGAAATCCCTCTAGGGACATAGAAATCCCTCTAGCGACATAGAAATCCCTCTAGGGACATTGAAATCCCTCTAGGGACCTAGAAATCTATCCCTCTAGGGACCTAGAAATCACTCTAGCGACATAGAAATCCCTCTAGCGACATAGAAATCCCTCTAGGGACCTAGAAATCCCTCTGGGACATAGAAATCCCTCTAGGACATAGAAATCCCTCTAGGGACATAGAAATCTATCCCTCTAGGGACATAGAAATCCCTCTTGGGACATAGAAATCCCTCTAGGGACATAGAAATCTCTCTCTCTAAGGACCTAGAAATCCCTCTAGGGACATAGAAATCCCTCTTGGGACATAGAAATCCCTCTAGCGACATAGAAATCTATCCCTCTAGGGACATAGAAATCCCTCTAGGGACATAGTAATCTATCCCTCTAGGGACATAGAAATCCCTCTAGGGACCTAGAAATCCCTCTGGGACATAGAAATCCCTCTAGGGACCTAGAAATCCCTCTTGGGACATAGAAATCCCTCTAGGGAAATAGAAATCCCTCTAGGGACATAGAAATCCCTCTTGGGACATAGAAATCCCTCTTGGGACATAGAAATCCCTCTTGGGACCTAGAAATCCCTCTAGGGACATAGAAATCTATCCCTCTAGGGACATAGAAATCCCTCTAGGGACATAGAAATCTATCCCTCTAGGGACATAGAAATCCCTCTAGGGACATAGAAATCCCTCTTGGGACATAGAAATCCCTCTAGCGACATAGAAATCTATCCCTCTAGGGACATAGAAATCCCTCTAGGGACATAGAAATCTATCCCTCTAGGGACATAGAAATCCCTCTAGGGACATAGAAATCCCTCTAGGGACATCCTAGAAATCCCTCTAGGGACATTGAAATCCCTCTAGGGACATAGAAATCTATCCCTCTAGGGACATAGAAATCCCTCTAGGGACCTAGAAATCCCTCTGGGACATAGAAATCCCTCTAGGGACCTAGAAATCTCTCTCTCTAGGGACCTAGAATACCCTCTAGGGACCTAGAAATCCCTCTGGGACCTAGAAATCCCTCTAGGGACATTGAAATCCCTCTAGGGACCTAGAAATCTCTCTAGCGACATAGAAATCCCTCTGGGACATAGAAATCCCTCTAGGGACATAGAAATCCCTCTAGGGACATAGAAATCTATCCCTCTAGGGACATAGAAATCCCTCTTGGGACATAGAAATCCCTCTAGGGACATAGAAATCTCTCTCTCTAGGGACCTAGAAATCCCTCTAGGGACCTAGAAATCCCTCTAGGGACATAGAAATCCCTCTAGGGACATTGAAATCCCTCTAGGGACATAGAAATCTATCCCTCTAGGGACATAGAAATCCCTCTAGGGACATAGAAATCCCTCTTGGGACATAGAAATCCCTCTAGCGACATAGAAATCTATCCCTCTAGGGACATAGAAATCCCTCTAGGGACATAGTAATCTATCCCTCTAGGGACATAGAAATCCCTCTAGGGACCTAGAAATCCCTCTGGGACATAGAAATCCCTCTAGGGACCTAGAAATCCCTCTTGGGACATAGAAATCCCTCTAGGGAAATAGAAATCACTCTAGGGACATAGAAATCCCTCTTGGGACATAGAAATCCCTCTTGGGACATAGAAATCCCTCTTGGGACCTAGAAATCCCTCTAGGGACATAGAAATCTATCCCTCTAGGGACATAGAAATCCCTCTAGGGACATAGAAATCCCTCTAGCGACATAGAAATCCCTCTAGGGACATTGAAATCCCTCTAGGGACCTAGAAATCTATCCCTCTAGGGACCTAGAAATCCCTCTAGCGACATAGAAATCCCTCTAGGGACCTAGAAATCCCTCTAGGGACATTGAAATCCCTCTAGGGACCTAGAAATCTCTCTAGCGACATAGAAATCCCTCTGGGACATAGAAATCCCTCTAGGGACATAGAAATCCCTCTAGGGACATAGAAATCGATCCCTCTAGGGACATAGAATTCCCTCTTGGGACATAGAAATCCCTCTAGGGACATAGAAATCTCTCTCTCTAGGGACCTAGAAATCCCTCTAGGAACATAGAAATCCCTCTTGGGACATAGAAATCCCTCTAGCGACATAGAAATCTATCCCTCTAGGGACATAGAAATCCCTCTAGGGACATAGTAATCTATCCCTCTAGGGACATAGAAATCCCTCTAGGGACCTAGAAATCCCTCTGGGACATAGAAATCCCTCTAGGGACCTAGAAATCCCTCTTGGGACATAGAAATCCCTCTAGGGAAATAGAAATCCCTCTAGGGACATAGAAATCCCTCTTGGGACATAGAAATCCCTCTTGGGACATAGAAATCCCTCTTGGGACCTAGAAATCCCTCTAGGGACATAGAAATCTATCCCTCTAGGGACATAGAAATCCCTCTAGGGACATAGAAATCTATCCCTCTAGGGACATAGAAATCCCTCTAGGGACATAGAAATCCCTCTTGGGACATAGAAATCCCTCTAGCGACATAGAAATCTATCCCTCTAGGGACATAGAAATCCCTCTAGGGACATAGAAATCTATCCCTCTAGGGACATAGAAATCCCTCTAGGGACATAGAAATCTATCCCTCTAGGGACATAGAAATCCCTCTTGGGACATAGAAATCCCTCTAGGGACATAGAAATCTCTCTCTCTAGGGACCTAGAAATCCCTCTAGGGACCTAGAAATCCCTCTAGGGACATAGAAATCCCTCTAGGGACATAGAAATCCCTCTTGGGACATAGAAATCCCTCTAGCGACATAGAAATCCCTCTAGGGACATAGAAATCTCTCTCTCTAGGGACCTAGAATACCCTCTAGGGACCTAGAAATCCCTCTGGGACATAGAAATCCCTCTAGGGACATAGAAATCCCTCTAGGGACCTAGAAATCCCTCTAGGGACATAGAAATCTATCCCTCTAGGGACATAGAAATCCCTCTTGGGACATAGAAATCCCTCTAGGGACATAGAAATCCCTCTAGGGACCTAGAAATCCCTCTAGGGACATAGAAATCTATCCCTCTGGGGACATAGAAATCCCTCTTGGGACATAGAAATCCCTCTGGGACATAGAAATCTATCCCTCTAGGGACATAGAAATCCCTCTAGGGACCTAGAAATCCCTCTGGGACATAGAAATCCCTCTTGGGACATAGAAATCCCTCTTGGGACATAGAAATCCCTCTTGGGACCTAGAAATCCCTCTAGGGACATTGAAATCCCTCTAGGGACATAGAAATCTATCCCTCTAGGGACATAGAAATCCCTCTAGGGACATAGAAATCCCTCTAGGGACATAGAAATCCCTCTAGGGACATAGAAATCCCTCTTGGGACATAGAAATCTCTCTCTCTAGGGACCTAGAAATCCCTCTAGGGACATAGAAATCTCTCTCTCTAGGGACCTAGAAATCCCTCTAGGGACCTAGAAATCCCTCTAGGGACATAGAAATCCCTCTAGGGACATTGAAATCCCTCTAGGGACATAGAAATCTATCCCTCTAGGGACATAGAAATCCCTCTAGGGACATAGAAATCCCTCTTGGGACATAGAAATCCCTCTAGCGACATAGAAATCTATCCCTCTAGGGACATAGAAATCCCTCTAGGGACATAGTAATCTATCCCTCTAGGGACATAGAAATCCCTCTAGGGACCTAGAAATCCCTCTGGGACATAGAAATCCCTCTAGGGACCTAGAAATCCCTCTTGGGACATAGAAATCCCTCTAGGGAAATAGAAATCCCTCTAGGGACATAGAAATCCCTCTTGGGACATAGAAATCCCTCTTGGGACATAGAAATCCCTCTTGGGACCTAGAAATCCCTCTAGGGACATAGAAATCTATCCCTCTAGGGACATAGAAATCCCTCTAGGGACATTGAAATCCCTCTAGGGACCTAGAAATCTATCCCTCTAGGGACCTAGAAATCCCTCTAGCGACATAGAAATCCCTCTAGGGACCTAGAAATCCCTCTAGGGACATTGAAATCCCTCTAGGGACCTAGAAATCTCTCTAGCGACATAGATATCCCTCTGGGACATAGAAATCCCTCTAGGGACATAGAAATCCCTCTAGGGACATAGAAATCGATCCCTCTAGGGACATAGAAATCCCTCTTGGGACATAGAAATCCCTCTAGGGACATAGAAATCTCTCTCTCTAGGGACCTAGAAATCCCTCTAGGGACATAGAAATCCCTCTTGGGACATAGAAATCCCTCTAGCGACATAGAAATCTATCCCTCTAGGGACATAGAAATCCCTCTAGGGACATAGTAATCTATCCCTCTAGGGACATAGAAATCCCTCTAGGGACCTAGAAATCCCTCTGGGACATAGAAATCCCTCTAGGGACCTAGAAATCCCTCTTGGGACATAGAAATCCCTCTAGGGAAATAGAAATCCCTCTAGGGACATAGAAATCCCTCTTGGGACATAGAAATCCCTCTTGGGACATAGAAATCCCTCTTGGGACCTAGAAATCCCTCTAGGGACATAGAAATCTATCCCTCTAGGGACATAGAAATCCCTCTAGGGACATAGAAATCTATCCCTCTAGGGACATAGAAATCCCTCTAGGGACATAGAAATCCCTCTTGGGACATTGAAATCCCTCTAGGGACATAGAAATCTATCCCTCTAGGGACATAGAAATCCCTCTAGGGACATAGAAATCCCTCTTGGGACATAGAAATCCCTCTTGGGACATAGAAATCCCTCTTGGGACCTAGAAATCCCTCTAGGGACATTGAAATCCCTCTAGGGACATAGAAATCTATCCCTCTAGGGACATAGAAATCCCTCTAGGGACATAGAAATCCCTCTTGGGACATAGAAATCCCTCTAGCGACATAGAAATCCCTCTAGGGACATAGAAATCTCTCTCTCTAGGGACCTAGAATACCCTCTAGGGACCTAGAAATCCCTCTGGGACATAGAAATCCCTCTAGGGACATAGAAATCCCTCTAGGGACCTAGAAATCCCTCTAGGGACATAGAAATCTATCCCTCTAGGGACATAGAAATCCCTCTTGGGACATAGAAATCCCTCTAGGGACATAGAAATCCCTCTAGGGACCTAGAAATCCCTCTAGGGACATAGAAATCTATCCCTCTGGGGACATAGAAATCCCTCTTGGGACATAGAAATCCCTCTTGGGACATAGAAATCCCTCTTGGGACCTAGAAATCCCTCTAGGGACATTGAAATCCCTCTAGCGACATAGAAATCTATCCCTCTAGGGACATAGAAATCCCTCTAGGGACATAGAAATCCCTCTAGGGACATAGAAATCCCTCTAGGGACATAGAAATCCCTCTTGGGACATAGAAATCTCTCTCTCTAGGGACCTAGAAATCCCTCTAGGGACCTAGAAATCCCTCTAGGGACATAGAAATCCCTCTAGGGACATAGAAATCTATCCCTCTAGGGACATAGAAATCCCTCTTGGGACATAGAAATCCCTCTAGGGACCTAGAAATCCCTCTAGCGACATAGAAATCCCTCTAGCGACATAGAAATCCCTCTAGGGACATAGAAATCTCTCTCTCTAGGGACCTAGAAATCCCTCTAGGGACATAGAAATCCCTCTAGGGACCTAGAAATCTCTCTAGGGACATAGAAATCCCTCTAGGGACATAGAAATCTATCTCTCTAGGGACCTAGAAATCCCTCTAGGGACATAGAAATCCCTCTAGGGACATAGAAATCCCTCTAGGGACCTAGAAATCCCTCCTAAAACTCCAGATATCCCTCTCAAAACCCAAGATAACAGTTACATTTCTACCAGTTACCTTGGATAACCTTACATTTTTGACAGACATCATTGTTTGTTTACTAGTCTGTTCGAGCGTTGTTGTGTTTGTTGCTCAGTTGTTCTTTGTTAATAATACAAGATAATGTCGATATTTTGTTGTTTGGTGTTTCTTAGTTATACGACAATGCTTATTTGGGATTTGGCAAGAACCGAGGAAGATGCAATTCATTTTTGCCAGGAGAAAAACATTTTGCAGAAAAATAGGAAATGTAGGGATAGAGACTCTTTTCAATCCATGTTGAACTGTATAGCAACCCATTTTCCACCGAAATGCGATTGAATGTTAAGTTTTTAAATAATTTTTTGAATTTTAAATATTTTATATATGTTGCATTATTTTACATCCTACACTTATTATTTATGATTAAATATACTTATTATTTATTTATTATACTTTATACTAGTTTTAGATAATTATTTTAATTTTAAATCGTTTATATATTGGAGTATTTATTGATCTCATTATTTTATTTATTTACATTATATACCAAATTATTTTATAATATGTTATATATTCAATTATATTGTTATTACTTCGATTTATGTATTTCCATTATTATTACTCTATTTATTGATCTCGTTATTATATTTATTTACATTATATACAACATTATTTTATAACATGTTATATATTTAATTATATTGTTATTACTTCGATTTATTTATTTCCAATATTATTACATTCCTATTTTGAAAGGTTATCCAAGGTAACCGTCTCTAGGGACATAGAAATCCCTCTTGGGACATAGAAATCCCTCTTGGGACATAGAAATCCCTCTTGGGACCTAGAAATCCCTCTAGGGACATAGAAATCTATCCCTCTAGGGACATAGAAATCCCTCTAGGGACATAGAAATCCCTCTAGCGACATAGAAATCCCTCTAGGGACATTGAAATCCCTCTAGGGACCTAGAAATCTATCCCTCTAGGGACCTAGAAATCACTCTAGCGACATAGAAATCCCTCTAGCGACATAGAAATCCCTCTAGGGACCTAGAAATCCCTCTGGGACATAGAAATCCCTCTAGGGACATAGAAATCCCTCTAGGGACATAGAAATCTATCCCTCTAGGGACATAGAAATCCCTCTTGGGACATAGAAATCCCTCTAGGGACATAGAAATCTCTCTCTCTAAGGACCTAGAAATCCCACTAGGGACATAGAAATCCCTCTTGGGACATAGAAATCCCTCTAGCGACATAGAAATCTATCCCTCTAGGGACATAGAAATCCCTCTAGGGACATAGTAATCTATCCCTCTAGGGACATAGAAATCCCTCTAGGGACCTAGAAATCCCTCTGGGAGATAGAAATCCCTCTAGGGACCTAGAAATCCCTCTTGGGACATAGAAATCCCTCTAGGGAAATAGAAATCCCTCTAGGGACATAGAAATCCCTCTTGGGACATAGAAATCCCTCTTGGGACATAGAATTCCCTCTTGGGACCTAGAAATCCCTCTAGGGACATAGAAATCTATCCCTCTAGGGACATAGAAATCCCTCTAGGGACATAGAAATCTATCCCTCTAGGGACATAGAAATCCCTCTAGGGACATAGAAATCCCTCTTGGGACATAGAAATCCCTCTAGGGACATAGAAATCTATCCCTCTAGGGACATAGAAATCCCTCTAGGGACATAGAAATCCCTCTAGGGACATCCTAGAAATCCCTCTAGGGACATTGAAATCCCTCTAGGGACATAGAAATCTATCCCTCTAGGGACATAGAAATCCCTCTAGGGACCTAGAAATCCCTCTGGGACATAGAAATCCCTCTAGGGACCTAGAAATCTCTCTCTCTAGGGACCTAGAATACCCTCTAGGGACCTAGAAATCCCTCTGGGACCTAGAAATCCCTCTAGGGACATTGAAATCCCTCTAGGGACCTAGAAATCTCTCTAGCGACATAGAAATCCCTCTGGGACATAGAAATCCCTCTAGGGACATAGAAATCCCTCTAGGGACATAGAAATCTATCCCTCTAGGGACATAGAAATCCCTCTTGGGACATAGAAATCCCTCTAGGGACATAGAAATCTCTCTCTCTAGGGACCTAGAAATCCCTCTAGGGACCTAGAAATCCCTCTAGGGACATAGAAATCCCTCTAGGGACATTGAAATCCCTCTAGGGACATAGAAATCTATCCCTCTAGGGACATAGAAATCCCTCTAGGGACATAGAAATCCCTCTTGGGACCTAGAAATCCCTCTAGGGACATAGAAATCTATCCCTCTAGGGACATAGAAATCCCTCTAGGGACATAGTAATCTATCCCTCTAGGGACATAGAAATCCCTCTAGGGACATAGAAATCCCTCTAGCGACATAGAAATCCCTCTAGGGACATTGAAATCCCTCTAGGGACCTAGAAATCTATCCCTCTAGGGACCTAGAAATCCCTCTAGCGACATAGAAATCCCTCTAGGGACATAGAAATCTATCCCTCTAGGGACATAGAAATCCCTCTAGGGACATAGAAATCCCTCTAGGGACATCCTAGAAATCCCTCTAGGGACATTGAAATCCCTCTAGGGACATAGAAATCTATCCCTCTAGGGACATAGAAATCCCTCTAGGGACCTAGAAATCCCTCTGGGACATAGAAATCCCTCTAGGGACCTAGAAATCTCTCTCTCTAGGGACCTAGAATACCCTCTAGGGACCTAGAAATCCCTCTGGGACCTAGAAATCCCTCTAGGGACATTGAAATCCCTCTAGGGACCTAGAAATCTCTCTAGCGACATAGAAATCCCTCTGGGACATAGAAATCCCTCTAGGGACATAGAAATCCCTCTAGGGACATAGAAATCTATCCCTCTAGGGACATAGAAATCCCTCTTGGGACATAGAAATCCCTCTAGGGACATAGAAATCTCTCTCTCTAGGGACCTAGAAATCCCTCTAGGGACCTAGAAATCCCTCTAGGGACATAGAAATCCCTCTAGGGACATTGAAATCCCTCTAGGGACATAGAAATCTATCCCTCTAGGGACATAGAAATCCCTCTAGGGACATAGAAATCCCTCTTGGGACATAGAAATCCCTCTAGCGACATAGAAATCTATCCCTCTAGGGACATAGAAATCCCTCTAGGGACATAGTAATCTATCCCTCTAGGGACATAGAAATCCCTCTAGGGACATAGAAATCCCTCTAGCGACATAGAAATCCCTCTAGGGACATTGAAATCCCTCTAGGGACCTAGAAATCTATCCCTCTAGGGACCTAGAAATCCCTCTAGCGACATAGAAATCCCTCTAGCGACATAGAAATCCCTCTAGGGACCTAGAAATCCCTCTGGGACATAGAAATCCCTCTAGGGACATAGAAATCCCTCTAGGGACATAGAAATCTATCCCTCTAGGGACATAGAAATCCCTCTTGGGACATAGAAATCCCTCTAGGGACATAGAAATCTCTCTCTCTAGGGACCTAGAAATCCCTCTAGGGACATAGAAATCCCTCTTGGGACATAGAAATCCCTCTAGCGACATAGAAATCTATCCCTCTAGGGACATAGAAATCCCTCTAGGGACATAGTAATCTATCCCTCTAGGGACATAGAAATCCCTCTAGGGACCTAGAAATCCCTCTGGGACATAGAAATCCCTCTAGGGACCTAGAAATCCCTCTTGGGACATAGAAATCCCTCTAGGGAAATAGAAATCCCTCTAGGGACATAGAAATCCCTCTTGGGACATAGAAATCCCTCTTGGGACATAGAAATCCCTCTTGGGACCTAGAAATCCCTCTAGGGACATAGAAATCTATCCCTCTAGGGACATAGAAATCCCTCTAGGGACATAGAAATCTATCCCTCTAGGGACATAGAAATCCCTCTAGGGACATAGAAAACCCTCTTGGACATAGAAATCCCTCTAGCGACATAAAAATCTATCCCTCTAGGGACATAGAAATCCCTCTAGGGACATAGAAATCTATCCCTCTAGGGACATAGAAATCCCTCTAGGGACATAGAAATCCCTCTAGGGACATCCTAGAAATCCCTCTAGGGACATTGAAATCCCTCTAGGGACATAGAAATCTATCCCTCTAGGGACATAGAAATCCCTCTAGGGACCTAGAAATCCCTCTGGGACATAGAAATCCCTCTAGGGACCTAGAAATCTCTCTCTCTAGGGACCTAGAATACCCTCTAGGGACCTAGAAATCCCTCTGGGACCTAGAAATCCCTCTAGGGACATTGAAATCCTTCTAGGGACCTAGAAATCTCTCTAGCGACATAGAAATCCCTCTGGGACATAGAAATCCCTCTAGGGACATAGAAATCCCTCTAGGGACATAGAAATCTATCCCTCTAGGGACATAGAAATCCCTCTTGGGACATAGAAATCCCTCTAGGGACATAGAAATCTCTCTCTCTAGGGACCTAGAAATCCCTCTAGGGACCTAGAAATCCCTCTAGGGACATTGAAATCCCTCTAGGGACCTAGAAATCTCTCTAGCGACATAGAAATCCCTCTGGGACATAGAAATCCCTCTAGGGACATAGAAATCCCTCTAGGGACATAGAAATCGATCCCTCTAGGGACATAGAAATCCCTCTTGGGACATAGAAATCCCTCTAGGGACATAGAAATCTCTCTCTCTAGGGACCTAGAAATCCCTCTAGGGACATAGAAATCCCTCTTGGGACATAGAAATCCCTCTAGCGACATAGAAATCTATCCCTCTAGGGACATAGAAATCCCTCTAGGGACATAGTAATCTATCCCTCTAGGGACATAGAAATCCCTCTAGGGACCTAGAAATCCCTCTGGGACATAGAAATCCCTCTAGGGACCTAGAAATCCCTCTTGGGACATAGAAATCCCTCTAGGGAAATAGAAATCCCTCTAGGGACATAGAAATCCCTCTTGGGACATAGAAATCCCTCTTGGGACATAGAAATCCCTCTTGGGACCTAGAAATCCCTCTAGGGACATAGAAATCTATCCCTCTAGGGACATAGAAATCCCTCTAGGGACATAGAAATCTATCCCTCTAGGGACATAGAAATCCCTCTAGGGACATAGAAATCCCTCTTGGGACATAGAAATCCCTCTAGCGACATAGAAATATATCCCTCTAGGGACATAGAAATCCCTCTAGGGACATAGAAATCTATCCCTCTAGGGACATAGAAATCCCTCTAGGGACATAGAAATCTATCCCTCTAGGGACATAGAAATCCCTCTTGGGACATAGAAATCCCTCTAGGGACATAGAAATCTCTCTCTCTAGGGACCTAGAAATCCCTCTAGGGACCTAGAAATCCCTCTAGGGACATAGAAATCCCTCTAGGGACATAGAAATCCCTCTTGGGACATAGAAATCCCTCTAGCGACATAGAAATCCCTCTAGGGACATAGAAATCTCTCTCTCTAGGGACCTAGAATACCCTCTAGGGACCTAGAAATCCCTCTGGGACATAGAAATCCCTCTAGGGACATAGAAATCCCTCTAGGGACCTAGAAATCCCTCTAGGGACATAGAAATCTATCCCTCTAGGGACATAGAAATCCCTCTTGGGACATAGAAATCCCTCTAGGGACATAGAAATCCCTCTAGGGACCTAGAAATCCCTCTAGGGACATAGAAATCTATCCCTCTGGGGACATAGAAATCCCTCTTGGGACATAGAAATCCCTCTGGGACATAGAAATCTATCCCTCTAGGGACATAGAAATCCCTCTAGGGACCTAGAAATCCCTCTGGGACATAGAAATCCCTCTTGGGACATAGAAATCCCTCTTGGGACATAGAAATCCCTCTTGGGACCTAGAAATCCCTCTAGGGACATTGAAATCCCTCTAGGGACATAGAAATCTATCCCTCTAGGGACATAGAAATCCCTCTAGGGACATAGAAATCCCTCTAGGGACATAGAAATCCCTCTTGGGACATAGAAATCTCTCTCTCTAGGGACCTAGAAATCCCTCTAGGGACCTAGAAATCCCTCTAGGGACATAGAAATCCCTCTAGGGACATAGAAATCTATCCCTCTAGGGACATAGAAATCCCTCTTGGGACATAGAAATCCCTCTAGGGACCTAGAAATCCCTCTAGCGACATAGAAATCCCTCTAGCGACATAGAAATCCCTCTAGGGACATAGAAATCTCTCTCTCTAGGGACCTAGAAATCCCTCTAGGGACATAGAAATCCCTCTAGGGACCTAGAAATCTCTCTAGGGACATAGAAATCCCTCTAGGGACATAGAAATCTATCTCTCTAGGGACCTAGAAATCCCTCTAGGGACATAGAAATCCCTCTAGGGACATAGAAATCCCTCTAGGGACCTAGAAATCCCTCCTAAAACTCCAGATATCCCTCTCAAAACCCAAGATAACAGTTACATTTCTACCAGTTACCTTGGATAACCTTACATTTTTGACAGACATCATTGTTTGTTTACTAGTCTGTTCGAGCGTTGTTGTGTTTGTTGCTCAGTTGTTCTTTGTTAATAATACAAGATAATGTCGATATTTTGTTGTTTGGTGTTTCTTAGTTATACGACAATGCTTATTTGGGATTTGGCAAGAACCGAGGAAGATGCAATTCATTTTTGCCAGGAGAAAAACATTTTGCAGAAAAATAGGAAATGTAGGGATAGAGACTCTTTTCAATCCATGTTGAACTGTATAGCAACCCATTTTCCACCGAAATGCGATTGAATGTTATGTTTTTAAATAATTTTTTGAATTTTAAATATTTTATATATGTTGCATTATTTTACATCCTACACTTATTATTTATGATTAAATATACTTATTATTTATTTATTATACTTTATACTAGTTTTAGATAATTATTTTAATTTTAAATCGTTTATATATTGGAGTATTTATTGATCTCATTATTTTATTTATTTACATTATATACCAAATTATTTTATAATATGTTATATATTCAATTATATTGTTATTACTTCGATTTATGTATTTCCATTATTATTACTCTATTTATTGATCTCGTTATTATATTTATTTACATTATATACAACATTATTTTATAACATGTTATATATTTAATTATATTGTTATTACTTCGATTTATTTATTTCCAATATTATTACATTCCTATTTTGAAAGGTTATCCAAGGTAACCGTCTCTAGGGACATAGAAATCCCTCTTGGGACATAGAAATCCCTCTTGGGACATAGAAATCCCTCTTGGGACCTAGAAATCCCTCTAGGGACATAGAAATCTATCCCTCTAGGGACATAGAAATCCCTCTAGGGACATAGAAATCCCTCTAGCGACATAGAAATCCCTCTAGGGACATTGAAATCCCTCTAGGGACCTAGAAATCTATCCCTCTAGGGACCTAGAAATCCCTCTAGCGACATAGAAATCCCTCTAGCGACATAGAAATCCCTCTAGGGACCTAGAAATCCCTCTGGGACATAGAAATCCCTCTAGGGACATAGAAATCCCTCTAGGGACATAGAAATCTATCCCTCTAGGGACATAGAAATCCCTCTTGGGACATAGAAATCCCTCTAGGGACATAGAAATCTCTCTCTCTAGGGACCTAGAAATCCCTCTAGGGACATAGAAATCCCTCTTGGGACATAGAAATCCCTCTAGCGACATAGAAATCTATCCCTCTAGGGACATAGAAATCCCTCTAGGGACATAGTAATCTATCCCTCTAGGGACATAGAAATCCCTCTAGGGACCTAGAAATCCCTCTGGGACATAGAAATCCCTCTAGGGACCTAGAAATCCCTCTTGGGACATAGAAATCCCTCTAGGGAAATAGAAATCCCTCTAGGGACATAGAAATCCCTCTTGGGACATAGAAATCCCTCTAGCGACATAGAAATCCCTCTAGGGACCTAGAAATCCCTCTGGGACATAGAAATCCCTCTAGGGACATAGAACTCCCTCTAGGGACATAGAAATCTATCCCTCTAGGGACATAGAAATCCCTCTAGGGACATAGAAATCCCTCTAGCGACATAGAAATCCCTCTAGGGACATTGAAATCCCTCTACGGACCTAGAAATCTATCCCTCTAGGGACCTAGAAATCCCTCTAGCGACATAGAAATCCCTCTAGCGACATAGAAATCCCTCTAGGGACCTAGAAATCCCTCTGGGACATAGAAATCCCTCTAGGGACATAGAAATCCCTCTAGGGACATAGAAATCTATCCCTCTAGGGACATAGAAATCCCTCTTGGGACATAGAAATCCCTCTAGGGACATAGAAATCTCTCTCTCTAGGGACCTAGAAATCCCTCTAGGGACATAGAAATCCCTCTTGGGACATAGAAATCCCTCTAGCGACATAGAAATCTATCCCTCTAGGGACATAGAAATCCCTCTAGGGACATAGTAATCTATCCCTCTAGGGACATAGAAATCCCTCTAGGGACCTAGAAATCCCTCTGGGACATAGAAATCCCTCTAGGGACCTAGAAATCCCTCTTGGGACATAGAAATCCCTCTAGGGAAATAGAAATCCCTCTAGGGACATAGAAATCCCTCTTGGGACATAGAAATCCCTCTAGCGACATAGAAATCTATCCCTCTAGGGACATAGAAATCCCTCTAGGGACATAGAAATCTATCCCTCTAGGGACATAGAAATCCCTCTAGGGACATAGAAATCCCTCTTGGGACATAGAAATCCCTCTAGCGACATAGAAATCTATCCCTCTAGGGACATAGAAATCCCTCTAGGGACATAGAAATCTATCCCTCTAGGGACATAGAAATCCCTCTAGGGACATAGAAATCCCTCTAGGGACATAGAAATCCCTCTAGGGACATCCTAGAAATCCCTCTAGGGACATTGAAATCCCTCTAGGGACATAGAAATCTATCCCTCTAGGGACATAGAAATCCCTCTAGGGACATAGAAATCCCTCTTGGGACATAGAAATCCCTCTAGCGACATAGAAATCTATCCCTCTAGGGACATAGAAATCCCTCTAGGGACATAGAAATCTATCCCTCTAGAGACATAGAAATCCCTCTAGGGACCTAGAAATCCCTCTGGGACATAGAAATCCCTCTAGGGACCTAGAAATCCCTCTTGGGACATAGAAATCCCTCTAGGGAAATAGAAATCCCTCTAGGGACATAGAAATCTATCCCTCTAGGGACCTAGAAATCCCTCTAGCGACATAGAAATCCCTCTAGGGACATTGAAATCCCTCTAGGGACCTAGAAATCTATCCCTCTAGGGACCTAGAAATCCCTCTAGCGACATAGAAATCCCTCTAGGGACCTAGAAATCCCTCTAGGGACATTGAAATCCCTCTAGGGACCTAGAAATCCCTCTAGGGACATAGAAATCTATCCCTCTAGGGACATAGAAATCCCTCTAGGGACCTAGAAATCCCTCTAGGGACATTGAAATCCCTCTAGGGACATAGAAATCTATCCCTCTAGGGACATAGAAATCCCTCTAGGGACATAGAAATCCCTCTAGCGACATAGAAATCCCTCTAGGGACCTAGAAATCCCTCTAGGGACATTGAAATCCCTCTAGGGACCTAGAAATCTCTCTAGCGACATAGAAATCCCTCTGGGACATAGAAATCCCTCTAGGGACATAGAAATCCCTCTAGGGACATAGAAATCTATCCCTCTAGGGACATAGAAATCCCTCTTGGGACATAGAAATCCCTCTAGGGACATAGAAATCTCTCTCTCTAGGGACCTAGAAATCCCTCTAGGGACCTAGAAATCCCTCTAGGGACATAGAAATCCCTCTAGGGACATCCTAGAACTCCCTCTAGGGACATTAAAATCCCTCTAGGGACATAGAAATCTATCCCTCTAGGGACATAGAAATCCCTCTAGGGACATAGAAATCCCTCTTGGGACATAGAAATCCCTCTAGCGACATAGAAATCTATCCCTCTAGGGACATAGAAATCCCTCTAGGGACATAGTAATCTATCCCTCTAGGGACATAGAAATCCCTCTAGGGACCTAGAAATCCCTCTGGGACATAGAAATCCCTCTAGGGACCTAGAAATCCCTCTTGGGACATAGAAATCCCTCTAGGGAAATAGAAATCCCTCTAGGGACATAGAAATCCCTCTTGGGACATAGAAATCCCTCTTGGGACATAGAAATCCCTCTTGGGACCTAGAAATCCCTCTAGGGACATAGAAATCTATCCGTCTAGGGACATAGAAATCCCTCTAGGGACATAGAAATCCCTCTAGCGACATAGAAATCCCTCTAGGGACATAGAAATCCCTCTTGGAACATAGAAATCCCTCTTGGGACATAGAAATCCCTCTTGGGACCTAGAAATCCCTCTAGGGACATAGAAATCTATCCCTCTAGGGACATAGAAATCCCTCTAGGGACATAGAAATCCCTCTAGCGACATAGAAATCCCTCTAGGGACATTGAAATCCCTCTAGGGACCTAGAAATCTATCCCTCTAGGGACCTAGAAATCCCTCTAGCGACATAGAAATCCCTCTAGCGACATAGAAATCCCTCTAGGGACCTAGAAATCCCTCTAGGGACATTGAAATCCCTCTAGGGACCTAGAAATCTCTCTAGCGACATAGAAATCCCTCTGGGACATAGAAATCCCTCTAGGGACATAGAAATCCCTCTAGGGACATAGAAATCTATCCCTCTAGGGACATAGAAATCCCTCTTGGGACATAGAAATCCCTCTAGGGACATAGAAATTTCTCTCTCTAGGGACCTAGAAATCCCTCTAGGGACCTAGAAATCCCTCTAGGGACATAGAAATCCCTCTAGGGACATAGAAATCCCTCTAGGGACATCCTAGAAATCCCTCTAGGGACATTGAAATCTCTCTAGCGACATAGAAATCCCTCTGGGACATAGAAATCCCTCTAGGGACATAGAAATCCCTCTAGGGACATAGAAATCGATCCCTCTAGGGACATAGAAATCCCTCTTGGGACATAGAAATCCCTCTAGGGACATAGAAATCTCTCTCTCTAGGGACCTAGAAATCCCTCTAGGGACATAGAAATCCCTCTTGGGACATAGAAATCCCTCTAGCGACATAGAAATCTATCCCTCTAGGGACATAGAAATCCCTCTAGGGACATAGTAATCTATCCCTCTAGGGACATAGAAATCCCTCTAGGGACCTAGAAATCCCTCTGGGACATAGAAATCCCTCTAGGGACCTAGAAATCCCTCTTGGGACATAGAAATCCCTCTTGGGACCTAGAAATCCCTCTAGGGACATAGAAATCTATCCCTCTAGGGACATAGAAATCCCTCTAGGGACATAGAAATCCCTCTAGCGACATAGAAATCCCTCTAGGGACATTGAAATCCCTCTAGGGACCTAGAAATCTATCCCTCTAGGGACCTAGAAATCCCTCTAGCGACATAGAAATCCCTCTAGGGACCTAGAAATCCCTCTAGGGACATTGAAATCCCTCTAGGGACCTAGAAATCTCTCTAGCGACATAGAAATCCCTCTGGGACATAGAAATCCCTCTAGGGACATAGAAATCCCTCTAGGGACATAGAAATCGATCCCTCTAGGGACATAGAAATCCCTCTTGGGACATAGAAATCCCTCTAGGGACATAGAAATCTCTCTCTCTAGGGACCTAGAAATCCCTCTAGGGACATAGAAATCCCTCTAGGGACCTAGAAATCCCTCTGGGACATAGAAATCCCTCTAGGGACCTAGAAATCCCTCTTGGGACATAGAAATCCCTCTAGGGAAATAGAAATCCCTCTAGGGACATAGAAATCCCTCTTGGGACATAGAAATCCCTCTTGGGACATAGAAATCCCTCTTGGGACCTAGAAATCCCTCTAGGGACATAGAAATCTATCCGTCTAGGGACATAGAAATCCCTCTAGGGACATAGAAATCCCTCTAGCGACATAGAAATCCCTCTAGGGACATAGAAATCCCTCTTGGAACATAGAAATCCCTCTTGGGACATAGAAATCCCTCTTGGGACCTAGAAATCCCTCTAGGGACATAGAAATCTATCCCTCTAGGGACATAGAAATCCCTCTAGGGACATAGAAATCCCTCTAGCGACATAGAAATCCCTCTAGGGACATTGAAATCCCTCTAGGGACCTAGAAATCTATCCCTCTAGGGACCTAGAAATCCCTCTAGCGACATAGAAATCCCTCTAGCGACATAGAAATCCCTCTAGGGACCTAGAAATCCCTCTAGGGACATTGAAATCCCTCTAGGGACCTAGAAATCTCTCTAGCGACATAGAAATCCCTCTGGGACATAGAAATCCCTCTAGGGACCTAGAAATCCCTCTGGGACATAGAAATCCCTCTAGGGACCTAGAAATCCCTCTTGGGACATAGAAATCCCTCTAGGGAAATAGAAATCCCTCTAGGGACATAGAAATCCCTCTTGGGACATAGAAATCCCTCTTGGGACATAGAAATCCCTCTTGGGACCTAGAAATCCCTCTAGGGACATAGAAATCTATCCGTCTAGGGACATAGAAATCCCTCTAGGGACATAGAAATCCCTCTAGCGACATAGAAATCCCTCTAGGGACATAGAAATCCCTCTTGGAACATAGAAATCCCTCTTGGGACATAGAAATCCCTCTTGGGACCTAGAAATCCCTCTAGGGACATAGAAATCTATCCCTCTAGGGACATAGAAATCCCTCTAGGGACATAGAAATCCCTCTAGCGACATAGAAATCCCTCTAGGGACATTGAAATCCCTCTAGGGACCTAGAAATCTATCCCTCTAGGGACCTAGAAATCCCTCTAGCGACATAGAAATCCCTCTAGCGACATAGAAATCCCTCTAGGGACCTAGAAATCCCTCTAGGGACATTGAAATCCCTCTAGGGACCTAGAAATCTCTCTAGCGACATAGAAATCCCTCTGGGACATAGAAATCCCTCTAGGGACATAGAAATCCCTCTAGGGACATAGAAATCTATCCCTCTAGGGACATAGAAATCCCTCTTGGGACATAGAAATCCCTCTAGGGACATAGAAATTTCTCTCTCTAGGGACCTAGAAATCCCTCTAGGGACCTAGAAATCCCTCTAGGGACATAGAAATCCCTTTAGGGACATCCTAGAAATCCCTCTAGGGACATTGAAATCTCTCTAGCGACATAGAAATCCCTCTGGGACATAGAAATCCCTCTAGGGACATAGAAATCCCTCTAGGGACATAGAAATCGATCCCTCTAGGGACATAGAAATCCCTCTTGGGACATAGAAATCCCTCTAGGGACATAGAAATCTCTCTCTCTAGGGACCTAGAAATCCCTCTAGGGACATAGAAATCCCTCTTGGGACATAGAAATCCCTCTAGCGACATAGAAATCTATCCCTCTAGGGACATAGAAATCCCTCTAGGGACATAGTAATCTATCCCTCTAGGGACATAGAAATCCCTCTAGGGACCTAGAAATCCCTCTGGGACATAGAAATCCCTCTAGGGACCTAGAAATCCCTCTTGGGACATAGAAATCCCTCTTGGGACCTAGAAATCCCTCTAGGGACATAGAAATCTATCCCTCTAGGGACATAGAAATCCCTCTAGGGACATAGAAATCCCTCTAGCGACATAGAAATCCCTCTAGGGACATTGAAATCCCTCTAGGGACCTAGAAATCTATCCCTCTAGGGACCTAGAAATCCCTCTAGCGACATAGAAATCCCTCTAGGGACCTAGAAATCCCTCTACGGACATTGAAATCCCTCTAGGGACCTAGAAATCTCTCTAGCGACATAGAAATCCCTCTGGGACATAGAAATCCCTCTAGGGACATAGAAATCCCTCTAGGGACATAGAAATCGATCCCTCTAGGGACATAGAAATCCCTCTTGGGACATAGAAATCCCTCTAGGGACATAGAAATCTCTCTCTCTAGGGACCTAGAAATCCCTCTAGGGACATAGAAATCCCTCTAGGGACCTAGAAATCCCTCTGGGACATAGAAATCCCTCTAGGGACCTAGAAATCCCTCTTGGGACATAGAAATCCCTCTAGGGAAATAGAAATCCCTCTAGGGACATAGAAATCCCTCTTGGGACATAGAAATCCCTCTTGGGACATAGAAATCCCTCTTGGGACCTAGAAATCCCTCTAGGGACATAGAAATCTATCCGTCTAGGGACATAGAAATCCCTCTAGGGACATAGAAATCCCTCTAGCGACATAGAAATCCCTCTAGGGACATAGAAATCCCTCTTGGAACATAGAAATCCCTCTTGGGACATAGAAATCCCTCTTGGGACCTAGAAATCCCTCTAGGGACATAGAAATCTATCCCTCTAGGGACATAGAAATCCCTCTAGGGACATAGAAATCCCTCTAGCGACATAGAAATCCCTCTAGGGACATTGAAATCCCTCTAGGGACCTAGAAATCTATCCCTCTAGGGACCTAGAAATCCCTCTAGCGACATAGAAATCCCTCTAGCGACATAGAAATCCCTCTAGGGACCTAGAAATCCCTCTAGGGACATTGAAATCCCTCTAGGGACCTAGAAATCTCTCTAGCGACATAGAAATCCCTCTGGGACATAGAAATCCCTCTAGGGACATAGAAATCCCTCTAGGGACATAGAAATCTATCCCTCTAGGGACATAGAAATCCCTCTTGGGACATAGAAATCCCTCTAGGGACATAGAAATTTCTCTCTCTAGGGACCTAGAAATCCCTCTAGGGACCTAGAAATCCCTCTAGGGACATAGAAATCCCTCTAGGGACATCCTAGAAATCCCTCTAGGGACATTGAAATCCCTCTAGGGACATAGAAATCTATCCCTCTAGGGACATAGAAATCCCTCTAGGGACATAGAAATCCCTCTTGGGACATAGAAATCCCTCTAGCGACATAGAAATCTATCCCTCTAGGGACATAGAAATCCCTCTAGGGACATAGAAATCTATCCCTCTAGGGACATAGAAATCCCTCTAGGGACCTAGAAATCCCTCTGGGACATAGAAATCCCTCTAGGGACCTAGAAATCCCTCTTGGGACATAGAAATCCCTCTAGGGAAATAGAAATCCCTCTAGGGACATAGAAATCTATCCCTCTAGGGACCTAGAAATCCCTCTAGCGACATAGAAATCCCTCTAGGGACATTGACATCCCTCTAGGGACCTAGAAATCTATCCCTCTAGGGACCTAGAAATCCCTCTAGCGACATAGAAATCCCTCTAGGGACCTAGAAATCCCTCTAGGGACATTGAAATCCCTCTAGGGACCTAGAAATCTCTCTAGCGACATAGAAATCCCTCTGGGACATAGAAATCCCTCTAGGGACATAGAAATCCCTCTAGGGACATAGAAATCTATCCCTCTAGGGACATAGAAATCCCTCTTGGGACATAGAAATCCCTCTAGGGACATAGAAATCTCTCTCTCTAGGGACCTAGAAATCCCTCTAGGGACATAGAAATCCCTCTAGGGACATAGAAATCCCTCTTGGGACATAAAAATCCCTCTAGGGACATAGAAATCCCTCTAGGGACATAGAAATCTATCCCTCTAGGGACATAGAAATCCCTCTAGGGACATAGAAATCCCTCTAGGGACATAGAAATCCCTCTAGGGACATAGAAATCTCTCTCTCTAGGGACCTAGAATACCCTCTAGGGACCTAGAAATCCCTCTGGGACATAGAAATCCCTCTAGGGACATAGAAATCCCTCTAGGGACCTAGAAATCCCTCTAGGGACATAGAAATCTATCCCTCTAGGGACATAGAAATCCCTCTTGGGACATAGAAATCCCTCTAGCGACATCGAAATCTATCCCTCTAGGGACATAGAAATCCCTCTAGGGACATAGAAATCTATCCATCTAGGGACATAGAAATCCCTCTAGGGACATAGAAATCTATCCCTCTAGGGACATAGAAATCCCTCTAGGGACCTAGAAATCCCTCTGGGACATAGAAATCCCTCTAGGGACCTAGAAATCTCTCTCTCTAGGGACCTAGAATACCCTCTAGGGACCTAGAAATCCCTCAGGGACCTAGAAATCCCTCTAGGGACATTGAAATCCCTCTAGGGACCTAGAAATCTCTCTAGCGACATAGAAATCCCTCTGGGACATAGAAATCCCTCTAGGGACATAGAAATCCCTCTAGGGACATAGAAATCTATCCCTCTAGGGACATAGAAATCCCTCTTGGGACATAGAAATCCCTCTAGGGACATAGAAATCTCTCTCTCTAGGGACCTAGAAATCCCTCTAGGGACCTAGAAATCCCTCTAGGGACATAGAAATCCCTCTAGGGACATTGAAATCCCTCTAGGGACATAGAAATCTATCCCTCTAGGGACATAGAAATCCCTCTAGGGACATAGAAATCCCTCTTGGGACATAGAAATCCCTCTAGCGACATAGAAATCTATCCCTCTAGGGACATAGAAATCCCTCTAGGGACATAGTAATCTATCCCTCTAGGGACATAGAAATCCCTCTAGGGACCTAGAAATCCCTCTGGGACATAGAAATCCCTCTAGGGACCTAGAAATCCCTCTTGGGACATAGAAATCCCTCTAGGGAAATAGAAATCCCTCTAGGGACATAGAAATCCCTCTTGGGACATAGAAATCCCTCTTGGGACATAGAAATCCCTCTTGGGACCTAGAAATCCCTCTAGGGACATAGAAATCTATCCCTCTAGGGACATAGAAATCCCTCTAGGGACATAGAAATCCCTCTAGCGACATAGAAATCCCTCTAGGGACATTGAAATCCCTCTAGGGACCTAGAAATCTATCCCTCTAGGGACCTAGAAATCCCTCTAGCGACATAGAAATCCCTCTAGGGACCTAGAAATCCCTCTAGGGACATTGAAATCCCTCTAGGGACCTAGAAATCTCTCTAGCGACATAGAAATCCCTCTGGGACATAGAAATCCCTCTAGGGACATAGAAATCCCTCTAGGGACATAGAAATCGATCCCTCTAGGGACATAGAAATCCCTCTTGGGACATAGAAATCCCTCTAGGGACATAGAAATCTCTCTCTCTAGGGACCTAGAAATCCCTCTAGGGACATAGAAATCCCTCTTGGGACATAGAAATCCCTCTAGCGACATAGAAATCTATCCCTCTAGGGACATAGAAATCCCTCTAGGGACATAGTAATCTATCCCTCTAGGGACATAGAAATCCCTCTAGGGACCTAGAAATCCCTCTGGGACATAGAAATCCCTCTAGGGACCTAGAAATCCCTCTTGGGACATAGAAATCCCTCTTGGGACCTAGAAATCCCTCTAGGGACATAGAAATCTATCCCTCTAGGGACATAGAAATCCCTCTAGGGACATAGAAATCCCTCTAGCGACATAGAAATCCCTCTAGGGACATTGAAATCCCTCTAGGGACCTAGAAATCTATCCCTCTAGGGACCTAGAAATCCCTCTAGCGACATAGAAATCCCTCTAGGGACCTAGAAATCCCTCTAGGGACATAGAAATCCCTCTAGGGACATAGAAATCTCTCTCTCTAGGGACCTAGAAATCCCTCTAGGGACATAGAAATCCCTCTTGGGACATAGAAATCCCTCTAGCGACATAGAAATCTATCCCTCTAGGGACATAGAAATCCCTCTAGGGACATAGTAATCTATCCCTCTAGGGACATAGAAATCCCTCTAGGGACCTAGA